>OY757919.1:29500199-29603263 GCA_963585895.1 Sepioteuthis lessoniana | reverse complement strand
GATATTTAACAGTGTGTTAACAAAAACTTTACTTATTCTAAACTGAATTATTTAAATTAGAACTTTTTGACTAAACGGAAATGCTTGAAATAGAAATGTTTTTGACAAGCTGTATACTTAAATTATAACCGTTTGATTAAACTGAATTGTTTGAAATAGAACTGTTCATTTGTATAATAATGGATTTGGCATTAGATAACCTACAAAGGTTGATATGCCATAAGCCCAAACAAACAAATGTATATTTTCTTGTAACATCGTTCAGTACTACATTATTTATAATGAATTCTTTATCTCCAATAGATTCCAAAAGATTAGAAACTTGTCGTAAAATTAGTCAGTTCTAACATTTTTGGTAAATCCTTTTAAACATGATTTTGCAATATTAAATTTCTTTATGTGATATCACAAAGTTGCTATTTTTATTTTAGGTTCCATGAAGAGAAAAATGCTGGTATATGGTTAGCCATGGATTATTCTGTTGATGAACCTGTAAAAGAACATTCAAAGTTGAATTCGACTCTATGGAAGCCTTCACAAAATTTGGGGAAGTTATGGAAAGGGTATGTTTCTCTTATAGAAATGTTTAAATATTAAGTCAATTTTAAAAGAATGATAAAACTATTTCTGTTTATTTAAGAGCATCAGTATGTTCATCGTTTAATGATGAAAGTAGTTCTTTTACACCTTTTATTTTTCAATGTAATCTCTTTCCTTGTCAATATAGTAGTAAATATAAATGACACAGATTGAACATTTTTTATTTGGTTGTTATTAACCAAATTTTCATCTGAAATTTTCAGTATGTGTCAAATTGTGATCATATTAAACTACTTTTGTAGATTGTGAAATTTTATTTTAACCAAATTATCCATGGTTTTTAAGATAACTATTCTGTATAAAGTATATCTCTCTCCTTTTTTAAGCGGTATTAATGTTGTAAAAATACAGGAGGATAGTGTTTTTGATCCATTTACTAAATTAAAATATTGCCATCGTTAGGTACACTAGTTTATCATTTGAGCTGAAATGAACTATTCTGTTAATTAAAAGGCGTTTATTAGGTTTGAGTCACAAATAATCCCCCTTCCCCCTGTTTTTTTTATTTTTATTTATAATTATGTATTTCAAACTTACAATATTTTAAAATCAACTGGAAATTACTTGATTAAAGAGTGCCTTCATCAGTCTTTCTTATTTCAATAGTGAAAGAGTGTGCATCATAATTTAATCTATGATCTCATGCCCCTAAAATGGTGGAACAGAAAGTACATATTTGACGTAATATTGTACGAGTTTAACATTATGCTCTATTCTGATTTAACACATCGCTCAATAAGTCCTATGCCTGAAATATTGATGGTGCCATTAATAAAAAATTCATGATTTTGATAAAGTGCTAACCTTCAAATGGCATGTGTCAAAATTTGAGCCCAATCAGATTATTAGTTTACAAATTAGTTATTTAAGTGAAGCTACTGTTGCAAATTTTCGGTGGAAAAATATGAATTTCGTGTGTTGATAAAGTATTACTTTCTGGTGCGGAAAAATACTGATCAAGCAAAGCAGTAGCTTGATAAGTGTTATTGGGACTCTGCTTCATTGGAAACAACGGTCAAGAGCTGCTATGCTGACTTTAAATGCAGTCAAACAGACACAAATGGTGCTGAATGTTCAGATCATCCAAATTCAGCAGTTGTCCCAGAAAACATAAAAAAAACTCCACAAACTCATTTTGGCCAATCATAAATTGAAGTTGCATGAGATAGCAGAGGAGTTGAGGATATCAGAAGGCAGTATATTTACCATTTTGCATGAACATTTGTCAATGAGAAAGCTGTGTTCAAAGTAGGTGTTGCTTTTGCTCACAGTTGCTCAAAAACAGCAACACATCGGAGCATTGTCTGCAACTGTTTCAATACAACAAAAGGGTTTTTTTGTGTAAATGTGATAATGGATGAAACATGGATCCATCACTTCACTCCGGAGTCAAATTGGCAGTCAGCTGAGTAGACAGCAGCAGGTGAAAGTCATTCACAGTGACCAGACACAAACATCAGCCAGCAAGGTTTTGGCCTCCGTGTCTTGGGATGTGCATCAATTACTTTGAGAAAGGAAGAACCATCAATAGCAAATATATTATTAGTGCATTTAAAGGAAGAAATTGCCAAAAAATGGCTACAAATGCAGAAGAAAAAGTTCTCTTTCACCGAGACAATGCACTGTATCACAAGTCGATCGCAATAATGGCCTGGGACTTATTGACTGATGTGTTAATATTAGTTTTTCAATTAAATATTATATCAGGTTCACTTTATTAGTCTATTGCCCTTCAGACATTTTAAATCCTTTATTTATTCTTTTAATCTTACATTGTAAGTTTGTTTTTGCTTTATTTTGTTTTTTTAATAAAATCTGTTCTGCTGATATTGATTAAAATTGTATTTATTTGGTTATATCATTTTTCTTTTATTCATAGGGTAAGGAGCTGGCCATGGAATCGGAGATCTCTGAACATAGTATACCACAATCAGATTAATCATAATTAAGGTTAGATTTTGTTTTATATTTTCACAAAAACTTTAAGCAATAAATATATCTAAATCTGAAGAAAATTGAAAATTAGATTAAAAAGTTCTTTTAGTCTTAGTGGAAGATGTTATTGCTATCTTTTTAATCTATTTAATGCAAAATAAAACCTCAAATCTTTCATAGGAAAGGATTTAAGACTCTTTTAATGAAAGAATTGGATATGTAATTGAACATTTTAGATATTACTAACAGTTATATTGCAGTTAATACATCATAAGATTGTTCAATCAGTTTAGTATGACGTGTGGTTAGTTTAATAACTATTTATTATTGAGGGCAAAGATTACCTGGTCCTTGTGACCAATTTTATATAGGCATTGGATTCCTAACTTTTGCTGCTGCCAGTTTAGAATCCTCAAGACCAAGCTTGTTATATATAGTTAGCTTTATCCTGTTAGAAAATTGCTAAAGGAAATTAACATGTATCACACTTAAAATGGTTGTCTAAATAAATGATAAAAAGAAAATTAAAAATAAAATTACTCAAGAAATGAGTTTAAACCTGGTGTCATCCTGAAGTTGTAAATTTACCGTGTGTGTGTATATATATATATATATATATATATATGTGTGTGTGATTTGATCATTTATTGTAACCAAATTATTAATTTTTGAAACCAATGCTTGCCCTTAGTTTTTGTCCATGTTTAAATTTTACCTATATACATAAATGTATATGGTAAATATTTTAACTTTGACAATGTCACTTTATTATGAAAAAAAAAAATTTGAAAATATTTTATAGAAATTAATACTTTTTTTAATGGAAAGATTTTCTTTGATTCTTGTAACTTGTTGACTTATTTTCTTTTCTTTTTCAGAATTTTTTTTATTATGTATGAAAGTGAATGAGAGAAATTATTCATAGACTATCTGGATGGTGTTGACACCGTAGTTAACCGCAACAACCACTACTACTACTACCACCACGATTACTACTACTGCAAACCATCACCAACCAGCTGTTGCACAAAATAGGAACCTTAACACTGTCACACAACCTCTGTGTGCCATGAGTGGTAGCCAGCAACAAACTTGAACACTGCAGAAACCACAGCCCATAATGATCACCATCTACCATTTATTGTCATGCACCATTTGCTGTTAAATGTTAGTTGGAGTGGTAGGTGGCTGTTGACAGATATCATGTGTCTAGAAACTTTGACACCACTTAAGATATCTTATCTTTGCATGTGCACCTGTGTGTGAACGTGTTCAAAACTTTGGAGGAGAAGGAGAAAAAAAGGTGGCATCAAAGAGGAGTAGGTGGTAAAGTGGTCTCTTCCTTTATTCTCTCTCTCTCTCTCTCTCTCTCGCTGCTGTTCTTGTTTTGTTATTCTACTACTATCTTGTCCGTCTTTAGCAAGCTATCTTCAAATGGGCAACAAATTCTTTTGTAGCAGTCCAGTGACTGTTTTGAATTGACCTTATGTAGATGATTGTCACCTTCAACTGATATACTTTATTCACTGACTTTTTATCAAAAGCAAGATCTTGTGGTAGAGAGTGGGTACTTATGGCAGGAGACTGATCACACACAACTTGGAGTTCAGTAATAGATTAAACTATGGGAAATTGGTGGGGTGATCTTGATTTGGAGGAAGAAATAATAAAGCAAAATCTCCTTCCCAAATTATGTAAGTTTGAAAATTCCTTAGTTTGATACCCTTATAATCTTGAATAACATGAATATCATTTTAATAAGCAATAATTGACCTTTTTCATTTCTATGTCTTTAAATCAGTGATTCCAGACTAAATTTCATTTGGATATGCAAGAAAAAATAGAATTTTTTTGTCTGAATTATCATACACTATTATAATCCCACTAGTGTTCTCATCTTGGTTTTTAGACTTAGAATTAAGTTTTTTTTATTCCAAATTATCAGAAGATTACTTACTACCACATTTAAAAAAACAAAAAAAACAAAGGATACAGTGGCTGAAACTTTTTGATTTTTAATAACAATCAAGATGAGGACACTAATCAGAGTATATCAGTGTATCAAGAAAAATTGAAAATTTTTTTTAGGGAATTACACTTTGTATGCATGAGTATTTTTAATTTGTTTTATTCCTATACAAATAAGTTTTTAGTCATTTTATAATGACTTGAAATAGATATGTGTACATTGTTTCTTGTCATAATGTCTGACTTCCTAATCATATTTTCTGTGAAATAAAGATTAAAAGAATATAAACAGCTGACATACAGATATTTTATTTATACATTGTTCATAGTCAAAGAAAAGATTTTATAAGTTTTTGCAACACTTTTTCAATTACGCTTATCAAACTGAACTATAAACAATAATACAAACATGTTACCTACGAAAACCTGTATTAGTTTTTATCTTTGCTCAAATGCAAAAAGAGAAATGATGGAATGTTTGGTGTCTCAAAGAGGTGATTCTTTAAAAAGGTATTGCCAAACACATTTTCTCTAATATATTAACTTTAAACAATAAACTTATTAGACAGTATCATTGTGTGATCTATTCAATGTTAATGCTGAAAGACCTTGGAAATTTTATCAACATTTGAATAGTATACTTATCCTTTGTAATATAGGTTCTTAGTATATTCTCTTGTTATCAACTGTTATAGAAACTTATATGTATCAAATTCTTGTTGATAAATCGAATATACTGTTCTAAATTTAGTAATGGAAGCTGACATGTCTGAATTAACAATCTTTTTAATGAATAAAATTTTAAAAAAAAGAACAGTGAATTAAAAAAGACAAATCTGTATTTACTGATCTTAATTTATGCAATTTTTGAAAATGTAAAAGATATTTTTTTAATTTAATGTTAACTTTTTTTTTTTTTAAATTTAAGAAAGAAAGAAAGAATGAGTTCAACAAGGAAGGTTAAAGGGAAAATGAGTTTTTATATTTTACTCCCAGTGTATAAGGTTTTAAAAAA
The DNA here is from genome assembly GCA_963585895.1 of Sepioteuthis lessoniana. NCBI lineage: Eukaryota > Metazoa > Mollusca > Cephalopoda > Myopsida > Loliginidae > Sepioteuthis > Sepioteuthis lessoniana. The sequence goes on along the minus strand of OY757919.1, from coordinate 29,597,745 downwards.
AATTGTGAAACAAAAAAGTCAGTATATTACTGAATCAAAGCACCTTTTTAATAAGTAATTTTTGCCTTCAAGAAAATGTTTACTGCTGATTTATCTGAAGTTAAGTTGTATCATACTGGAAGGAAAGGGTTTTGGGGTTGTTGTTGGGTTTGTTTTTTTTTTTTCCATAACAAATTGTACCATGGAGCAAAAATCTTTTTACTCTTATGAGCTCTTCTATAATTTTAATGTATCTTGAAGGTTTAAAACTTTTTAGAAGGTCTTACTGAACTCTGGCTTTTCTTAATTGCAGCCGACTAATTAGCCTTTAAGTTTTCAATGAAAGGCATATGCTCTCTCTAACCTTCCATCCAGTAGCCGAAAACCAGTCAGTTTTTCTTGACCATAATTTCTGCCACTAGCTCTTTCAATCTAATTGGACTCTAGTACCACTCAGGAATGAGTGTGGAGTGAGACCCAGAGACAATATTAATGTTTAATGACTAAGTGTTAGAATCTCTCTCTTTTTCTTTTTTTTTTTTTTTTCTTTTTTTTTTTCCCCTGCTAAATACAATGGCTGTCCTCCTGTGCATGTTGATTTTTTTTTTTTTTTTTTTTTCTTCTTTTCTCATTTCATCCTTCTATATGTGATTAATTGTTCTAGTTATGCATTCTGAACAGACGCTTCAATAAGTTGAGGTGTTTATGTAAAAGAAATCATTATATTGTATTTGTGGATCATTCTGGTTTATTTTCTCTCATCTTCCTTTGGTCTCTAATTGTCTCTCTGCTTTTGCCTCTCTCTGTCTCTGTGTTTTTGTGTTTGTTTCTCTCTCTCTTCCAGTCTTTTTCTCTCTCTGCAAGAGAAACACTTTTATATTTGTCCATCACACTTTTAGTGCCTGTCTGTAAACACTTGACCTCTCTTGATACATTCTTCTGTTGTATCATTTGTGCCAGAATAACACAACTTTTTTTTTTCTTCCCCCTTTTACTTTTCCCTTGATAACCAAACCAGTGTTGTCTTTTTGGTACAATTCACTCTTTTCTTTTTCTTTTTTCTTTTTTTTTTTTTTTTTTTTTCTTGTTCTGCAAAATGAAATTAAAAATGGGGTGGGGTTGATTTTTAAAATTAAAAAAAAATGTGAAAAATTAGGCATAGCCAATCAGCATATAAACTTTGACCATTCCCTCTCCCCACTTTTTTCTCCTTTTTTATTTACCCTACTTCCAAAATGATCAAGTTCTTAAAACTGTACAGTGTGTCTTTTAAGCCTTCTATCTATATTGTTTATCAAAGATATTCAAACAAGAAAACTGATAAACTGATTACATCAAATTGATATTACCAGATTTTAGTGTTGGTTTTTTTGTTTTTTTTTTCTTTCCAGTTGAAAGAATTTACCTAATTGATTTTTATGACACCCCCCCCACTCCCACCAAAAGAAAAGATATATAGGCAAATTTTGATGTTGGTTCAGTGCCTATTTTTCTTTACTAAATTTCAGTACTCACAACTTTTTCAAATATTGTTTTAACATTCTAATTCTTTGTTGCTGCTATTTAAAAAGAAAAAAAGTTTTTAACTTGATATTATTAAAAAGAAAAATATGATTTAAGCAGAAAATGACTTTTCCTAAAACAAATGTTGCCTATTATTTCATGATTCTTAAGATATGGCTGAAGCAGTCAGTTCAGTTTAATCTGGGAAAAACCCAAAATAATAAACAATATTCTTGCTTTTAAAATTTTTTTAAAGAATTTTGGTTGCATCTCAGGATAGGAAGATATTTTCATTTGAAAAAAAATGTTAGCTTGAACTGATTAAGGTCAAGTGCATTATGTCAGATATGAATAATGAAAAATAGCTTGAGCCAATCTATCTACACCCTAGAGTGTAGTATGTTGTGCAAACATGTACAGGAAGGATGTATGGTTTATTTTTGGAGATAATTATTTAGAGTAGGTTTTAAATATAATCTAAGTATTTAGTAGTTTTCAACATGAATGAAGATAGCAGTGATGATTTTTTCTTTTTTTTTTTTTTATATAAATAATCTCAATTTGAAAGCCAGCTTAAAAGCTAGTTTACTAGGAATGTATTACGTAACTTTATTTTTTAAACTGTGAGTGCTGAAATTAGGAGTTTTGAAGTATATTTGTGTAATCTCTAAAAAAAATGTTAATTATATAAAAGGTCAGCATTTTGTTTTTCTATTTTAAAGGGCCTACTTTGTGCAACTTAACATTGGGAAATTAATGGCTCTGAATTTGAATGTTTATAAAAAAAAAAAAATCTAAGGCACAAAGAGGCAATTAAAGATGATTATATATATATATATATATATACACACACACACACACACAAACCAAGAAAAAAAAACTGCCTATTAGTACCAAAATTACATTGTAAGACAAAAACAAATAACAGTGAATTGCTAAGTTCCCTTTTTACCATACCAAAAATTTTCAAAGATTACAATTAAAAATTGGGACCTATGAAAAGAATTTTCCCTTCCTCTAGTTTTTGGCACTTTTTGAAAAATGAGTTAAGATTTTTCTCCCAGAGTTTTATCTGGAAATAGCCTTCTTCACTAATTGCAATATATATATATATATATATATATATATTTTTTTTTTTTTTTGTATACTGCTCACTCTAGTATAATGTCCACATAAATGATATGGGGTCAGTGTCTGTTTTTGGATGAGAGAGGAAAATGTGTTCTATCCTACTCAAACTATTCCAGGAAATCCTATTCTTTACCAAATTTAAATATTAAAAATTGCACATCTCAGATGAATTTTTGGTGGATATTTTATGATGAATTAAGAATGTCTGTGATATCTTTATACTTATGAAAACTGAATGTTTATTACAACTCATACAATTAAAAGAAAAACAAACAAACCCTCCTCCCCATTTTTTTTTCCATTTCAATCTAATATTGAGTGTGCCTCTTCTTTCTTTCTTAGGGCTTCTTGATTGAAATTTGTGTAGGTGTTACTGTGAGCTTCATTTTTAAACTGCTTGTTGCAATGCTCAGGTTTCTGTTAAAAAAAAACAAAAAAAACTAAACACAAATGAAAGAAAAAAGAGCTGAGAGAAAGTCACGTGCTTTTTACTTAGAAATGGGGTGGGGGTGTACACACATATGCATGCTATCATTGTTACCTAATAAAAATTATTTTGGTATAGGTAAGTACTTCTGTCTAGGATTTAAGTTACTCCTTGGCCCTTTGTCTTGGATCACTGTATCTGTGCACTCTGTAAAAAGTTATATACATGCACTCATTTTTTTTTTATTTTTTTTTTTTTTTGTATCTATTTATTTTATTTTATTTATTTATTTTTTTAATTTTTTTTTTTTTTTTTTTTTTTTTTTTTTTTTTTTTTTTTTTTTTTCAAGCATTTATTCTGTAAATCAATGCAATTGTACAGATCCTTATTTGTTAATGTCTTATTCAACTCCTCATTTCTTAATAGATAAGGTATGTTGGGCTGTATTCTTGAAGGGAGCTCTTTTTAACCTTGATGACGGGTAGTAGTTCCAGGTTAGTCTCTGAATAACACTCAATCTTGAACTAGCTACTATTTTGGATATTCCATTTTAGTTGTAAGATCCACTGTAACCAATTGGTATAAATACTTTAAAAGTTAATTTCCATGGGTATACAGTGTGCATTCCTATTTTTTCTTTATATGAAATCATCTAACCAGGTTTGAAAATGTTTAGTCTTTACTGATCTTTTATTTTCATTCCAACATTTTCTGTTTTTTTTTTTTTTTTTTTTTTTTTTTTTCCTTCTCGAAAAACAGACATTGTGGAAAACCCCACCTTTTTGTTGTATTTGAGTGAAGAAGGTTGAGCAGTTGTTTTGGGGGCTCGAATTGGTCTTTTAAATCGGGAATTGTTATAATTCTGGCTTCTTAAACTGTTGGCATTGAGGGATCATAGCTTAGCTTGCCTCCTCTTGTCTGTCACAGCAATTGTTGTGCCCACTTGGAGTTGCTATGACAGATCAGACAGGACACTTATCTGTGACATTCCCCTAGGGAAAGCTGGTAGAATTGACTGTTGACTTAATGCAGTTCCCTAATTTGGGAGTCCCTTTTATTGCCAATGATTATGTTGAATAAATAAATCAAACATTTTTTGAATAGAACATTTGTATTTTCTGTCATTTTTTTTTCATTTAAAAAATTGTTTTTAATAAATTTAAAAAAGAAATTTTCTTTTCCAGTTCCATTAGAGTAACAATTGTTAATTCCAAACTCTTTTTTTTTTCTTCTTTCAATCAATTGGTTTACTAAATGTTTTGATGTTTTTTACATCCTCTTCAGAGTTTAGTAAATTGAACATGGAAGAGTTGATATAGAAACATTCTGTACATGTAAGTGCAAACAAGTATTAACATACTATTGTGCAATTCTATCTACATATCGTGTCTAACATTTCATTAAAACAATTGGCATTGTCAAACTAATTACATACTATGATACTATTTTTGATGGAAAGCTGTTAGATTGGTTTCTCCTCAAAAATGGAAACCACCTTTATATTATCATACTTATATAATTATTTTATTTAACCCATGATATAACTGGTTGGATTTATAAAGGAAGTACTTAATGATAACACCTACTTAAAGCATATATTGAAAGTAAGCAGATGTCAAAATTTCCATAAGATGTAAATGTATGAACAAAAAGAACTGTTAATCAAAAAGTTCACTTAATACTGATCTATGTTCTTGGAAAGCTTATGGAAATCATTACTTTTTTTTTTTTTTTTTTTTTTTTTTTTCAAGGGGTATACCAAGTAAGATAGATACATTGGATGTGTCTCTTCCCTCACATACTCTTGCTGTGACTATATAACAAGGGCTTTGAATAAAGGGCAATAGTAAAATTAATGCTTTGATTATTTAACCATCAAATTTGCAATGTTTTATTCAACATTTGTTGGAAGTTTTAACACTTGTGAATTGCAAATATTACTGATAGAATGTATTATGCAAATGCACTGCTAATGGTTTCTACTCAAAAAAATGCATTGATAATCAAAAGAAATGTTAGAATTACTTTTCATCCCTATGTATATTGAAAGATTCCAGAAATGTAATCTATTTCTCCACTTAAACTATATATTAGCATATGATATTGAAATGAATTAAGGCTAAATTCAAACATGGAAAAGACAAAGGCCAACTCTTGGTTTGAAAAGTAAATGATTTTCTGTTAATAAATCCAGGGTTGAATTTTACACATACTTTTTCCTTATAATTTTAGACCAGAGAACATTATCACATTTCTTTAAAGCTACTGTTAAAGGGAGGGGGAATAGTTAAGCACTTAAATTGAAGGTTCAGCTTCCATTTTTGACTATTTATTTGTGCCCAATAGACTTTATGAAGAATGGGACACCAGACTAAATATCTGGTTGGAATATGGTTCCCTTATGTTATGAAGTCTAGATTTTATCCAAAGTCTTGTTGGGGGTGCACTGGTTAAAGTCTTATGGACCAAGTTCAGATGACGTAATTTATATTTGCAACAGGCTATATCAATTCATTCTTTGTTTCTTGATAAAGTTGGGAAGTGGGTGCTAATAAAAATGACTCCTCTCTATCAGGAAATCTGTACAGTTTGAAAGAATCTGCTCTCTTTGCAAAATGGACAATTTGTAAAAAAAAAATTACTATTGGCCTCAACTCTCAAGATTCATTCAGAGACTCATTATAATAACCTGTATCACTTCAAGACCAATACCAACTTGAGGCAAGATAGAAAAAAATCCTGCTTAGATTTTACTAGCTAATTTACATACCATGAGAAGTGGACTGTTTGACCATTCCTGCTCTAATGAAGAATCAAGAGAGATTATAACACTTCATTCTGTCTTGACTGTCAACAAATTTGTGAACATTATCTACTTAAGTTCAAATTTGAATAAAATGCTATTAATATTTTGATATTTAAAAAAATACACATGGCTATAATTTGGATTTCTTCAGTATCACTACTAGTACTACTTGGTAAAGTAGTTGCTATTGATAACCTGGCTTCTCTGACGCAAAAATGAACATAAGTTCGAATCTCACTAGGAGCTTTTCTTCTTCTTCTTCTTCTATATTTACTATTCTAGAATTGATGACCTGAGTATTTTGATTATGAAGGTGGGGGGCACTAAAAGATTCAAGAAAATATTTTTATAATTAATAATCATGATTGACAATTGAACCTCTTAAAGAGGGAGAAAGGTACACACTATTCCTTCTGAGATGAGACAGATAATTGATAAGAACATCATCCGAGTAAATAAAAAAAAAAAAAACGGCATACATCAGCTTGTAAATGTGTATTATGCAGGTGAGTAACAAATTTTATTTTTTGCTAAGTAGAGTGTTGATTTGAAAATTAAAAAAAAAATTCGAAAGTTTAGCAGTTTCCTGAAACCTGACAGGAACGGTGCATGTCTAAAGAAAGAGCCTTCCCTGCAATAAAGTGAAACTCTCTCTCGCTCTCTCTCTCTCTCTCTCCTGCAGCAGTGACCACTTGGACCGGATAGATCTACTTCCCTCTGCTGCTTGGGGAAAACCACGTGTTCGTTTTGTGACACGCTGGCTCGCTCTCCCACTAGTAAACCTTCAAACTCGCAATTCACCAGAAATGACTCTGAAAGCAAGCCGACACCCCCGAAATAAATAATACTAAAAACACCCACTGCGTATGACCACCGACTTTGAATTTATCAACCACCAAAAATGATTAATACATGAGAACGATATATTTAGAACACTATCTACCCTATTTACTTTACTTTCGTGTGTGTGTGCACGCGCTGTAGTTATAAGGAAGAAAACCTTAAATTTTTCAGCTACCAAAAATAAAATAAAATTTTTAAGGAAGGGGGAGCCAAAATGAATGACTAGTGTGGAGGGATAATAAAGCCGATTGTTAAAGGGTCCTAAGAATATTCACAAAATTTCAACATTAAATTTTTTTTTTTTTTTTTTTTTTTTTCCAACTTCTTTTCTCTAAAAGAAACAGTTTAAAAGAAATCTTAACTTTTTATCAGGGAACCTAAATGACTTGAAATACAAAGTTTTATATGTAATTTTTCAAAATACTCAACTTAAATCGAAAACTTCAGAAAATTCCGAATTACAGAAGAACGGTGATTCTATTTAACACCTAGCTAGCGGGTGTGCGTGCACACTTTTCCCAAGGGTATTGCTCTGAAAATGAACGTAATAGCGTGACTGGTATTCGAACTCGCTTACTACTATGTCGCAGTATAATTCTCAAGCTGGTGTGTGTATCCCGACCCTTCGTCATGAGCACCAGTTGTGACCACTCGTGCTCGATCAACCCGACCACTCACAAGTCACCATGCACATGTACCATTCCTGTGCTGGATGTGGTCCTCCACCACTGTATCAACGGGATGTGGCCCAGCAGTGAGGTTCTATCTTGCATGACTTCAAGATGTGTAACGTCTCTTCCAAACGATCGCCGTTGTGTACCTACCAACAAAATCTTAATAAATTAATCAGTAAGCTATGATTTTCTGATCAAGCTCACTAAGATTGAAGATGAGGCAAGCGTTTATGCAAACAAGTTTAGATTTTTTTATGAATAGTGGATCACTTCCCTCTAAGTCTGTTCATAAGAGACTTAGTAAAACTCAGTAGCTTGCGTTTCATTAACTCTGCTTTCAACTCGACTCTAAACTGCTTAGTCTTATCTCTCTCCACGCTTGAAGATCGTTTCTTAATTTGCTGTGATTATCTTTTTACTTGGTGCATAGCATTTCAGTATCTCTACCGCTTCGTCAGAACTGTTAACAGCAACAATAGTCTCCTCCAGCAAGTCATCAGCGTTCCTTCGAGTTGCTCTGCAACTATGGAGGAAAACGGCACTACACAAACGGACCTATTCCACGGCTTCAGAATGGCCATCGCTACCTGCCTGGCAGAGAACGAATGAAACATCACTTCTGGCTAGCTCGATTCCACCGGACAAAAACCGCCAGCAAACCCAGCAACGCCAGTCTCCTGGGCCATAAAGAAAAAGTCCCCACAAGATTACGAAAGGAGATAAAATCCTTACCATCCACGAATTAGTTGCAGTGTTTTAAAAAAAAGAGACGTTTGAGGAGCTACTGAAATCCGCGGGCATCCCATGTCAGCATTTTTGTCGGCGCAGTTTCGCCACCTGGGATGTCCTGCTGCCCTCAGAAGAGCTAGCGGTTAAGCTGGCAGGCAGTAACGACTCTGTGAAGCATTTCCGAATTATAGAGACAAAAGGCAGATACGAGTTACCGTGTGCAACGCCTCATTGCAGCTAAATAGGGTGTGACACGATGTTGGGCATTCAGAAGATTCCTTTGTCTGTTTTGGCGCGAAACCCATACAAAGGGCTTGTGCGTGAGATTTCCCACGAGACCGGAAGAGGACGAGGGAAGGAAGGTCCTAGAGTCAAGAGGAGACAGAACAGGGGAAGCTGACAGTCGAGAAAGGCGACTGTTAGAACCTGTAAACTGAGATGCCGGGTTGGACAACGTGAGAAGATGAGTCAGGATTCCTGGTGACTTTGTAGGAGTTTCACTCGAATACATGCTCGCGATAGCCTGCAGATGCACGGAGAGCTGCACAAACTTCTCCCTTCTTGTGCTTGGAGCTAACCCAAGTCCGTGTTTGTTCGTTCTCTTTTCTTCCACCCTCTCGGTTGTGTTCTGAGTGTCCATAAAGAAATATGAAATACCCCTGGCCGAAGATGAGAGAAGCCACTAGACGATCTGATGGCCATGAGTGGTTTACGAGGTTAAGATAGTGGGGGTCGGCCAGCGGTGTATGGTCACAGCGGACGTCCTCACTACCTACCTAAACGCGTATGGTAACATGGAGGAAGTAACACAGTTAAGATCGACCGATGGGACGACACACTTGCATGAACAGGGAGAGATTCTTGGTCACCCCGCACATATTGACCTACAAGGACCAGCCAATGATGGTGGTCGTAGAGAGCAGGCGTGCGTTCTGCTGGCCCTGCAAGCAACTAGGCCACCTGGCCAAATTCTGCTTGCAGAAGAGTCCATCAACCACCAATAATAACAACAGCAACAGAAAGGACAAATCCACTAGCCCAATCACCAAACCTGTCCTGGAACCTGGGGACCATCGAGCGGTCCGGAGGAGGAATGGACCCAGGTCACCAGGAAAAAGAAATATCCACCCAAAACTACAGCATCAGAAGCCGCACCAACTACAGAAACAAAATGAACAAAAACAGCTACGGAAACAGCAACAGTAGAAATTACAACAGACACAACAATAAGATCAACAGAAACGATAAAAAATAAACAACCTCCATCACCCCTTAAAAAACAAAAGAAAAGAGAAGGACACAGGGAGAATAGCCGGAGGAAATTGAAACAACAGTAAATTTAAAAAGGTGAGATAGTAGGGAAAATCAGGTTAAAAAATATGTACACAGCCTTGCTCCCCCTCATCCAAAGAAAAAAATTATCCCCAACCACCCCCAATAGTCACACCACAGCAGCCCCCAGCACAGACTACATCTTATCAACCGACACCTCAACAACCCCCCAGCTAGAAAAAAAAATCTACACCAAAACATCCCCAACAATTTTCTCCCCCTTTTCAGCAAAGCCCATTGCAAATATCCTCCCAACAATACCTTCATTATGAAATTACCTTCTCCCCAATTCTCACCTCTCCCAAACTGTTCTCCCGGTCTAGATCTATGAACAGACTCTCGCTAGAACATTCTCAAGAACCCAAAGACCGACATCGTGCAAAATCGGTGTCAGAAAAGCAAAAAAAAAAAAAAAAAAACAGAACTCTCAGGTGTGGCTTTGTGCTCTGCAGAGACTGAGGGGCTCCCTGCGGATTTTCAGCTCCGCAGAGCTCTTAAACCTCTTTTAGAACACAAAATTGTACAGGAGAAAAATATCTCTAATCCATATTTATTTAGGGGTGCGCCTATTTGTTCGTTCGGCTGGAAATCACACACAAGGTTTGTGGAAATTTCTAGAGAAAGCCAGTCGGGCGGACATAAGGTTGGCGGAGTTGAAGTACATCTCACTCCGTAAAATTATGTCTTATTGTTCGGGCAGGGTCCTGATTTACGTTCACCCCTATTTTTATAAGTTACTAAAGTTGCCTCTTGATGTCTGAGGACTGTCCAGGGATGGCTGAGTAACTACTGAACTCGGCACCGGCTCTCTGCGACACGCTGTCAGCATCCTCACGCCCGACGATTTCCGGTCCATAGTCAACAGTGAGTAAGATAAGTGTGTTCGATGGCTTTAAACCTTGCTACTTTGAATGTGAAGGGACTGAGGGATCTATTTAAGTATGCGTGCTTGCTTTTTGAATTCTCGAACTTCAGTATAGATGTTACTGCAGTGCAAGAGACTCACTTCACTTGCGCTACGGACAGTCGAATGCTGGAGAATGACTATGTTGTCCTTTCAGCATACGGCAGCTGTAGCAGCGTAGGGGTCTCTCTACTAATTGGATGCAGCCTTAATGCTGATGTAAATCTTGTGTGATACTCCTCTAACGACCGACCCCCGACTATATCAATTTCTTTAAACTAATATTATTCATGGCCAGTGATTCGTCTAGTAGTTTCCGACATCACTCATTTCATAACGGCCACACAAAATACAACAGAGAGGGTGGAAGGAAGAAAAAACGAACAATATGGACTTGGGTCAGTTCCAAGCGCAAGGAAGGGAAGTCGATTTTGTGACGATTTTGTGCAGCTTTTCGTGTAGACTATCGTGGGCGTGTATTTAGCACGAAACTTCTACAAAGCCACAAGGAATGCTATCTCATCTTTGACTGTCTTCTCTCGCTTCCTCCTTCTGCTGACCATCCTTCCCCTGGACTGCTATCTCAATCCGACCGTCCTCCTCTGCTCTCCGTTGTCGACTGCTCTCTTTGGGTTCCTTTGTCAACTGACCTTCTGTTCGGTTAGCGCCGTTCCTCGACGATCCGAAACAGATAGTGTTAGTGGTTGATTGGAATGCAAATTGAGGGCCGGGAAGGTGTGAAAGCAGCCTGATCGATTTTATGGCTCGCCATGACTTGGTCGACAGGTTTAGTCTGGATCACCCAGGGCGGGAGATGTGGACGTGGCTTGATAGTTTGTCCTCTCTCCGTGTCAGATCCTATCTGGACAGAGTGTTTGTTAGAAGAGTTGACACTGATTTTGTTAGGTGTCCCATGTAGCGTGGTCTGACCATAAACTTGTTAGGGTCAGTCTGCAGCTAAGCTGATAGGCCTAGTCTGACTGGCTACTGGAAGTTCAATACCTATTTACAGGAGATGCGGGACTTTTGGGACCGGCTAGAATCCCTAGTTCAGTGGGCATTAGTGGGGTCGGTTACCAGGGGTAAGTGGCGAGGATCTCTCAAATATATGATTAGAGATTTCGCCATCAATTACGGTTGCCAGCTTAACTTAGATTGAACCAAGGTGGCAAAATCTTTAGAAGATAAGCTATCCCGGGCGGTGGAAGGGGCATTCCCTAACCGTAGAATTATTTAAACGGGACCTTGAGCGTGAGCCTAGCGAGCGCTGCTAGGGAGACGTCGTTAGATAGAGGTTAAAAATAGTTCCCAACGAAGCCGTGAAATGCAACATGTTAGTGCGTGGGGAAGAAGTACGAAGGTTCCCCTTTCGATATATCGAATCGGTCAAGTCCCCGAACGGGCGCGTACTCGGCTCGAATCGTGAGATGCGCGACGCCTTTCGGGCGCACTTTCGTGATCGCTTTGCTCGCTGTCCTGACATTCCGGTCCAGGAGTTTCGTAGCTAATTAGTCGACTTCTCTCACCTTCTAAAGGTTGAAGCGACTAGCCGCAAGGGTGTGGTTACTAAATGCGAAGTCCGTGATGCATTGAAACAGGTTGACCTCAACAAATCCCCAGAACTACGAAGTGTACTTGAGGCTGCTGCACATGTTTGTGCCTATTCTGACGGATATGTTCCACCACTGGTTCGCCCAGAGAGCCATCTCTGATAGCGTTACCAAGGGAGTGATCACATTAGTGAAGAAAGGTGACAGGCATGTTTGGGAGGAGCTAGACGATTATAGGCCCATAACTCTGCTTAACACCGAGTTAAAGATTTTGACCCGTGTCTTAGCAAACCGTTTGAAGCTTGTCATTAGCGATCTGATCGGACCTGAGCAGAATTACGCTGTGAAGGGAAGATCAATCCAAAACAACTTGCACTTGGTGCGCGAGATCCAAGAGGGGTTAGACGACGGCACTGAAGCCGCGCTGATCAATTTGGATCAGTTCAAAGCCTTCGATAGGGTCGACCATCGGTTCTTGAAGACCGTTTTGGAAACTGTCGGATTCCATCCGGAGTTCCGAAAATGGATTAGCATGATGTACCACAACCCGCAAGCAGTGGTGCAGGTGAACGAGAAGCGCTCGGAGGCTTTCGTGATCGAGCGTTCGGTCCGGCAGGGCTGCTCCGTAGGCTTAGAGATGAGAAGGCAATTCCGGCCCTGCGCGGTATCCCACTTTCTGGTCTTCTGCAAAGGTATCTGCGTTCGCTGATGATATCACTGTTTTTGTGTCCCGCCATCTGGACATAAAGGCAGTGAAGAAGGCGGTTACGAGGTACGAACAGATAGCAGGGGCCAAGATCAACTTTGATAAAAGCAAAGGTCTGTAGCAAGGTGCCTGGAGGGGTGGCATGTCCCTGCCAGGGCCTTTCCGCTGGAGTAACAGACCCATCCGTATCCTCGAGGTGTGGTTCGGACCGGGCCTCCAACTGAAGCGAAATTGGTCGGAGGTACAGGGTAAGATAGATGCCCATGTGGATACCTGGCTTCGAATGCAGTTGTCCTTAAATGGCAAGGGGGGGTGCGCCATGTAGATCTTCCCCTTGATCCTTTACCGTTTGTCTGTACTTCCTCTGCCTAAGAATCGTTGGCTGGTATTTCAGCGATCCCTCTCCAAATTACTTTGGGGAGGCCGAAAGTCGATGGTCCGTAGACAGGTCTGTTGTCAGCGTCCACGTAATGGAGATCTAGGTATGCCTGATCTGGAGAACCACTGGTTCGCGGAAAGACTGGCTTACTTGGGCCAATCCTTGTCGAAGGACACGGTGTTGAGGCGAAAGGCGAGCAACTCTTTTTGAAGACTGGCAAACACACAACAACAAACAAAAGTCTACTTGCCTCTGCGCTGGGAAAATCTTCACAAACGAAGGTGAACTACTTATTGACTGCAGCAATATCAATGTCATTGCTAGGAAGATGAGCAAATCCAGGTATTTTTCACTTCGTGAGTTGAGAGCTGTGCTGAAATTGTCACCCCACAGCCGAAATGACTTTACGTCATCTGTTTTGTCTGTTTAGTCTCCATAAACATAAATGAAGTGTCTATGTCATCGTCGAAGTGTGACTAGGTGCATTTTTTTAATTGAATGACACACATCTACTTTTATGACAGACTCTATTTTGCTCAGCTACAATTTTTAAGAAGGCAAAAAATTAATCACCATTCATATCAGAGGTTGTGGAACAATATAATGAATTAGGTTGCATTACTTTCGGGGTGTTCTTTATATTTTAAGGTGTATATATCTAGAAGAATATTAAGTTTTAAATGAATGGTTTGATTTATTTGTTCAACCTCCAAAGATTTATTTAATGCCAAAATTCGATTAATTTCTAAATGTTTGATTATAATCATAACTCTATTTTCAATGTTCCATTGCATTTTTCATTTGTTTATGATCATATGTTCGTACACAGTTATATCAAGTATTCCTGTCTAATACAAATAATTTGCCTACAGTTGTATGGTTTCAAGTATTCCTATCAAATACTAATAATTTATTCACAATTATATAGTTTAAAGTAACTATTACTGTTTGATAATAATCACTTGTTTGCAGACACTTATATGGTTTCAAGTATTCCTATCTAATACAAATAATTTTCAAACAGATCTACTTGACCCTAACGGATCTACTTGACTCCGAGTAAGAGTGAACCTGGGAGTAATTGCAATGAAGGTGTGTCGGCGTATTCTAAGATTCAACGACAGGTCAATTTTAATAAATGTACTCCTTATATGCTACATTATTCAAATATTGTAAATATGATGACTTGTTTTACCAAAACATGTGAACATTATCTACATACTTGTAAGATAAGTGACATAGATATGTATTTTATTCCAGAGAACCGTCTGTTTTATGTCTTAAAGAAATTACTAAATGACAAGAATTATTCTTTATTTTTCATGTCTCTCACTTTTTAATTCTATTAACCTAAAATGTCCCAGACGCCGATTCTTTCACGACAGGAGGTCTTGACGGCACATGATTTTCTCGGGAACAATTTCAACTGACAGTCAAGATTTTTTCAAAAGAAATACCGTCTGTATTTGAAAAAAAAAATGAGAATGACTGGGAAGATAGATTTTTAAATTCCTTGCTTTTCGTACGGCATAACAAATTTTGAAGCTTCCCATGAAGAATCAGGAACTCACAAGATTTGACTTATTAAACGTGCAATAGAGAGAGTGGGAGGGAATACAAAGAAGAAATAGTCAAAGGTAAGAGAATTCGTGAAATGGTAACGGTTGTAGAGAAGGTGGAGAAAAGGAGAGAAGACGAAAGAATATGAGGGTGAGTATAAAGAAAAAGAAGGTAAAAGGCAAAACAAGTTAGTGAAAAAGATGATCAAGGTAAGGAGGTTGGAGGAGAAAAAAAAAGACAGAAGATAATGACTGGTAGAGCGGGAAGAAAAACAAGAAAAAGAAGAAAAAAAGGTATTTTTGTGAATGAGGATAATTTTTGCTGAATCTCTAGCCGGCTGCAAATCGTTTTGCTTCTTAGGAACAAGTTGACTGGACAGATCTAAGAAACAACTTCCAAATATCAAAAGCATCAGTCAATTTTGGGAAGTGTAAATTTGCCTGTCGAAGACATTTTGCAGAACTATGAAAAAACGATGCAGTGAGTACAACTATATTTTCTTTCATGATGTTAAATTTTAGTCCGATTCATTTCTCCCTCTGTCTGTCTCCGATGAATGTTAGTCTGATTCTTTCTCATCTATCTATGACTTCAATAAACTTTAGTCAGGACCTTTTCTCCCACACTCTGTTTCAAATAAATTTGAGTCTTATTCTTTTCTCTCTCTGTCTCCAATAAATTTTCGTCGGATTCTTTTCAACCACCCTCTGTCTGCAATGGATAGTACTCAGATTATTTATCCGGTGTTTATCTCCAATAAATTAAGGTCAAATAATATACTTACTCTGTCTCCAATAAATTATCGTCAGATTCTTTTCTTCCTTTCTCTGTCCCAATAAATTTTAGTGGGATTCTCCTCTTCGTTTCTCTGTCGCCAATAAATTTTAGATGGATTCTTTTCTTCCTTTCTCCGTCTCAAATAAATCATAGTCGGATTTTTTTATCCCTTTCTCTGTCTCCAATAAATTTTAGATGGATTTCCTTCCGATCTCTGTCTCCAATAAATTTTCGTCGGGTACTTTTCTTCCTTTCTCAGTCTCAAATAAATTTTCCTCGGATTTTTTTCTCCATTTCTCTGTCTCCAATAAATTTTCGTCGGATTCTTTTCTCCATTTCTCTGTCTCCAATAAATTTTCGTCGGATTCTTTTCTCCATTTCTCTGTCTCCAATAAATTTTCGTCGGATTCTTTTCTCCCTTTCTCTGTCTGCGATAAATTATAGTCAGATTCTTTTCTCGTTTTCTCTATCTCCAATAAACTGCATCGGATATTTTTCTCCCTTTCTCAATCTCCAATAAATTTTCGTTGGATTCTTTTCTGCCTTTCCCTGTCTCCAAAAAACTGTCGACGGAATCCTTTCTCCCTTTCTCTGTCTCCAATAAATTTTAGTTGGATTATTTTCTTCTTTTCTCTGTCTCCAATGAATTTTAGTCGGATTTTTTCTCTTCCTCTCTCTGTCTCCAGTAAATTTTAGTTGAATTCTTTTCTCCCTTTCTCTGTCTCCAATAAATTTCCGTTGGATTCTTTTCTCCCATTCTCTGTCTCCAATAAACTGTCGACGGATTCCTTTCTTCCTTTCTCTATCTCCAATAGATTTTTGTTGGATTCTTTTCTTCCTTTCGTTGTCTCCAATAAATTTCAGATGAAATCTTTTCTTCCTTTCTGTTTATCTAATAAATCATAGTCGGATTCTTCTCTTCATTTCTCTGTCTCCAATAAATTATAGCTGGATTCTTTCTTCCTTTCTCTGTTTCCAAAAAATGATAGTTGGATACTTTTCTCCCTTTCTCTGTCTCCAATAAATTCTAGTTGGATTGTGTTTTTACTTTCTCTGTCTCCAATTAATTTCAGTTTGATTCTTTTCTTTCTTTTTCTCTCTCCCATTAATTTTAGTTGGATTCATTTCTTCCTTACTCTGTCTCCAATGAATTTACTTGGATTCCTTTTTTCTCTGTCTCCAATATATTTTAGTTGGATTCTTTCCTTCCTTTCGTTGTCTACAATTAATTTTAACTGCATTCTTCACTTCTTTTTATTGTTTCCAATTAATCTTAGTTGGATTTTTTCCCCATTCTCTGTCTCCAATAAATGTTAGTTGGATTATTTCATTCCTTTCTAAGTCTCCAATTAATTTTAGTTGGATTCTTTTCTTCATTTCTCTGTCTCCAATTAAATTTAGTTGGATTCTTCCCTCCCTTTCTCTGTCTCCAAATAATTTTAGTTGGATTCTTTTCTCCCTTTCTCTGTCTCCAATATATTTTAGTTGGATTTTCTTCTGGGTTTCAGTCTCCAATTAATTTTAGTTGGATTCTTTTCTTCATTTCTATATCTCCAATAAACTTTCGTCGGATTCCTTTCTTCCTTTCTCTGTCTCCAATAAATTTTAGTTGGATATTGTTCTGAGATTCTCTGTCTCGAATTAATTTCAGTTTGATTTTTTTCTTCCTTTCTCTGTCTCCTGTTAATTTCAGTTTCATTCTTTTCTTTATTTCTCTGTCACCAATAAATTTTAGTTGGATATTTCTTCCTTTCTTTGTCTTCAATTAATTTCAGTTTTATTCTTTTTTTCCTTTCTCTGTCTCGAATAAATTTTAGTTGGATTCTTTTCTCCCTTCCTCTGTCTCCAATAAATTTTAGTTGGATATTGTTCTGAGTTTCTCTGTCTCCAATATATTTTAGTTGGTTTCTTTTCTCCCTTTCTCTGTATCCAATTAATTTCAGTTTGATTCTTTTTTTCCTTTCGCTGTCTCCAAAAAATTTCAGAGGAAATCTTTTCTTCCTTTGCTGTATCTAATAAATCATAGTCGGATTCTTTTGTTCCTTTCTCTGTCTCCAATAAATTTACTTGGATTCCTCTTTTCTCTGTCTCCAATATATTTTAGTTGGATTCTTTTCTTCCTTTCGTTGTCAGCAATAAATTTTAACTGCATTCTTCACTTCTTTTTATTGTTTCCAATTAATTTTAGTCTCCAATGAATGTTAGTTGGATTATTTCATTCCATTCTCCGTCACCAGTAAATTTTTGTTGGATTTTTTTCTGGGTTACTCTGTCTCCAATGAGTTTTAGTTGGTTTCTTTTATACCTTTCTCTGTCTCCAATGAATTTCAGTTTGATTCTATTCTCCCTTTCTGTCTCCAATAAATTTTAGTTGGATTCTTTTCTCCCTTTTTCTGTCTAACATAAATTTTAGTTGGACTCTTTTCTTCCTTTCTCCATCTCCCATTAATTTTAGTTGGATTCATTTCTCCCTCTCTCTGTCTCCAATGAATGTTAGTTGGATTCTTTTCTTCCTTTCTCTGTCGCCAATTAATTTCAGTTTGATTCTTTTCTTCCTTTATCTGTCTACCATGAATTTTAGTTGGATTCTTTTCTCCATTTCTCTGTCTCCAATAAATTTTAGTAAGATTTTGTTCCGAGTTTCTCTGTCTCGAATTAATTTCAGTTTGATTCTTTCCTTCCTTTCTCCGTCTACAATGAATTTTAGTTGAATTTTTTTCTCCCGTTCTCTGTCTCGAATTAATTTTAGTTGGATTCTTTTCTTCCCTTCTCTGTCACCAAAAAATTGCAGTTGGATACTTTTGTCCCATTCTCAGTCTCCAATATACATTCGTCGGATTCCTTTTTTCCTTTTTCTATCCCCAATAAATTTTAAGTGGATTCTTTTCTTCCTTTCGCTGTCTCCAATAAATTTCAGATTGAATCTGTACTTCATTTCTCTCTATCTAATAAATTATAGTCTGATTTTTTCTTTATTTCTCTGTGTCCAATAAATTTTAGTTGGATTCTTTTATTCCTTTTGCTGTCTCCGATAAATTTCAGATGGAATCTTTTTCTTACATTCTCTTTATCTAATAAATCATAGTCGGACTCTTTTCTTCATTTTTCTGTCTTCAATAAATTTTAGTTGGACTTGTTCTGAGTTTCTCTGTCTCCAATAAATTTTAGTTGGATTTTGTTCCGAGTTTCTCTGTCTCCAATAAATTTTAGTTAGATTCTTTTCTTCCTTTCTTTTTCTGCAATAAATTTTAACTTGGATTCTTCACGTCCTTTTATTGTTTCCAATTAATTTTAGTTGGATTATTTTCTCCCTTCCTCTGTCTCCAATTAATTTCAGTTTGATACTTTTCTTCCTCTCTCTGTCTCCAATTAATTTTAGTTGGATTCTTTTCTCCAATTCTCTGTCTCCAATTAATTTTAGTTGGATTTTTGTCTCTCTCTCTCTTTCTTCAATAAATTTTAGCTAGATCTTGTTCTGAGTTTCTTTGTCTCTAATAATTTCAGTTTGATTCTTTTCTTCCTTTCTCCGTCTCCAATTAATATTAGTTGGATTCTTTTCTTTCTTTTTCAGTCTCCAAAAAATTTTATTTGGATTCTTTTCTTCCTTTCTCTTTCTTCAATAAATTTTAGTTTGATTCTTTTCTTCCTTTCTCCGTCTCCAATAAATTTCATTTGGATTCTTTTCTTCCTTTCTCTGTATCTAATAGATCATAGTCAGATTCTTTTCTTCCTTTCTACGTCTCCAATAAATTATAGTTGGATTCTTTTTTACCTTTCTCTGTCTTCAATAAATTTTTGTTGGATTCTTTTCTCCTTTTCTCTGTCTCCAATTAATTTTAGTTGGATTCTTTTCTCCCATTCTCTCTCTTCAATAAACTTTCGTCGGATTACTTTCTTCCTTTCTCTATCTCCAATAAATTTTAATTGGATTCTTTTCTTCGTTTCGCTGTCTCCAATAAATTTCAGACGGAATCCTTCTTCCTTTCTCTGTATCTAATAAATTATAGTTGGTTTCTTCCCTTCATTTCACTGTCTTCAATAAATTTTCGTTGGATTCTTTTCTCCCTTTTTCTCTCCTCAATAAATTTCTTTCTGAGTTTGTCTCGAATTAATGTCAGTTTGAATCTTTTCTCCATTTTTCTGTCTCGAATTAATTTCAGGTTGAATCTTTTTTCCCTTTCTCTGTCCCTAATAAATTTTCGTTGGATTTTCTTCTGAGTTTCTCTGTCTCCAATAAATTTCAGTTTGATTCTTTTCTTCCTTTCTCTCTCTCCAATTAATTTTAGGTGGATTCTTTTCTTCCTTTCTCTGTCTCCAGAAAATTTCCGTTGGATTCTTTTCTCCCATTATCAGTCTATATTAAACTTTCGTCGGATTCCTTTCTTCCTTTCTCTATCTCCAATAAATTTTAATTGGATTCTTTTCTCCCTTTCTCTGTCTCCAATAAATTTTTGTTGGATTTTGGTCTGAGTTTCTCTGTCTCGAATTAATTTCAGTTTGATTCTTTTCTTCCTCTCTCCGTCTCCAATAATTTCAGTTTTCGTTGGATTCTTTTCTTCCTTTCTCTGTCTCCAATAAATTTTAGTTGGATTCTTTTCTCCCTTTCTCTGTCTCAAAAATTTTTCCGCTGGAGTTTTTCTCCCATTCTCTCTTTCCAGTAAACTTCGTCGGATTCCTTTCTTCCTTTCTCTATCTCCAATAAATTTCAGATGGAATCTTTCTTCCTTACTCTGTATTTAAGCAATCATAGTCGGATTCTTCTTTTTATTTTTCTGTCTCCAATAAATTTTAGTTGGATTTTTTCTTCTTTTCTTTGTCTACAGTTATTTGGTTGGATTCTTTTCTTTATTTTTTTCGGTCTCTAATAAATTTTACTTGCATTCTTTTCTTACGTTTTCTCTCTCCCATTAATTTTAGTTGGATTCTTTTCTTCCTTTCTCTGTCTCCAATAAATTTTAGTTGGATTCTTTTCTTCCTTTCTCTGTCTCCAATAAATTTTAGTTGGATTCTTTTCTTCCTTTCTCTGTCTCCAATAAATTTTAGTTGGATTCTTTTCTCCCTTTTGCTGTCTCTAATAAACTTTAGTTGGATTCTTTTCTTCCTTTCTCTTTATGTAATAAATCATAGTCGGATTCTTCCCTTCATTTCTCCGTCTTCAATAAATTTTAGTTGGATTCTTTTCTTTCTTTCTTTCTCTGTCTCCAATAAATTATTGTTTGATTCTTTTTTTCCTTTCTTTGTCTACAGTAATTGAGTTGGATTCTGTCTGTAATAAATTTTAGTTGGATTCTTATCACCCTTTCTCTGTCGCCGATAAATTCTAGTTGGATTGTGTCCTGACTTTCTCTTTTTCTAATTAATTTTAGTTGGATTCTTTCTTCCGTTCTTTTTCTACAATTACTTTTAGTTGGATTCTATTTTCCCTTTGTCTTTCTCCAATAAATTTTTGCTGGATTCTTTTCTTCCTTTCTCTGTCTCCAATTAATTTTAGTTGGATTCTTTTCTCCCTTTCTCTGTCCCTAATAAATTTTCGTTGGATTTTGTTCTGAGTTTCTATGTCTCCAATTAATTTCAGTTTGATTCTTTTTCCCTTTCTTTGTCTCAAAAAAATTTTAGATGGATTCTTTTCCTCCTTTCTTTGTCTACAATTAATTTAGTTGGATACTTCCTTTTTTTTTCAGTCTCTAATAAATTTTAGTTGGATTCTTTTCAACCTTTGTCACCAATAAATGATAGTTGGATTCTTTTCATATGTGTTTGAATAGTTAATCATGGTCATGGCTGTACAACAATTTTAGTTGATTCTTTTTTTGCTTTCTCTGTCTCCAATAAATTTTACTTGGATTCTTTTCTTCCTTTCTCTGTCTCCAATTAATTTTAGCTGGATTCTTTTTTCCCTTTGTCTGTCTCCAATAAATTTTAGTTGGATTCTTTCCTTCCTTTCTCTGTCTCCAATTAATTTTAGTTGGATTCTTTTCTCCCTTTCTCTGTCTCCAATAAAATTTTGTTGGATTGTGTTCTGACTTTCTCTGTTTCCAATTAATTTATTTGGATTTTTTTTCCCATTTTCTGTCTTCAATAAATGTTAGTTGGATCATTTTTTTCCTTTCTCTGTCTACAATTAATTTTAGTTTGATTCTTTTCTTCCATTCTCTGTTTCCAATTAATTTTAGTTTGATTCTTTTCTTCATTTCTCTGTCTCCAATCAATTTTAGTTGGATTCTTCTGTTTCTTTCTTTTTCTCCAAAAATTTAAGTTGGATTCTTTTCTTTCTTCTGTGTCTCCAATAAATTTTAGTCGGATTTTTTCTCTTCTTTTCTTTGTCTCCAATAAATTTTAGAGGGAATCTTTCTTCCTATCTCTATCACAAATGTATTTTAATATAATTCTCTTCTCTCTTGCTCTGTCTCCAATAAATTGACGTCGGATTCCTTTTCTTCCTATCTCTGTCTCCAAGAAATTATCGTTGGATTCTTTTAACCCTTTCTCTGTCTCCGATAAAATTTATTTGGATTCCTTTCTCCCTTTTTCTGTCTCCAATAAATTTTAGTTTGATTCTTTTCTTCCTTTTTCGGGGACCAATAAATTTTATTCGAATTCTTTTTCTCTTTCTCCGTTTAAAATAAATTTAATTTTTCTCCCTTGCTCCGTGTCCAAGAAATTATAGTTGAATTCTTTTCTCCCTTTCTGTCTCCAATAAACTTTATTTGGATTCATTTTTCCCTTTTTCTGTCTTTAATAAATTTTAGTTTGATTCTTTACTTTCTTTCTCTGTCTCCAATAAATTTTAGTTGGATTCTTTTCTCCATTTCTCTGTCTACAATAAATTTTTTTTCTATTCTTTTCTTCCTTTCTTTGGCTGCAATAAATTTTAGTTTGATTCTTTTCTTCCTTTCTCTGTCCCCAATAAATTATAGTCGGATTCTTTTCTATCTTTCTCTCTCGCCAATAAATTTTAGTCAGATTCCTTTCTTCCTTTCTCTGTCTCCAATAAAGTATCATCGGAATCTGTTCTCCCTTTACCTGTCTCCAGTAAATTTTAGTTGGATTATTTTCTTTCTACCTTTGTATCCAATAAATTTTATTTCGATTCTTTTCTTTCTTTCCCGTCTCCAATAAATTTTAGTTTGATTCTTTTCTTCCTTTCTCTATCTCCAATAAATTTTAGTTAGTCCTTTGTTCCTTTCTCTTTCTCCAATAAATTTTAGTTTGAACCTTTTCTTCCTTTCTCTGTCTCCAATAAATTCTAGTTTGATAGTGTTCTTCCTTTCTCTGTCTCCAATAAATTTTTGTTGGATTCTTTTCTTCCTTTCTCTGTCTCCAATAAATTTTAGTTGGATTCTTTTCTTCCTTTCTCTGTCTCCAATAAATTTTGTTGTATATTGACATCCCACCTCGCTAAACATGCCATCCCAAAGACGGCAGAAGTGCATATTCCATTCGCGTGGGTGAGCTTGGCTGACAATATGTGACAGGGTTAAAATCCCACAGTATAGTCACAATCTGATGCACCGGAAGAGAGTGTCCTATGAACTGCATGACAGTTATTTTCGCTCTATGCCGATGAAACATGCCATTCCAAATATTGAGTGGGCGTTGAACTATTATGTAACTGAGTTCACAGGAAATTCAATCAGTTTGGAGAGAAGATGCGGTAGAGAAAATCAGCATCTGGTAGAAGGGGCCCTCGGGACCCCCGATTGAGTTTTGGAAACCAGACCAGTTGGAGACAAGAAGCGGTAGAGGAAGCCAGCATCCAGAGAGGCTGGGCCCTGGGCCTCAGGTTGAGCAACCCTGGAGAACGGGAAAGAAACGTTGATGGCCATAAAAGTGTGGAGGTCAACATGTTGCAGTTCTGCTCGCTCTCCAACTCCCTCTCACACACAACCCTTTCTAATAAAGTGAGAGGTATATATTTTTTAAAAGACTGTGTCGTCGTTATTTTTGTGTCGTTGTTATGAGTCTGCATTCATCTGTATAGATGCATAGGAGTATATTACATGTTTAATTCGATATGGGGCTTTGAGCCAGACATATCGTTCATGGCATAGTTTCGAACCTTGGTAGACGATCCACGAATCGCCCAAAGACAGAAAGAATACGGCACTTGGAGGCGAGCGAGAGCAAATTTAGAAAAATCCCAGCGGAAAAAGAAGGAAAAGGAACAGACCGACGAAAAAGAACAGAAAAAAAAGATAATAAAGAACAAAGGAAAAAACTGTAACATTCTGGATGGAAAGAAGAAAAAAAGAAAAGAAAAAAAAGAAAGAGATATTCCATAGACTCTGTAAGTAAATCGCTCATTGTATAACTTCTATCTCTGCTGTCAATTAATATTTGGGTTCGTGAAAAAAGAATTTAAATTGATTATAATGGTGAAAGCATTAGTTTTAATGACAAGGGTCTTTCTAGAAGGATAAAATTGGAAATAATTAAAAAAAAATGTATGATCCCTAGATAAAAATTATGATTACTGCTATGTGTAATATTGTATCGTAGTTAGGGAGGAACATATGCAGGCAGGAAAAGAAGGGAAAGAAAGGTGATTAGGGGACAGTTACTGTCCGTTTTTATGAATGAAATTTTATAATAAACAATATGTTCATAAATGAATTTTATAGTAGACGGGGTTTTTGTGAGTAAAATTTCGTCGTAACTTGTCAGTGGTCCGGGCAAGTGGTGATTGGAAATTAGAATTTTAATCTGAGAGATGGAATTTCAGGAGAATCGATGGGGTTGTCCAGGAATTTCGCACATTGGTGGTTTGTTTGAAGAAGGCGCATATACTTTTGCACATTTGTGAAGTTGGGAGAATCGATATTTTGGGCGCCGATGGAATCAGACCGGTTTTTTGTGTCTGACGAGGCAGACGGGTATTTTGTGAGTCCCCCCCCCCCTGGAGTGGAGCTTTGAGGTTGTTATTGGGGAAGATATTTTGAAACAGGGTTTTGGAGATAATTAAGAGATGCGCAGAATTTTGACGGAAGCAGGCGTAGCGAAAATTTGCAGACTCGGATTGGGAATTGTTTTTAATTAGGAAATGTTGTTGGCCAAATTGATAAAAGTTTGGGTTGTTAAGGAAAGAACACCCGGGATATTTTGTGCAAGAAAAAAAAAAGAAAGAAAGAAAAGTACTCGGAAGCTATTGAGAAAAGTTTTAATTATAAACCTGGCTTATCTTACGGAAATATAGATTGAAATTGAATCAACTGGGAAGCGAACCTATCTATACTTATTGTATTAAGGTAAAGACAGAGAGAAGCAGAGATGAGGTTTAAAAAAAAAGGACAATGAATGAGCAATCTATTATGAAAAAAAAGAGAAAAAAAAAAGGAAAACAAAAAGAAAAAGGTACAGGACAATGGAAAAAGGACAGAGAGGAAAAGAAAAGAAACTTGAACACTGTTGAACACAGCATATAAAAAAAAAGAAAAGAACGAACATTTTCTTTAGAAAAATAGACAGTACATAGATTGAAAAAAAAAGAAAAGAAAAGAAAGCTGAACATTTGTGAACTGTGATTGTAATATTGTTTTGACTTGTTGTAAAGTGAAAATTTGTGAGTGTGTTTGAGTTTAAAGGCGACATTAGAAAATGTTTTCCTGTTTCATATTATGAAATTTGACGAAAACCATTAACAGAGGATTTTATACTAGGTTTACTAATATTTATAACTATATTGATTCTAAACTTTTTTAGAATTTGGGTTTTCGTGGAATAGGAAATATTTTTTTAGGTTTCTATTTTTGAAGCGAGTCGTGGGCTGAACCGAGATTAGGACAGAGTTTCATCCAAGTTGTTACAGATTGTTTTTTTTTGCAGACGGCAAAAGAAGTAATTATTTCAGATTGGAGTTCCAAGGATGGAATAAAGGAAAGAAAGGTGTGGCCTGCTCCAATATTTTGTGGATGATGTCTTTTAGTCACGATTCGTGCGTGATTTGGCGAAGTGAAACGAATCTGGGAAAGGCGAGGTGCCTATATATTGGTAGCCACGAGGGTTCCTGATTAAATTGAAAAGCAACCCGGCGAGGGTTTAATCAGGTAAAGTATGTTCCTCAAGGGCTTACAAACCAATAGGCATGGTAACAGAAACTTAATAATGAAAATAAATGAGAAACACATTGCAAATAAGTATTTTACGTGGTCTATTTTAGGTGGTTTACTGCATGCGTGTCAGATTGTGATACATTCGGATGTATTGTTGTTTGATAGAATTGTGATGCATTGTTTTGGGTCATGATTTTCGTAGATTTATGTGGAATGCTTTGGGCCTTGAAGATATTGTGTTTTAGTTCATGGAATTCTCCGGTTACTCCAGTTATATAATAGTTCAACGCACACTCATTCTTTGGAATGGCATGTTCGATCGTCATCGAGCGGAAATAACTGTCATGCAGTTCACAGGTCACTCTCTTCCGGTGCATCAGTTTGTGACTGTACCGTGGGATCATTCCTTAATTATTTTTTCAAAATTCTGTTGAGCGAAGAACTGGTGTGTGGTCATGAGGAATCCAGGCGAAATGTATTGCTGGAATGACCAGGGTCACTGGGTTTGTGACCAGGATCTGGGACTAGAGTATGGTCATTTTAGGGTTTTGAAATTCTTCAAGGAATTATAGAGGGCCCTTTGTGTTTGGGAGGATAAAAAAATGCATCCGTATTATACCTTGATGCACACCTGTTAAGATGGCCAATCACGCAAGGACAGTAAAACAAATTTAGATAATAATTAGCCGGGGAAGTGTTACATAGGGAGAAGGTCACGTTCTAAGTAAGATTTTGTTTTGCTGTGGTTCAAGTAATTTCTTTTGTGTTTTCAGCTATTGTTTTCCTGGAGAATTATTCTGTAAAATATGCGTGTGAGAGTGATGGAGACGTACGTGAAGAAATTTCCACATGTGGAATTTTGAAAAATAATTAAGGAATGATTGTTGTATATTGACCTCCTACCTGGCAAAACAAGCCATCCCAAAGACGGCGGAAGTACATATTCCATTCGCGTGGGTGAGCTTGGCTGACAATATGTGACAGGGTTAAAATCCCACGGTACAGTCACAAACTGATGCACCGGAAGAGAGTGACCTGTGAACTGCATGACAGTTATTTCCGCTCGATGACGATCGAACATGCCATTCCAAAGAATGAGTGTGCGTTGAACTATTATATAACTGAGTGCACAGGAAATTCAATCAGCTTGGAGAGAAGATGCAGTAGAGAAAACAGCACCCGCCAGAAGGGGCCCTCAGGACCCCAGATTGAGTTTCGGAGACCAGACCAGTTGGAGACAAGAAGCGGTAGAGGAAGCCAGCACCCAGAGAGACTGGGCCCCGGGCCTCCAGTTGAGCAACCCTGGAGAACGGGAAAGAAACGCTGATGGCCATAAGAGTGTCGAGGTCAATATGTTGCAGTTCTGCTCGCTCTCCAACTCCCTCTCACACACAACACTTTCAAATAAAGTGAGAGGTATATTTTTCTAAAAGACTGTGTTGCACCTCGTCTTTATTGTGTGTCGTTGTGTTCTGCATGCATATGCATATGTGTTTGAATAGTTAATCATGGTCATGGCTGTACAACAATTTTAGTTGGATTCTTTTCTCCTATTCGCGGTCTCCAATAAATTTTAGTTGGATTCTTTTCTTCCTTTCTCTGTCTCCAATAAATTTAAGTTTGATTCTTTTCTTTCTTTTTCTGTCTTCAATAAATTTTAGTTGGATTCTTTTCTTCCTTTCTCTGTCTTCAATAAATTTTAGTTGGATTCTTTTCTTCCTTTCTCTGTCTGCAATAAATTCTAGTTGGATTCTTTTAATCCTTTCGCTGTCACCAATAAATTTTAGTTGGATTCTTTTCTTCCGTTCTCTGTCTCCAATAAATTTTAGTTGGATTTTGGTCTTCCTTACTGTCATAAATAAATTATAGTTGGATTCTTTTCTTCCTTTCTCTGTCTCCAAAAAATTTTAATTGGATTCTTTTCTTCCTTTCTCTGTCTCCAATAAATTTTAGTTGGATTTTGGTCTTTCTTACTGTCATAAATAAATTTTAGTTGGATTCTTTTCTCCAATTCGCGGTCTCCAATAAATTTTAGTTGGCTTCTTTTCTTCCTTTCTCTGTCTCCAATAAATTTTAGTTGGATTCTTTTCTTCCTTTCTCTGTCTCCAATAAATTTCAGTTTCTTTTTCTTCCTTTCTCTGTCTCCAATAAATCTTAGAGAAAGGAAGAAAGGAATCCAAATAAAATTTCTTGCAGACAGAGAAAGGAAGAAAAGAATCCAACTAAAATTTATTTATGACAGTAAGGAAGACCAAAATCCAACTAAAATTTATTGGAGACAGAGAAAGGAAGAAAAGAATCCAACTGAAATTAATTGGAGACAGAGAAAGGAAGAAAAGAATCAAACTGTCTCCAATAAATTTTAGTTGGATTCTTTTCTTTCTGTCTCTGTCTCCAATAAGTTTTAGTTGGATTCTTTTCTTCCATTCTCTGTCTCCAATAAATTTCAGTTTCTTTTTCTTCCTTTCTATGTCTCCAATAAATTTTAGTTTAACTCCATTTTTCCTTTCTCTGTGTCCAAAAGATCTTAGTTTGATTCTTTCTTCCTTTCTCTGTCTCCAATAATCTTTCCTCGGGTACTTTTCTACCATTCTCCGACTCAAATAGATTTTTTCGACGGATTCTTTTCTCCATTTCTCTGTCTACAATAAATGATAGTCGGATTCTTTTCTTCCTTTTTCTGTCTCCCATAAATTATAATCAAATTCCTTTCTCCTTTTCTCCGCCTTTTAATGAATTTTAGTTTAATCTTTTTCTCCCTTTCTCTGTCTCCAATAAATTTTAGTTGGATTCTTTTCTTTCTCTCTCTGTCTCTAATAAATTTCAGTTTCTTTTCCGCCCTGTCAGCTGGGGCTGTAGAATACGCTGACTGCACCTCTGCAGAGGGGTAAAACCCCCCCAACGAGGCTACCTGTTGGCCGTGGGTGGCGACCCGTGATGCTTAAGGACGGGATCCTGGTGGTTGAGCAGTACTTGGCCTGAAAATCGAGTGGTCAAGTCTCTTGCAACACACCACTTTGGCCCTTACTGGGCTAGACGGGCGGTCGGAGAGGCCCGATCCGATCAATCGGCTGGTCATGACAGTACTCTCTTAGATTTTTTTTTTTTTTTTTTTTTTTTTTAAATCTAAATGAGGACGATGGCTGTAGGGTCAATCATGCTGTGGAAAGACTCGTAGTCCTTTCTGTCCCTGGGGAAGTAGTTATCTTGGGAACGAAAACCCAGGGACAAAAAATTAATTCGTCTATCACCAGCATGAGTATACTGAACATGTAGCCCTGGTGTTGCTAGGCGAATGGGTTTCCCCCTAGGCACATCCCCATATGGGGCTCCGAGGTGGGTGGGGAGCATGTTCAGTGAAACTCATCCAACACTTTTATGGCTTCTATTAAAACAAAAACCCAAGCAAAAAGACCCCATATTGAATGTGATTCAGACAATGATGAGCCATATCCAAGGTTCATCATTCTAGAATCAAAAGAAAAACTACCGCTAACAAAAATATCCCCCTTCATCATAGAAAAATGTATTTCAGCTCTAATATCACCCAAAACCGTAAAAAACTTGAAAAATGGAACCATCCTTATAGAGGTGACAGGAAAAAAACAAGCTGAAATAATATTAAAGCAAAAAAAAATCCACAACATAGATATAAAAGCTTACCCCCATGAGAGATTAAACACCTCTAAAGGGGTGATAAGAAATGGAGAGCTATCATTATGCTCAATAATGGAAATTAAAAATGAACTAAAAAATCAAAATGTAATAGACGTCAAAAGAATAACAATCAAAAAACAAAATGAAATAATTGAAACCAATACCTACATTCTAACCTTTAATAACCCAAAACCCCCTTTAGAAATAAAAATAGGCTATACAGTGGTTAAAGTTGAGACATATATCCCAAATCCCAGAAGATGTCATAACTGCCAGAAATATGGACACTTGAAGCAGCACTGCACAAGAAAACAAGTGTGTGTCAAATGTGGAGAGCAGGAAACAAACCACATAGAGGAATCCTGCAAAAACAGCCTAAACTGTAACAATTGCAAAGGGAATCATAGAGCAGACTCAAAGTACTGCAAAATCTGGGAAAGGGAAAAGGAAATTATCAAAATGAAAATCACCAAAAACATTACCTTCCCTGAAGCAAGAAGACTCATAGAAAATCCCTTTAACAAATTAACTTTCTCTCAGGTAACCAGGACTCCCTCAAACCAAGTAGAAAACGAAGCAAAAACACAAATAAAAACAACAAAAATAGAAGAAGAATTAACAAATTTAATAAACGACCTACATGAACTAATCAAAACCCTTAAAACTATTATACCCAATGTACAACTAACTCCAACTGACAAATCAAAAAACATCCCTTCAACCTCTAGCCAAAAAAATGAAATGCTAACAATCAAAAACAGAAACCGATCAACCTCAAGAACCAGAGAAAAAGAAGAAAAACAAAAACCTACTCAACACACCCCTTCAAAAACCAAAAATAAATCCAGAAACATAGAAAGTATGGAAACCGAAATGGACTCGACACCTAAAATCGAAAATACAAAAATTAAATAGTACACCCTAAACCCAAGACACATACTGCATAAATAGTTATGGCCAAATACCAAAATACCCACAAGATAATTCAATGGAACTGTCGTGGCTACAAGGCAAATTACAACGAACTCCAGCTGTTAATAACTGAACAAAATCCTACCATTATATGTCTCCAAGAAACATTCAAAAAAAGCAATGATAAAACAAACATGAAAAATTATGAGCAATATGACTATATACATGACACGGGACTAAGAGCTTCGGGTGGTGTATCAATCCTAATAAGGAAAAACATTCCCCAAAGCAAAATCAACATCAGCACCCCCCTACAAGCAGTAGCAATTTCAGCAACTTTACACAAAACCACCGCCATCTGCTCTATATACATTCCACCTCAAGACCCTATAAACGAAGAACAGCTAAATAACTTAATAAATCAACTCCCTAAGCCATATATATTGATGGGAGATTTCAATAGCCACAACATTTTGTGGGGAAGCAGGACAACGAACAAAAGAGGTCAGACCCTTGAAAAAATCATTAATAACAACAACCTATGTCTCCACAATCGGAAAGCTCAAACCCACCTAAGCTCATCCTCAGGTACATTCTCTGCTATAGATCTAACACTCAGCGATCCAGCCACCTTTATAGAATATAACTGGAGGGTACATGAAGATTCCTGCGGCAGTGACCACTTTCCAATCATAATAGAAAATACTAAACCAGGAAAATCAAACCCACAAACAGTCTCAAAAACCCCACGATGGAACTTCAAAAAAGCAAACTGGCAAGCCTACAAAAAACTATGCCTTGACACCCTAATCCCAGAAACAAATACAAACCAAGAAGAACCTATAATACATTTCACAAATACCCTAATTAATATAGCAAACAAAACCATACCTAAAACTACAACATCCCCAAAACATAACAATCCCTGGTTTACGGAGGAGTGCAAAACTATGATCAGAGAACGCCAAAGAATCCTCAGGAAATTTAAAACCAACCCTTCATCAGAAAATCTAGACAAATATAGACAACAAAGAGCTAAAACTAGACGCACAATTAAAGAAGCTAAAAGGTCCTCCTGGAGAAACTTCACTGCAAAAATAAACTCAAGTACTAATCCCAAAACAATTTGGAACTTTGTAAAGAAAATATCAAATAAAACTGTCCACACTCCTATAAATCATCTCTCCCAAGGAAGCCCAAAAGCTTTGAATGAAAAACAAATAGCTAATCTGATGGCAGAAAACTTTGCCCAAGCATCATCTACCAAAAAATATTCCAACAAATTTAACTCCATCAGAATCAAAGAAGAAAAGAACAAAATAAAGTTCACCTCTGACGATACTAAATGCTACAACCAACTTTTCACCCTAGATGAACTCCAAAATTCATTATCCAAATCCAATAACTCAGCTGCTGGTCCAGATGAAATCCACTACACATTTCTTAAAGAATTACCCTCAATTTCCCAGAAATATCTCCTAAACATATATAACAATATCTGGATCTCAGGCAATATCCCTACTTTATGGAAGCAAGCTACAATCATCCCCATCCTCAAAAAACAAAAAGACCCAACAAATCCCACCAGCTATAGGCCCATAGCCCTAACTAGTTGTGCATGCAAAACTTTAGAAAGGATGATAAACCAAAGACTAATATGGTTTCTTGAATGAAATAAACTGCTCTCAAACCTACAAGCAGGCTTCAGAAAAAAAAGAAGCACAATGGACCAGGTGGTTCATATAGAAACCCTAATCAGAGAAACATGCATAAAAAAGGAACACCTGGTGGCAGTCTTTTTTTATCTTGAAAAGGCCTATGACACAACGTGGCCATACGGAATTCTCAAAGACCTTAAAAACTTTGGGTTACAAGGTAGACTTCCCATCTTCATCCAAAACTTTCTTGAAGACCGATCTTTCAGGACACTGATTGGCAGCACATACTCTGATTCGAAGCCACAAGAGGTGGGAGTTCCTCAGGGCAGTATTTTATCAGTATCCCTATTTATAATAAAAATAAACAGCATAACATCCTGCCTCCCTCCAGAAATCAAAGGGTCATTATATGTAGATGACTTCCTCATCTGCTATAATTCAAAAAACATGACAACCATAGAAAGGAAAGTACAACAATGCATAAATAAAATCCAAAAATGGACCACAGAAAATGGATTTACAATTTCAAATAGTAAAACAAAATGTGTACACTTCTGTCAAATCCACAAGATGCACAACCACCCTAAACTTACATTAAATAACACTGAAATACCCATAACAGATGAACATAAATTCCTTGGCATTATCTTTGATTCTAAATTATCCTTTATCCCACATATAAAAAAGCTAAGAATAAAATGCAATCAAGCCATGCAACTATTGAGAGCCATAGCCCACACAGACTGGGGTGCTGATAGAAAGACACTTATCAAGCTATATAGATCTCTAATAAGATCAAAACTTGACTATGGCTGCTTCATATACGGAGCAGCCAGAAAATCCTACTTACAACGACTGGAAACAATACACCACCAAGGACTTCGCCTTACTTTAGGAGCCTTTAATACTTCCCCAAAGGAAAGTCTATACATAGAAGCAAACGAACCCCCTCTCTATTTAAGAAGACAAAAATTAGCACTACAGTACTACATCAAACTCATCTCCTGTCCACAAAATCCTGCTTATGACTACGCCGGCAAAATGAAATATGAAAACCTGTATCAAAATAACCCAAAAAAAATCAGACCTTTTAGCTTAAGAATAAGTGACCTCCTCAACGAAATCAAAATCAACACTAAAATAGTTCACCATACCATACTCTCCAAAACGGCACCATGGACCATAAGGCAACCAACTATAAACTTAGAACTGGCTAAGTTACCCAAAATAAAAACACACTCCATCACTTATCAAGAGAAACTCATAAAAATACAAAATAAGTTCCCAGATCACTATCACATCTATACAGACGGATCCAAAAAAGGAAAAAAAGTAGGCTGTGCTGCTATTTCTCAAAAAAAAGAAACCCTAAAACGCCTACCTAATGAAGCTTCAATTTACAGTGCAGAAACCACAGCCATTGATCTAGCTATGAATATCATAGAAAACCATAAAGCTTCCAAATTTATCATATACACAAGACTCCAAATCAGTCCTACTAGCACTACAGAACAGAGATACATCATCCCCCTTGATCACAAAGCTCCTAAACAAACTAAACACCCTCTCTAAAAATAATAACATCATATTCACCTGGATACCAAGTCACATTGGCATCCAAGAAAATGAAAAAGCAGACAAAGCTGCAAAAAAAGCTCTTCAAATTGATATGTGCAAATCAAAAATCCCATATACAGATCTAAAACCAACCATAAAGAAATTTATATCAGACAAATGGCAGAAATCATGGGACAATCAGACCCAAAACAAACTCCATGAAATACAAGCAGCTATCGGAGAGTGGCCAACAGGCTACAGAAGTATCAGAAGAGAAGAAGTAATACTTGCTAGATTGCATATTGGGCACACCCACATTACACATTCACACCTGTTAAAAGGGGAGGATGCCCCAGTGTGCCCATCATGCAAAGTACAACTCACAACCAAACATATCCTTCTAAATTGTAACAACCTTAAACATATCCGTACCAAGTACTATCAAGCAAGAAACCTGAGGGACATCTTTAAGAATACAAACCCTGAAAATTTTTTAATTTTCTAAAAGAAAGCAACTTTTTCAGCAAGATGTAACCAAACATCTCTATAGAACTGCTACTTTAATGACTGAAATTCAAAATAACCTTTTTGGCATTAAATGACCCACAGGGGTTGATATGCCGTTAAACAAAACTCAAACTCAAACTCAGTTTCTTTTTCTTCCTTTTTTTGTCTCCAATAAATTTTAGTTTGATTCTGTTCTTCCGTACTCTGTCTCTGTCTCCAATAAATTTTAGTTGTATTCCTTTCTTCCTTTCTCTGTCTCCAATAAATTTTAGTTGGATTCTTTTCTTCCTTTCTCTGTCTCCAATAAATTTTAGTTGGCTTCTTTTCTTCCTTTCTCTGTCTCCAATAAATTTTAGTTGGCTTCTTTTCTTCCTTTCTCTGTCTCCAATAAATTTTAGTTGGATTCTTTTCTTCCTTTCTCTGTCTCCAATAAATTTTAGTCGGAGTCTTTTCTTCCTTTCTCTGTCTCCAATAAATTTTAGTTGGATTCTTTTCTTCCTTTCTCTGTGTCCAATAAATTTTAGTTGGCTTCTTTTCTTCCTTTCTCTGTCTCCAATAAATTTTAGTTGGATTCTTTTCTTCCTTTCTCTGTCTCCAATAAATTTTAGTTGGCTTCTTTTCTTCCTTTCTCTGTCTCCAATAAATTTTAGTTGGCTTCTTTTCTTCCTTTCTCTGTCTCCAATAAATTTTAGTTGGCTTCTTTTCTTCCTTTCTCTGTCTCCAATAAATGATAGTTGGCTTCTTTTCTTCCTTTCTCTGTCTCCAATAAATTTTAGTTGGCTTCTTTTCTTCCTTTCTCTGTCTCCAATAAATTTTAGTTGGATTCTTTTCTTCCTTTCTCTGTCTCCAATAAATTATAATAAAATTCGTTTCTCCTTTTCTTCGCCTCTAATGAATTGTAGTCTAAACTTTTTCTCTCTTTCTCCGTCTCCAATAAGTTTTAGTCTAATTCATTTCTTTCTGTCTCTGTGTCCAATAAATTTTAGTTTGATTCTTTTCTTTCTGTCTCTGTCTCCAATAAATTTCAGTTTCTTTTTCTTCAATTCTCTGTCTCCAATAAATTTTAGTTGGATTCTTTTCTTCCTTTCTCTGTCTCTAATAAATTTTAGTTGGCTTCTTTTCTTCCTTTCTCTGTCTCCAATAAATTTTAGTTGGATTCTTTTCTTCCTTTCTCTGTCTCCAATAAATTTTAGTTGGATTCTTTTCTTCCTTTCTCTGTCTCCAATAAATTGTAATAAAATTCGTTTCTCCTTTTCTTCGCCTCTAATGAATTGTAGTCTAAACTTTTTCTCTCTTTCTCCGTCTCCAATAAGTTTTAGTCTAATTCATTTCTTTCTGTCTCTGTGTCCAATAAATTTTAGTTGGATTCTTTTCTTTCTGTCTCTGTCTCCAATAAATTTCAGTTTCTTTTTCTTCATTTCTCTGTCTCCAATAAATTTTAGTTGGATTCTTTTCTTTCTTTTTCTGTCTCCAAAAAATTTTACTTGGATTCTTTTCTTCCTTTCTCTGTTTCCAATAAATTTTACTTGGATTCTTTTCTTCCTTTCTCTGTTTCCAAAAAATTTTACTTGGATTCTTTTCTTCCTTTCTCTGTTTCCAATAAATTTTACTTGGATTCTTTTCTTCCTTTCTCTGTTTCCAATAAATTTTACTTGGATTCTTTTCTTCCTTTCTCTGTCTCCAATAAATGATAGTTGGATTCTTTTCTTCCTTTCTCTGTCTCCAATAAATTTTAGTTGGCTTCTTTTCTTCCTTTCTCTGTCTCCAATAAATTTTAGTTGGCTTCTTTTCTTCCTTTCTCTGTGTCCAATAAATTTTAGTTGGATTCTTTTCTTCCTTTCTCTGTCTCCAATAAATGATAGTTGGATTCTTTTCTTCCTTTCTCTGTCTCCAATAAATTATAATAAAATTCGTTTCTCCTTTTCTTCGCCTCTAATGAATTGTAGTCTAAACTTTTTCTCTCTTTCTCCGTCTCCAATAAGTTTTAGTCTAATTCATTTCTTTCTGTCTCTGTGTCCAATAAATTTTAGTTTGATTCTTTTCTTTCTGTCTCTGTCTCCAATAAATTTCAGTTTCTTTTTCTTCAATTCTCTGTCTCCAATAAATTTTAGTTGGATTCTTTTTTTCCTTTCTCTGTCTCTAATAAATTTTAGTTTGATTCTTTTCTTCCTTTCTCTGTCTCCAATAAATTTTAGTTGGCTTCTTTTCTTCCTTTCTCTGTCTCCAATAAATTATAATAAAATTCGTTTCTCCTTTTCTTCGCCTCTAATGAATTGTAGTCTAAACTTTTTCTCTCTTTCTCCGTCTCCAATAAGTTTTAGTCTAATTCATTTCTTTCTGTCTCTGTGTCCAATAAATTTTAGTTTGATTCTTTTCTTTCTGTCTCTGTCTCCAATAAATTTCAGTTTCTTTTTCTTCAATTCTCTGTCTCCAATAAATTTTAGTTGGATTCTTTTCTTCCTTTCTCTGTCTCTAATAAATTTTAGTTGGCTTCTTTTCTTCCTTTCTCTGTCTCCAATAAATTTTAGTTGGATTCTTTTCTTCCTTTCTCTGTCTCCAATAAATTTTAGTTGGATTCTTTTCTTCCTTTCTCTGTCTCCAATAAATTGTAATAAAATTCGTTTCTCCTTTTCTTCGCCTCTAATGAATTGTAGTCTAAACTTTTTCTCTCTTTCTCCGTCTCCAATAAGTTTTAGTCTAATTCATTTCTTTCTGTCTCTGTGTCCAATAAATTTTAGTTGGATTCTTTTCTTTCTGTCTCTGTCTCCAATAAATTTCAGTTTCTTTTTCTTCATTTCTCTGTCTCCAATAAATTTTAGTTGGATTCTTTTCTTTCTTTTTCTGTCTCCAAAAAATTTTACTTGGATTCTTTTCTTCCTTTCTCTGTTTCCAATAAATTTTACTTGGATTCTTTTCTTCCTTTCTCTGTTTCCAAAAAATTTTACTTGGATTCTTTTCTTCCTTTCTCTGTTTCCAATAAATTTTACTTGGATTCTTTTCTTCCTTTCTCTGTTTCCAATAAATTTTACTTGGATTCTTTTCTTCCTTTCTCTGTCTCTAATAAATTTTAGTTGGCTTCTTTTCTTCCTTTCTCTGTCTCCAATAAATTTTAGTTGGATTCTTTTCTTCCTTTCTCTGTCTCCAATAAATTTTAGTTGGATTCTTTTCTTCCTTTCTCTGTCTCCAATAAATTTTAGTTGGCTTCTTTTCTTCCTTTCTCTGTCTCCAATAAATTTTAGTTGGCTTCTTTTCTTCCTTTCTCTGTCTCCAATAAATTTTAGTTGGCTTCTTTTCTTCCTTTCTCTGTGTCCAATAAATTTTAGTTGGATTCTTTTCTTCCTTTCTCTGTCTCCAATAAATGATAGTTGGATTCTTTTCTTCCTTTCTCTGTCTCCAATAAATTATAATAAAATTCGTTTCTCCTTTTCTTCGCCTCTAATGAATTGTAGTCTAAACTTTTTCTCTCTTTCTCCGTCTCCAATAAGTTTTAGTCTAATTCATTTCTTTCTGTCTCTGTGTCCAATAAATTTTAGTTTGATTCTTTTCTTTCTGTCTCTGTCTCCAATAAATTTCAGTTTCTTTTTCTTCAATTCTCTGTCTCCAATAAATTTTAGTTGGATTCTTTTTTTCCTTTCTCTGTCTCTAATAAATTTTAGTTTGATTCTTTTCTTCCTTTCTCTGTCTCCAATAAATTTTAGTTGGCTTCTTTTCTTCCTTTCTCTGTCTCCAATAAATTATAATAAAATTCGTTTCTCCTTTTCTTCGCCTCTAATGAATTGTAGTCTAAACTTTTTCTCTCTTTCTCCGTCTCCAATAAGTTTTAGTCTAATTCATTTCTTTCTGTCTCTGTGTCCAATAAATTTTAGTTTGATTCTTTTCTTTCTGTCTCTGTCTCCAATAAATTTCAGTTTCTTTTTCTTCAATTCTCTGTCTCCAATAAATTTTAGTTGGATTCTTTTTTTCCTTTCTCTGTCTCTAATAAATTTTAGTTTGATTCTTTTCTTCCTTTCTCTGTCTCCAATAAATTTTAGTTGGATTCTTTTCTTCCTTTCTCTGTCTCCAATAAATTTTAGTCGGAGTCTTTTCTTCCTTTCTCTGTCTCCAATAAATTTTAGTTGGATTCTTTTCTTCCTTTCTCTGTCTCCAATAAATTTTAGTTGGCTTCTTTTCTTCCTTTCTCTGTCTCCAATAAATTTTAGTTGGATTCTTTTCTTCCTTTCTCTGTCTCCAATAAATTTTAGTTGGCTTCTTTTCTTCCTTTCTCTGTCTCCAATAAATTTTAGTTGGCTTCTTTTCTTCCTTTCTCTGTCTCCAATAAATTTTAGTTGGCTTCTTTTCTTCCTTTCTCTGTCTCCAATAAATTATAATAAAATTCGTTTCTCCTTTTCTTCGCCTCTAATGAATTGTAGTCGAAACTTTTTCTCTCTTTCTCCGTCTCCAATAAGTTTTAGTCTAATTCATTTCTTTCTGTCTCTGTGTCCAATAAATTTCAGTTTCTTTTTCTTCAATTCTCTGTCTCCAATAAATTTTAGTTGGATTCTTTTCTTCCTTTCTCTGTCTCTAATAAATTTTAGTTGGATTCTTTTCTTCCTTTCTCTGTCTCTAATAAATTTTAGTTGGATTCTTTTCTTTCTTTTTCTGTCTCCAATAAATTTTACTTGGATTCTTTTCTTCCTTTCTCTGTTTCCAATAAATTTTAGTTGGATTCTTTTCTTCCTTTCTCTGTCTCCAATAAATTTTAGTTGGATTCTTTTCTTCAATTCTCTGTCTCCAATAAATTTTAGTTGGATTCTTTTCTTTCTTTTTCTGTCTCCAATAAATTTTACTTGGATTCTTTTCTTCCTTTCTCTGTTTCCAATAAATTATAATCAAATTCCTTTCTCCTTTTCTCCGCCTTTAATGAATTTTAGTCTAATCTTTTTCTCCCCTTCTCTGTGTCCAATAAATTTTAGTTTGATTCTTTTCTTGCTTTCTCTGTCTCCAATAAATGATAGTTGGATTCTTTTCTACCTTTCGCTGTCTCCAATAAATGTTAGTTGGATTCTTTTCTTCCTTACTGTGTCTCCAATAAATTCTAGTTTGATTCTTTTCTTTCTATGCCTGTCTCCCATACATTTTACCCGAATTTTTTCCCCTTTTTTCGTCTGCAATGAATTTATTTGGATCATTTTCTCACTCTTTTGTCTCCAATTAATCTTAGTGGGATTTTTTTCCCCTATTTCTGTCTCCCATAAATTTTAGTCAGATTCATTTCTCTTTCTCTCCGTCTGCAATAAATTTTAGCATAATTTTTTTCTCACCTTCATAGAATTTAGTTGAATTTTTTTCTTCCTCAATCTGTCTCCAATAATATTTTTTCGGATTCTTTTCCCCTATTCTTTTTTCCAGTAAAGTCTTTTTGTCGGATTCTTTTCTTCCTTTAGTTGATTCTTTTCTTCCTTTCTCTGTCCCCAATAAATTATAGTTTGATTTTTTTTCTTGCTTTCTCTGTCTCCAATAAATTTTAGCCAGATTCCTTCCTTCCTTCCTTTCTCTTTCCCCAATAAATTTTAGTCGTTGTCCCTGTTTTTATGTCTAATAAATTTAATCAGATTCTTTGCTCCCCCTCTGTGTCTCCAATAAATTATAGTCGGATTCTTTATTCTTTCTGTTTTGCTGTAATAATGTAAGGTTAATTCTTTCAGTCCTTTCTTTGTCTCTGATAAACCTACTGGACCCGGGGTGAAGGAACGAATAATACAGGAGTAATGAGATTTTAGGTCAGTCTTTATTATTACATAGATATAATTAGACCTGTCGATTTCAAATCTTAGCATTGGTGGTCAAATGAAGGTTGCCGATCTAAAAAAAAAGAAGGGTGAACTTTCTCATTTATCGCTTATAAAGTTCATATTAAATACCGGCTTTTACTTGAGATTGATCTCTAGAATCTTTCATCAATGGGAAGTACGCTATTATTTAAAAAATGTGGCAGATCACATTCTGTATATTTCATGTACCACAAAAAAAGCTACCCCCCTCTCTCTCTGTGTCTCTTCTACCTGTCATTTGGCGAGTTTAACTTAATATGTAATAAGGTGAATTTGATGCAAATATGAGTTATAAAGACTGTATTACGCAAATCTTTAAGGCAATGAGTGCTTATCTACCTTGAAAATCAGCCTTTGAATGGTTGATCTTTTTATTGGGCTCGAACACTGATCACTGGGATCAGCTACATATCAGGTCATTGTTATTATTAACTTAATTTTTCACACAATTACAATACGATGGAAGAATCGAACTAATTTTCCAAGAAAATTGTTTATACACTTGTTAAGTCTCATTTGATAAAATGTACCCACATCGTAAGTCTTTCTCATCCCATTACAATCATTATAATTCAAAACAATTTAAATCAGCGAACTTATTCTGAAAAGCGATTTTTCAATAAAAAATTAAACCTATTTTAAGAACAATTTGTTTCAGGTGCCCCCCTCTACACAATGACATACACACGAAATCTTTAAAATGTTTTATTTTTAAGATAATTTTGCTTGAATTTTTCGGATTATGAAAGAAAAATGTTGAAATCTCATTCAAATGATTATATACAAATATTTATCTAAATTTTTTAAAAGGAATGCATCGTAGAAATTAGTTATTTTATCAGACTGTTGCGAGTGTTCCGTTGCTTACTGGTTATGGTATTGGATTACCGCCATTTTAAATTACTCTGTTCATTTCAACGTGAAACAGTTGAGTGAATGTTGTAGAGTGGCTAAACACCCCTTCAGTACCCTACTAGATGGACTGGTTCACAGCCATAAATAGCCTATGATAAAAGACTTCGAGGGTTGATTCAATAAGCTGGATCCAGTTGATGGGACCCACTTCGGCCAGCTGTGGTATTAGCGGCACGGATCTGGTCGGGTGTGTCACATCTTCTGGATATACCTCGAGCTCCAGGGAGCCGTCTCCTAGGCTTTAACCCTCCTCAGAGGCGTTAGGTTTATCGCCTAGCACCTCTTTTTAGGGGAATGCCGACGGGTCCCGAGGCATTTTGCGGAATGTCGGGCGCGTCTGGGCTAAGGCCCAGCACCCGGACCCACCTTAAAAAGGCCTTGTGCCATATTCGTCCGTTTGGTGGGACGGCTGACAAATACCGTTGATTCAATAAGCTGGATCCAGTTGATGAGACACACTTCAGCCGGCTATGATATTAGCGGCACGGATCTGGTCGGGTGTGTCACGTCTCTGGACTGACATACGGAGCTGTCCTCCCCAGGCTCTAACCCTCCTCGGAGATTCTAGGTTTATCGCTTGGCGCCTAAGGCCCCCATTTTTAGGGGAATGCCGATGGGGCCTGAGGCATTTTTGGGACCCACCTTTAAAATACTTTGTGTTACACTCGCCCGTAGTAGGTGCGGCGTGCGACAAATACCGTTGATTTAATAAGCTGATTAATATTCGGATTGATCTTACTCGTTTGGCTATACAGCATTTTGATCCACCTCAATATCTTGTGAATTCTCTTGTTAATTGTTTGCAACTTATTATACCGTGTCTTTTTTGTACGTATCCGTTAGCACCGGATACTGGTACTGAATAGATATATTAAGAACTCATTTTTTTCTCTGTGTATCATTCACCTAGCACTTGCCTGGAGACACTCTGCCAGACCTTTTTCTTCCCACTTTTGCTTAAACAAGATTATCATAGTCCGGCCACATTTCTGCTCCACATCTTATCTTTACCTCACCTCCAGCAAATAAGAGAAACAGCCTACACCAACATTCCACCATTTCTCATCCTGGTTGCCTCAAACAGCTATGGAGGAAGACACCAACATATCACAGACGGACCTCTTCAAAAACAACCTGGAAGCCCTCCTAAAGAACCCGGAAGAGCCGGTAGCAAGACCTTCCACTCAACATCTGAATGGCTATCGCTACCGGCTTCTCAAATATCAAAGGAATCCATGCTCCCAGCCAGTTCCATCCCATTAGGACAAAGGACACCAGCAGTGCCAGCAACGCCATCTCCTAGGCCACAACAAAAAAGAAAAGCTCTGAACAGTATGAAAAGGACAGAGTCGGGAAGTACGCTCCCTACTTCAAAGGTACGGAGGTACTTCCCATTCTGGAATTGGTTGTGGAAACCGAACCAAAGACTCTGTCCTTCATGATCACAGACTTGAAGAACAAGAGACTGGCAGGAATAAGAAAAGATACCTTCGAGGAGCTTTTGAAATCCGCAGGCATCCCATGCCGGTATTTCTACTGGCAAAGTTTCGCGACTTGGAATGTCCTGCTGCCCTCGGAGGAGCTGATCAAGAAGCTGACCAGGATCAACGTCACGATAAAAAACTTCCGGTTTCAGCCAGAATATAGAGACACCTGGCGGATTCGAGTCACCGTGTGCAGCGTCCCGATTCAACTTAATGGAGAAGTTCTAGCAGCCTACATGAGTGTATACGGCAGCGTAAAAGAAGTATCAATGGTGCACTCGGCAGGCAGGATGGCTCACGGTGACTACGTCCTGGATATCTGCCTCAATAGGGAGGGACTTTCAAGCCATTACCCTCATATTAACATATAGGAACGGCAGATGATGGCGGTCGTGGAGGGCAGGAGGCCACTCTGCTGGTCCTGCAAACAACTGGGTCATCTTGCTAGATCCTACCCACAGAAGTTATTAAACAACAACCAAACCAGTAGCAACATCAATAGCAACCAGGAAAAGACCATCAACCCAACCACTAATCCTGTCCCGAAACCAGGGGACCACTCAAAACCAGAAGAAAGGAAAAAGAACAATGGAACAAACCAGAGGAGCAACAACAACAACAAAGGAAGCAGTAAAAATACCAACCAAACCAGCACAAACTAAATCAGCAACTCAACCGCCGTCATCACCCTCCAAAAGGTAAAAAAAAAAAAACAAACAAAAAAAGAAAAAAGAAAAATGCTGAACAGCCTGGGGAGATGGAGACCACCACAAACCTAAAGAGGAAAAAAACAGTGTACCCAACCTAACATTATCACAGAATCACAACAGCCTGCACCGGAAGTCACACAACAACAGCCTCCTACACAATCTCCACGACCGGCACCCTATCACCACTTCCATTGGAAAATCCCCCCCAAATCCATCAAACTCTTCTTCAAATCCCCAGCAATCTCCCAGCATGAAACCCTCTTCTCTCCAACTCTCCCCTCTATCACATCCCAGGCTGTTTGCCAGATCCAGATCCCTCAATAGACTCCCAGACAACAACCCCCAACAGGAAAGCCCACATCCCTAGTCCTCCAAATGTGGTCCTATGCTAGTCACGGAGCCCAATGTGGTGTGGTGTCACAGTACTTGTTGTGGCTATTGTGTTTGTGACTACCACATTAGCTTCCGACTGTTTGCTTTGTCAAATCCTTCGTGCCCACGCTGTGTTTGAAAGATCCATGGATCGGGGGAGGGGGTGACACAATTTAGCCGGATCTTCTTCTGACGGTCAGGTAATATGAGTGGCTTGATTGTCTAGCAACTCAAAGAATATAGAAAACCCGTTGTTTAACAACAATAAAAAATCGTTTTTATTGAAACACATTTGTGAGATAATAAATAACAAACAAACGGGGTTTGCTTTCCTGGAAAACAGAAGAAGAAAGAATATCGAGAGTGGGAGAGTGACGATGTGGTGCGGCTAGAGTAACACTAACGTCTCTAAAGTCTGGGACTTTGAATTTT
Source organism: Sepioteuthis lessoniana (assembly GCA_963585895.1). Lineage (NCBI taxonomy): Eukaryota > Metazoa > Mollusca > Cephalopoda > Myopsida > Loliginidae > Sepioteuthis > Sepioteuthis lessoniana. Next base: position 29,554,382 of record OY757919.1, on the reverse strand, counting down.
TGTAACGTCTGAAGATTGTCCGGAGAATAGAAGCGATGCTTCTTTGGCAGTCTTGAGTTTCTTCTTGGTCCCTTTTTCTTATCCTCTGAGGATTCGTTTAATTATCCAATTTTTATAGATCAATATCTAGACTAAAAATGGTTTCTGATTCGTTGTCCAATAAGAGACAATTAGGAGCCATATTCCCATTGGTCAGACAATCCTAGTTCAGGATTATATCTTACATGTATAGAAAAACCCTTTTTAGACGCTTTCGCCAATGGGAACAGGTTTAGAGTAATTGGGGTTGAACAAAAAATTCTCAGCCTCACCTGACTGGATGAGCCATGCCCAGCTCGCCTTTATTTAGGCTGGAGCAAAATTAAATCTCCCTTTTGACATTGACCTTCAAGATAAGGACTAGAAAAACATGATTTACGAAATGACCTGTTTCATCATCATGATTGATGAAGTTAGTTGACAACCGAAAAATCAAATAAATTTGCTAACTTTTAAAATCAAAAAGAATTTTCTCGCACTTAACTGACCTTTAAAATCATAAACTATTGTCTCGTACTTAACTGAACTTTAGGAACGATCAACCAGCTTTTTAGGTCAATATAAGCCATGAACAAAAAATGATTATTTTAAGGATATTTTTGGTTTTTGATATATATATATATATATATATATATATATATATATATATATAAATTTGAATATATTTCATAAATTCTAATTTTTACATATAAATTAAGTACTCAACAACACGTCGTGTCACACAAAGCCCGACAAAGAGCTAGGTCGGCATCTTCTAAAGAAGACAGTCAAGAAGTTTTAGGAGTGACTTTATGCTCAGCGGAAGTTGAAGAGCTTCTAGCAGACTTTCAGCTTCGCAGAACACTTAAGCCACTCCTTAATTTCAAACATGAAAGACTAGAACATTTCGAATCCACACTTGTTCAGGGGTGCACCCATGGTGACAACCTTTGTTCGCTCGGCTGGGAGCTACACGAACGGTGTGTGGAATCTCATTGAGAAAGTCAGTCTAGCCGACATAAAGTTGGCGGAAATGGAGCACCCCTCCCTTAAAAGAGTATTATCATATCGTTCAGGGCGGGTCTCCATTTGTGTGCACCCCTCCTTTTACAGGTCATTAAAACTGTGGTATCCCCTAGATGTTGGTGGCTTATCCAGAGACGGCCGAGTTACAACTGGACTCGGCACTGGATCCCTGAGGCATATAGTCGGCGTCCTCACCTCCGAGGATTTCCGCGCTGTGGTCGACAGTGAGTAAGGTAAGTGGGTTTGATGGCTCTAAACCTGGCCACTTTGAATGAGAGGGGACTGAGGGATGTAAGTAAGTGTTCGCGCGCTTGCTTAGTGAATCTCAAACCTGAGTGTGTATGTTACTGCAGTGCAAGAGACTCACTTCACTTGCGCTACAGACTGTCGAGTGTTGGAGGACGATTACGTTGTCCTTTCAGTATACGGCAGACGCAGAGGTGTTTGGGCCTCCTTGCTAATTGGACGCAGCCTTAATGGGGATGTAAATATTGTTCTTGCAGATGATGGGGGGGGGCGTCGGCTGGTTATGGCCGATGTTACCGTTAAAAGTTTCGTGTTCCGAGTGGCTGCAGTTTATGCACCCAATATCGCTGTAGAGAGGGTATCTCTTTTTCGGCGGTTAGCGCCGTTCCTCGACGATCCAAAACGGATAGTTTAGTGGGTGATTGGAATGCGATCCTTGATCCCAAGATAAACAGAGCCAGAAGAGGAGCTAGAGGGTCGGGAAGGTGTGAAGGCAGCTTGATCGATTTTATGGCTCACCATGATTTGGTCGACAGGTTTAGTCACCCAGGAAGGGAGATGTGGACATAGCTAGATAGTTCGCCCTCTGTCTGTGTCAGATCCTATCTAGACAGAGTGTTAGAAGGGCTGACACTGATTTTGTTAGGTGTCCCACGTTCCACTATGTAGCGTGGTTTGACCATAAACTTGTTAGGGTCAGTCTGCTGCTAGGTGATAGGCCTAGTCTGGCCGGCTACTGGAAGTTCAATACCTCCTTACTGGAGATACGGGACTTCCGGGACCGGCTAGAATCCCTAGTTCAGCGGGCCTTTGTGGGGGTGGTTACCGGGAATAAGTGGTAGGGATCTCTCAAATATATGATTAGAGATTGCGCCATCAAATACGGTCGCCAGCTCAACTTAGATAGAACCAAGGTGGCAAAATCTTTAGAAGATAAGCTATCCCGGGCGATTCCCTAATCGTAGAATTAGCTAGACGGGACTTTGAGCGTGAGGCTAGCGAGCGCTACTAGGGAGACGTCGTTAGATATAGGTTAATAATAATTCCCAACGAAGCCATGAAATGCGACGCGTTAGCGCGTGAGGAAGAAGTACGAAGGTTACCCTTTCGGTATATTGAATCGGTTAAGTACCCGGACGTGCGCATGCTCAGCTCGAATCATGAGATGCGTGACGCTTTTCGGGTGCACTTCCGTGATCGCTTTGCTCGCTATCCTGATCTTCCGGTTCAGGAGATTCGCAACTATTTAGCCGATTTCCCCCGCTTTCGAGAGGCTGAGGCGGCTAGCTGCGAGGGTCTGGTTACTGTGCGTGAAGTCTGTGATGCGTTGAAGCAGTTCGGCTTCAACAAATCGCCAGGACTTAATGGTTATCCTCCCGCACATCTTTGTGCCTATTCTGACGGATGTGTTCAACCATTGTTTCGCCCAGGCAGCCATCCCTGGTTGCGTTATCAAGGGCGTGATTGGGAGGAGCTAGATGTTTATAGGCCCATAACTCTGCTTAACACAGAGTTAAAGATTTTGGCCCGGGTCTTAGCGAACCATTTGCACCTCGTCATTAACGATTTGAGCAGAACTACGTTGTGAAGGGAAGATCAATCTAAGACAACTTGCACTTGGTACGCAAGATCCTAATGGGGTTAAAAGACGGCACGAAGCCGCAATGATCTATTTAGATCAGTCCAAGGTCAATCATCAGTTCTTGGTGACTGTTTTGGAGACCGCCGGATTCAAACCGGAGTTCCGCGAATGGATTAGCATGATGTATCACAACCCACAAGCCGTGGTGCAGGTGAACAGGAAATGCTCAGAGGCGTTTGCGATCGAGTGGTCGGTCCGGCCGGGTTTTCGCGTGTCTCCTCTTCTCTATGACCTCGCTTTGAGGCCCCAGCTCCGGAGGCTTAGGGACGAGAAGGCAAGTCCGGCTTTTTTGCTGGTCTCCTTTCAGCAAAGGTGTCGACGTACGCCGATGATATCACAGTCTTTGTGTCCGGCCTTTTGGACATAATGGCTATGAAGAAGGCGGTTTCGATGTATGAACAGATAGCAGGGACCAAGATCAACTTTGATAAGAGCGAAGGTTTGCTGTTGGGTGCCTGAAAGGGTAGAGTTACCCTCTCTGGACCTTTCTGCTTGAGTGAGGGACCCGTTCGCATCCTAGGGTGTGGTTCGGGACGGGCCGGGCCTCCAACTGGAGCGAAATTGGTCGGAAGTACAGGCTAAGGTAGATGCTCAGGTAGGTACTTGGCTTCGTAGGCGGTTGTCCTTAAAGGGCGGGGCGAAGGTGTACGCCGTTTACATCTTCCTCTTGACCCTTACCGTTTGTCTGTACTTCCTCTGCTTAAGAACCGTCGGCTGACGCTTCAGCAATCTCTCTCCAAAGTTCTTTGGTGGGGTGGAAGGCTGATGGTCCGTAGACAGGTCTGTTGTCAACGTCCGAGGAACGGGTTCCTGGGTATGTCTGATCTGGAGAACCATTGGTTCGCTGAAAGATTGGCTTACCTATGCCGATGCTTGTCGACTGGCGCGGTGTAGAGACAAAAAGCGAGAAAGACCTTCCATCACCTTATGTCAGACGCAAAGGTTGAAGGCCGACGTAAGCCAAGAGGCGTAGCATCGTTTGCCCGAGAATGTCATCAGGTCTTTTGCAACCTTCTTGGGTCCAATTACCTTTCTCGGTCTCGAAAGGAATTGTATCGGGAACTAGTGGTGAGCTCCGCTTCGGATCCTCTCGTGGATCGGCTCGGTTGGTCGATGGAGGAGGTTCGCTCGCACTGGGATTGGGCGCCATGTTTGAGCTTCTTGAACAATTCCGAGTTCTCGCTCACCAGGCAGCTTGCTCAGAACGCGTTGCCCCTTTTCAGCCTGAATTACAGAGCGTTCCTGGTAGACATGCCCGATTGTCCTCGCTGCGGCAATGGTTTAGAAGAAACGGCTAAGCACGCCTTCTACAACTGCAAGTGAGTTCGCCTGTTCTAGGATCTTGTCCGAGAGTGGACGGCCCGCATCGAACCCAAGCTGCTCGTGTTGCTCGACGTTGGTTATGTCGTAGACAACGTTTTGCTTCAGATTCAAGGTGAGAAGCGTGCGGAGTTTCTCGTGATCCTAGCTGTAGCTAGAATGGTGATATGGACGACGCGAAAGAAGGGATTGTATGACGGTGCAAACTTTTCTCAGCGTGATCTAATTTTGTTCTTAAGGCATCAGCTTAGTGTCAAAATCAGATGCGATAGTAAACGCTTAGATCGTATAACATTCGACAAAAAGGTGGGTGGATGCAGTGAGCCTAGTCGTACGAAAAGAAAACAACGTTGGAGTTATCCTTCCCTCCTCTTCAACCACGGACCAAGTCCATAGGGAACCCTACCCAGGGTAAGTAGTCTGTTCCCTTTTTCCCTAGTTAGCAGAATGTTGTGAGTCATCGTCCCTGTCATCTAGTTGTTTGTCTCAAAGGTCTCCCTCGACCCCGTTTTTATTGACCCTTAACCCTCGATCCAGCCCCATTTTTCTGAAGATCTTGGAATTCATATCTATACTTTAATTCCTTCACGAACCTCCCGTACCGCGCCCTACCCTACGTTAATTTTCCCTCTTCAGCGTAGTTTCCTTTCCTCACTAGGGAAGGTCCAGCTTGTTTTCGATCCCCACGGAAACAGGAAAATAGTCAGCCTACTTCTTATAGATGGGGGGGGGGCAAAGGGGTATTTATTTTGTTCAGTTTTTCTTTTTCTTTCGGGTTTTTCTCCCATTCCCATCACTTTTTATAAATTGTCCACTGTAAATAAAACTCATTTCCTCATCCGGGGTTTTTAAGTAGGACTTTTCTCATAGAACATATGTGGTATTTTGGTGGTTGTAGCGCGCTTGGGGAAAAATGAATGATCATTTGTGTTGTTAAATGGGTCGGCGAATGTCGCTAGCTAGGGCCCCTTAGTTTTCATACACTATCACCTCTTCCCCCTCAAAACTTGGGGCCTTGTCGCCTCCCCCATTGTAAATCTTACTCTTTTTGGAAATAAACATTCACCTCGATGATACAACAGTTAGTTGATATGCCATTAAACAAAGAAACCAAACCAAAAGATACAACAGTTGGCGACGAAGATTCGGGAAATTACACAGATTAGCGCACTGGATTCGAAAAATCACAACTGAAACAACAGTTTGACAACGATAACAGCAAAGGATGAACAAGCATGCAGAAACACTTATTGGAAGTACAATACTGACAAGAACTAATCACTCACAAATATAGAGGATTTTAAAAACTACATGCTGGAATTCTTGAAATTGCAAGAAATTTTACGCAAACAGGACATGGAAAAATTTCAGAAATAACGTCAAGAAGACTTAGAAAGGTTTTCAAAATTACTGAAAATTTTCTCAAAAAGAGAAAATGATTCAGTCAGGATTCTGTAATCAACTCGATTGGTGAATTCGTATTCAAACCAGATGAAGAAAGCAGACTTTCGAAGGTATGAAGAAATATTCCAAAAAGACTATGTAACATAGCCGGATGGACAAAAAGTACGATTATTACTAGGTAAGTTCGGCACTGTGGAACATGAAAAGTACGCAAACTTTATACTCCCAAGGCATTCTGGAGATATTTAATTCCAGGAAACAATACAAATATTAACAAAAATATTCGGGGAGCAGTGTTAACTTTTCAACACACGCTGGCAGTGTTTGAATCTTACAAAAAAAAAATGGGGATGACACGACTTTTGCCAGAATAGTCAACAGAGAATGTGAAAAATATAGATTGAGCGAAATAACATCAGACATGTTTAAATGCTTAATTTTCGTTCAGGGTTTGACCGCACCGAAAAATGAAGAAATAAGATCGATATTGCTAACAAAATTAGATCAAAACTAAGAGATAACACTTCAAAATCTCGCGGATGAGTGCCAACGTATTTTAAATTTAAGAGCAGACACGGCAAAAATTGAGGAAGGAGACATTTCTCATATTCCTGTAGTCTGGAATAAGCCAAAAGGTAGGAAAAAATAAACCTCTTTTGAAATTAATCCCTGCTTTGGTTGTGGCAAATTACATTTATCTAAAAGAGTGTAAAAATTGTGGGAACAGAGGACATAAATTTTCCCAGAATTTTTATAGAAAAAAAAGCCCATAAGTAATATGAAAAATAACAACTTCGTCCATTGTACAACTGAACAAAAAGCAGTCGAGACAATTAAAAGAAAATATATAAATATTCGACTAAATAATAATAGTCAAATTTTAATTGGATATAGGTTTAGACTTAACAATAATAAATGCTGAAATCTGGAAAAGAATTAATAGACTTTAATTACTTCTAAAAATCGGCAGAGGAGTGACAGGAGGTAAATTAAAATTCTTGGGCGAAATTGTCACAAATGTTTTTTTCCTCCCAGGGAAAGAGAAAAAATTAAACGCATTTGTCATGGAGCGATCGCAAAACCTCTTCGGTACGCACTAGATGGAGGCGTTCAACTTGTTCAACGTACCAATAAACACGTTTTGTAATAATGTAGACGGATTGTCAACCAACACCGAAAAACTGAAAAGGGAACTCAAAGCAAATTTTCCCGAAATTTTTTCGAAGCGTCTTGGATTCTGCTCAAAAGTGATAGCGAAATTCGACCTAAAAGAGGATGCGACTCCAATATTTCCATAGATAGGGCCCTATCAGGTGTTACCACGCCGAGTCAGAGTGGACCTGGGAGCAATGGCAATGAAGGGGTGTTCTGCATTCCAAGACACTCATTGTGTGTGTGGGGAGGTCTTACCGCTCTGCAGAGGTGCAGTCGGTGTATTCTACAGCTCCAGCCGACTGGGCAATAGACTTTGCAATTGCATATCTAGATGATATATAAATAAAAAGTAAAACCCGAGTAGAACATGCAAAACATGTGAAGGCAGTTTTCCAAAAAATAAGAGTTTAGATTTAAGCTGTGTATTGAAAAATGTGAATTCTTTTTGCCAAAAATCAATTATATGGGGAAGATCATAGCTGAAAAAGATAGGAGCCCGGACCTTTGTCATGCGAACGCATTAAAGAACATGCTCGCTCCTACAAATGTATCGACAATCATTTTTGGGGTTAGCTAATTATTATAGCAATTACATTCCAAATATACACACACTAAGAGCACTTTTAAACAAACTTCTTGAAATAGACGTAAAGTGGAACTGGTCGGTCGATTGTCAAAAAACTTTTGATAACTGAAAGACAGCATTGACGTCGGACCTAACGCTCTCATTACAACCCTAATAAGGAGATTTATGTGGCAAGCGATACTAGTTATCTGGGTTTAGGGGCCGTACTTTTACACAGAAAAAAAGATGGTCAGTTGAAGGTTGTACATTATGCTTCGAGGACTTTGCTCCCAGCAGAAATTAATTATTCACGAATTAAAAAAGAGGGTTTAGGCCTGATATTTGCTGTTAAGAAATTTCACAAATATATTCTTAGAGGAGAGTTCAAACTGACCGTCGCCCTCTACTGTCCATATTCGGCCCAAAAAGGAATTCCTACACATTCAGCTAATCGCCTAGAAAGATGGGGAACCATCTTGTTAAATTATTCTTTTAAAATGGAGTTTCTACCCTTTAAGAAAATACCATACACTGATGGGTTATCTAGATTAATTCCTAAAATAAGAGAACCATTAGAAGAGGCAGTCATTGCTTCACTGATTTCCAAAATGGATAATAAAACTTTTTTTTAAGGCTATTGTCTTTATCTTGCCATAGAAGAATTTACACAAAAGCGTAGAGTACAAAAAAAGGGTTACACGAGATTCACTCATTCGGTCGGAAAATGATAGAGTACAAAAAAAAAAAAAAAAAAGAAAAAATGAATGAGCCTAATCTGTGGATATGGTGTAAGGGGGATAACTACGGATCTTTATTACAGATAGATCACTTAGAGGTTTGTTTTCTCGACTTTGTCGACAAAATTATCTGGGTTCGCAAAGATTCTATTTCCATCTCTTGGTTCTGATCGGACCAGAAAGATTCACAAAGTCGTTTTCGCAACTTCGGCGTTTCTGTCTGACCGCTGAAAATGTCTGTCTTTCTCTCCGAACTCTGTGGTTCTTTTCTGTCGAAAAAATGCCAATCTCGGACCGCCGAAAAAATGTCGGTCTCGCTCTAACCGCTTCATCGGACTCACTTCGAACTGAACTGCCTTTCTCTAACCGCGGCTTCGAACTTACTCTCAATCTCTCTGCCAACTGCTTATATGGAGTTGGGCGGAGTATCGATAATTTTTGGATCCGTCAACGAATAATGATATGTAAATCGCCTGAAGCACCTCGTATTTCGTATAATCTTTAAAACTTTGTAGATGACCGCTTTTCAAGTTGTACTAAAACTGAATTTGGATTCTCCACTGAGTTTCCTCCAGACGGAGACCACTTGAGTCAGGAAAAATCTACTTACCTTGTCTCGGACCTTGGGTCTTGATTTTGTCCTCACCCTACCCAAAATCTCATTAACCATTTATCATAAGATTTAATTAAATCCTATGATAAATGGTGAATGGGATTTTATTTTAACCCCTCCATCTACTAACCCGAACCATTTCCTTACTTACTAACAGAATCAACTCCAGATATGTTATTCCAAAAGGAAGAAAAAAAAAAGATAAAAAAATAAAATAGGAAATTCTGTATTAAAAACAACTTATATCTAGAATTACCCTTCTATCCATTTAATTAGTAAATTCATTCCACTCCCTTAAAACCGTTAATTAATAAATCCAGCTGGGTGGCGGGCTCTTTCCCTGTCACAGACTATACTAGCCCAAATAAAGGGAACTTCATTGTGGTAGACAGCTTCACAAAGTGGCCGGAAATTTTTAAATGTAAAACACCAACCTGTAGTGTCACGATAGATTTTTAGACGAATTATTCTCCAGATTCGGCTTACAAGAAACTTCATCCATCTTTCCCCCACAACTACTGTTTTTCTACTTTTTGATTTTTAATTAATAGACGTATCAATTGATATAGGTTTGATTTTTCTAATTCTTTCAAATAAAATAGTTTATATATATGTGTAATTTTTATATTTTTAATCAAAACTTTTTAAATCAAAAAAATTTTTTTGATTAGAAAATATAAAAAAACATTTTGATTAAATATATAAAAAAATATTATTTAAAAAAAAATTAGAAAAATCTTTTTCAGATTCTGTTCTTGCCGGAAGCACACCCAAATAATTTCTTCATTTAACATCCAAAGAGGGTCATCATAGACCTGAAATAGATTTATAAAAAAATTGAATTTTTTCTTTATATATATATATATATATATATATATATATATATATATATATATAATTTAAAAAAAAAAGCAGAAGTTTCCGAATTCTCAATTTTGAATTTCACAATTTCGTGATAATCAGATAAATGCGTTACGGGAGAAAAAGTCTCAATTTACCCGGGCACAGCGAAGTAACCATACTGGCTAAAGAAGAAACCTTAACACCAGCAAACTATATAAAAAAAAGTAAAACAGACATTGTAATAAAAAAGATAATATTTATTTTATTGAGTACAAGAAACATAATAAAAAGTTCCATTGATATCCGATAAGGTTTAGTCAGAATTTAAAGTTCTGTCAATGTTCTTTCTTAGAGTGTGAAAATTTCTTATTGCAGCAGTTCATTAACTTTCCTGTTGCAGGAAAAAGTGAAAGAGAAAGGCTATGTTACCAAATAGAAAAGGAAGGTAAGGTAACTAAAGGTTTTCTTATCTTTGGGTGCTAAAGAAATATTCTATTTTCTAGTTGTATATATATTCGGCGATGTTTGTTACATCTGTAACGTCGGTCTCTCAGATAGTTGGCACGTCTGAGTAGCTTGTGTGGATATTTAACTGACCTCCCTCTTAGCCAGTATGTGACACATAATCATTTTATTGTGGGAAGCCACGCAAAATCAAAACTCATTCGTGGCTATTTAAAAGAGCGCTTAGTCCCTTCAACATTACCCATAATGTAGCGCCTTAGGCGCCAGACTAATGAACTCAGCCCTGTAAAGCAGGCATTGCCAGGGAGAAGGCTCCCTGGACAAGACAAACCACCCGATACCACACACTCCAGATGAGCCTAAGTGAGGGCATGAGTGACTTGCGTTTTTGTGTTTTAATTTACTGGTTATATATATATACTCTAGGTAGGCTTCAAATTCTATTTTCTAAGAAACAATCTACTTTAATTGAGAAGTACTTTCATTGGTTCTAAATTCTTATAATGTTTGATATTTCATTTTGGAGTATGCATTAGACATATGCGTAGCGTAACCCTATAGAGGATTAGAAGCCAGTCAGAGAAATTTTATTAACCAGAGGAAAAAGAAAACGATTTAAATTTTGGAAGAATAGAGTAATACATTCCAAATGCGTAATGGATTTTTGAAATGAAGTGTAGATTAAAATTATTTCATTTTGATGTGAAAGGATTTTATGGAAAACGAATTGTTATTGGGAAAGAAAGAAAAGTAAATGCAATTTTGTTTAACCTAGAAGCTGTCCGTACATAGGTGGATTTTTTGACAGATCGTTGTGTTCTGGGTGGCCAACAGTTAATTATCAAAAGCTACTATTCTAAAATTAGAATAAACCTTCGAATATAGAAATTTTTTTCAACAATTTATTTTCTTTCAACAATCTCGAAATGATGCGCATCAGCAAAAATTATTGAAATCCAAATTAGGAGAAAATTGATAATTTCTGGTTTCCCCGTCTCTACCCTTAAATGAAAATGTACATAAAATGTCAGGGTTTTTCCCTCGTAGCAGTAAACTTCGGGAGACAGAAGAAAGTACAGCTTGTGAGTCGGTGAGCAGTTTCCTCCTGGCTCTGAGTCTTTGATCTTGTACTAGACTGCTCTGAGTATTGAAAGCGAAGAAAGCCGACCATAAATCAACGCTGCGAAAAAGCAAAGAAGCTTAACGTTAGAAGTACTTGTGAATTTATACCAAGAATTGTGGAAAGCAAATATAACCGCCATATAAGATTCCCTTGCGCCAGACGATAGACAGTGAGAGATAGAAAAGCCTAAAACTTATATACAAGGAATTGACGGACTGCTAATTTGCAAACAGATTTTTTCACGTAAAATGATAATATTTTGACCAACATTTAGAATTACACGTAAAATTTATGACAAAATATAAAATATATTCTGGTTGTAGTATGCCCAAGTTATTACAGAGTTAATTTACTCATGAATATCTGAATGATTTATGATAATTCTGATCGTCGAGTGTATACAACAGTAGGGTGGATTCCTACAAAGCAAGAAACATATTACGAGAAGTAGTATTTGTGACAAATTAGATCAACGACTTTCAGTAAAAAAAACGTTGCTTAATATTGTAGCAGAGAAGTCTTCCGACTCACTAATAAAAGGTTAATGCAAAAATGAAATATTGATAAAACAAACTAAAGAAAACAAACAACAGGAGGCTGATTTGAAAAGTAAGCTGATTTAAACAGCAAATTGATTTGAACAGGAGGTTAAATTGAACAGGAGGTTCATTGAAACGGGAGGTTGAATTGAACAGAAGGTTTAATCGAACTGGATGTTGAATTGAACAGGAGGCTGATTTGAACAGCAGGGGGAATTAAACAGGAGGTTGATTTAAACAGGATGTTGAATTGAACGGGAGGTTGAACTATGGCCTTTTTTTTTTTTTTTTTGGTTGTTTGAGTATAACAACATACCATAAGAAAAACTTCATTCAAAACACGACAAACAAGGAACATCTAAAATTTAAACAACCTTTATAAAACAGCAAAGAGTCAACTTGGATTTGAATGTTCAGAAGTTCGCCTTTACATGTAGTAAGTTTTCAGAGTGGTGGAAAGTCAGATGTTTAGACAAAAGGAGGAAGGGAGGAAAATGTTTATAAAGAGTACTTATTCCTTTTCTTATCTTTCTTTTATGGTTAGGTAGTGGAACTAGCAGAAAAGTAGTTTCAGCTCTTAGCTCGACGACGGATGTTACTTCTCGCTTGATCACAGTATATTTGGTCTCTTTTGTTCTCACTGTCTCAGTTCACAAAAATCCCGAGTTTTTATCTCTCCCCACCGGCTCCAAACTTGTCACTCCACAACCCTTCTCATTTTTGGCACGACCGCTTTCCATTAGCTACTTTAATTTTTATTATTTTTTCTTTTTTTCTGACCGGATGGGTGCGTGGAGCCGATGCGTAGCGACACGTTTATACATTTCTATGAGGCAGCTGACGAGTCAACATCCGGTTGGGAGTTTTATTGTTTATTCCTAAATCCCCACAATACATCGCCACCCGAAATAGCGGAGCTATTGCAAGAATCTTTGTTGCGAGTGTTGGTAATCCGTGGAGTGTGTTTGGGTTTCTTACTATTGTTATGACTTATGTAGGTAGGTGAGTTTTTTGTTATTGCCTCGTTTATGTGTAGTAAATATGGTCATTGTGCTTCGAAAAACAAACACGTCTGCCTGAGCGTGTGACAGTTGGTTCTTCTGATGTGTCTTGTGTTTGAGATGCCGTTTCTCCTGATGTATTGTCGTTTGGTGTCCACCGTTTGGTGTTTTTGTTGCCAGTGTTACCGTTGTTGTTGGCACCACGGAACTTAACTGGTTTCAGCCTTTCTATCGAGACTGTTTGCTTCTCTCCGGATGGTGTTTCTATTTGCAAGTATTTGTTTTGTTTTTCGATGACCCTACGTGGGCCCGAGTATGGAGCTTCCAGCGGCTTTCGAATTCTATCTGTTCGGAGCCACACATAGATTGCTGAATTCAAATCTTCCGGTATGAATGCTTTCTGTGTTGTATGTAGCTGTCCTTCTGAGAGTAGAGCCATGTCCAACTTTCGCATATCTTTGGCAATTTTTCTTATGTCATCTCCATGTAGATCCGGATCTTCTTTGTCCATTATGAGTTTTGGCAGTAGTAGTTGGGTTCCTGTAACTGCGGCGGCTGGGGAAAAACCTTGGTCATTGGGCATATTCCTAATCCCGAGTAGTACAATTGGTAGTGCATCCAGCCAACTCTGCTTTCGTGCCATGATTGCAGTCTTTAGGGTTCGGTGTAACCTTTCAATAATCCCGTTGGTTTGAGGATGATATGCCGTTGTGCGGAGTCTGTGGAATCCAATAATAGCGGATAGGTCTCTGAACAGTTCACTTTCAAACTGGCTTCCTCGGTCTGTCACCACGTGTAATGGAACCCCAAAGCGGGAGATCTATGTGTTTAAGAAGGCTAATGCGATGGTAGAAGCAGATGTGTTCAGTAATGGTGTGGCTTCCGCCCATCTTGTTGCTCTATCAATGCATGTAAGTACACATCTAGCTGGAGATGTGTATACACCATCGTATGTAGTGGTGGGTGGTAGTGGGCCAATGATATCAATGTGAACTGTCTCAAATCTCCCAGATGGTAAGGAGAATGGTGTGGTTTCTGTTTTAGTGTGCCTGGAAATTTTGTGTTGTTGACATTGAAGACAGCCTTTTGCCGAAGTTCGTATACTCCTGTCCATGTCTAGCCAAAAGTATCTTGATTTTATTATCTTGGTTGTTGGTGTAGGTCCTGGATGTGAGATGTTGTGGAACATGTCAAAGATCCTCCTGCGTCATGGTTTAAGTATGTAGGGTCTGGGAGTGGATGTTGATAAGTCACACCAGATGGATGACCCTTGTATTTCATAAGTTTTCAACTGAGTTTTGTATTTTTCAAGTTCCTCGTCCGTTTTCTGTGATTCGCTTATAGCTGGTAAATCACAGGGATCAATGGTCACTTTGCACATTGGTCGAGATAGACAGTCAGCAACAATGTTGTCTTCTCCACTGATGTAAGACACATCTACAACATATTCAGTGATGATTGATAGATATCGCTGTTGTATATCAGATTTCATTGGTGTCTTTTTTTTAAATGCTAGGGACAGTGGTTTATGATCGGAGAACAGAGTAACATTTCTACCTTCTATTTGTGGTTTAAAATGCAAGACTGTCTGGTATGCCGCTAATAGTTTTCTGTTAAAAGTGGAGTACTTCTTTTGGCTCTCCGATAGCTTTCGCGAGTAAGATCCGATCGGGATTGATTCCCCATTTATTATTTGGTGTAGTGCTGCACCTACAGCATAGTTGGAGCTATCTGTGACTAGGTGGTATTGTGTGGCATTTGGATCAGGGTGTGTCGATGCAGATACTTCGGCAAGGATGTCTTTTATTTTCGTAAATACTTCTTTTTTAGGTGGGCCTAATTCTAGTGTTTTAGCTGCAGGATTGTGTTTAATGCCTTCAGTAAAAGGCAGTAGCACATCTGCAGCCCGTGGGATTAATTTCCTGTAAAAATTTACCATTTCCAGGAATCGTCGGAGCGATTTGGTGTCCGTTGGTTCTGGGAAGTTTTTTTTATATCTTCAACTTTCTGTGCCGTTGGCTTAAGTCCTTCAACACTTGCACTATAGCCCAAAAATTCGATATTGCTTTTATAAAATTGGCATTTGTCGATGGAGATTTCAAGATTGTTTTCCTCAAGAAGTGAGAGGACCTTCTCGAGGTCACTGTGGTGTTGCTCTTCTGACTCAGAAAACACCAAAATATCATCAATATACACAAAAACACAGCCAACATCCATGAATATGCTGTCCATAAATCTTTGGAAGATTGAACTGCTATTTCGCAATCCAAATGGCATAAATAAATATTCAAAGAGGCCAAACGGCGTTATCACGGCAGATTTTTCAATATCAGCCTTTTGAATAGGAATTTGGTGACAGGCATGTAGTAGGTCGATCTTTGAAAATATCTTCTTCTTAAAAAGCTTGGATCCGAGGTTGTTGATGTTTGGGATCGGGTATCTGTCAGGTTTTGTCAGGTGGTTGAGGTGTCTGAAGTCACCACATACTCTCCATTTTCCTGTTGTTGATTTTGGAACTAGATGGATTGGTGAGGACCATGGAAATTTTGAAGATTTGGAGATTTTTTATGCCAGCTTTTAAAAGTTCCGTGAACTCCTGCTTTGCTGTCTCATATTTCTCTTTAGACAGTTGTCGAACTTTGGCATAAGTTGGGACATTATCTCCAGTGTCTATGACGTGAGTTACTCTCGTGTTAGGTGCTAGAGGTTGTTCCGTGCGTGGTCTGGTGAGTTTGGGGAATTTTTGAAGAAGGGACTATATTCTTTCAGGTAGATCGTTATGGTTGTTCACCGTTATATTTTGAATGCGGGCCGTGACCCGTCCACCTTGCAGATAACGGCGTGTTGTCTCATCTATCAGTCTGCCATCACTGCAGTTCAGGATGAGACCAGAGTGGCGAAGAAAGTCTGCGCCTAAAAGGGGGTTGATAGTGTCTGCGATTACAACAGTCCAAGGGTATGAATGGCGTAGGCCTAGAATAACAATGTCCAACTGTATTTCCCCAAAGCATTTTATGGTCTCACCATTTGCCGCTAAAAGACGCACAGGTGTGGAATTAATGGATAGACCGGGTGCAAGACTGTGTGGTAATATTGTTACTGAGGCACCTGTATCTATGATGAAGCTGATTGTCTTTTGTCCAATTTTAGTTGCAACCTCAAATAGTTGCGAGTTGTCGGTTGCTGCTCCAACTCGCATTATAAGTTTTCCGAAGCTTGTTTGGTGGGTGAGGATGATCTTGATGTGGGCATTATTTTACGGTTTGATTTCTGCGGCCATTTGCACAATGGTTTGCAGGTCCTTGATTTATCGGCGAAGTATAGGTGTCCACGACATATTTGGGGTTTTTGGTCCTCTTAGAAAGGCCTTACATTGTAACTTGTCCTCGGGGCAGCACCAGTAGAGACTGTGTGTCTATTGGATCTTGATGGTGGTGGTGCGGTAACGTTATGTACATATTTTTTATTCAAAAATGGCACTATTTCATCCGCCAAAGTACCTAATTCATATACAGAGGCGTTTTTAATCACCGCTATTTACTTTCTTTTATGGTCAGGGAGTGGAACTAGCAGAAAAGTAGTTTCAGCTCTTAGCTCGACGGCGGATGTTACTTCTCGCTTGATCACTGTATCTATATGCTTCCTTTGGTCTCTTTTGTTCTCACTGTCTCGGTTTTTATCTCTCCCCACCGGCTCCAAACTTGTCACTCCACAATCCTTCTCATTTTTGGCGCGACCGCTTTCCATTGGCTACTTTAATTTTTATTATTTTTTCTTTTTTTCTGACTTCTGACCGGATGGGTGCGTGGAGCCGATGCATTGCGACGCGTTTATACATTTCTATGTTGCAGCCGACGAGTTGGGAGTTTTATTGTTTATTCCTAAATCCTCATAGAACTGAACAGGATGCTGATTTAAATAGGAGTTTGAATTGAACAGAAGGTTAAATTGAATGGGAGACTGATTTGAACAGGAAGTTTAATTGAACAGAAGGTCGAATTGAACTGGAGGCTAATTTGAACAGGAGGTTGTATTGAACGGTAGGTTGAATTGAACAGGAGGCTGATTTGAACCGGAGGTTGATTTGAACAGACGGTTGAATTGAACTGGAAGTTTAATTGAACCGCACGTAGAATTGAACAGGAGGCTGATTTGAACAGGAAGTTTAATTGAATAGCAGGCTGAGTGGAACTGGAAGTTGAATAAAATGGGAGGCTGAATTTACCAGGAGGTTGAATTGAACAGGAGGCTGAATTGTACAGGAGGTTGAATTATACGGGAGCCTGATTTGAGTAGAAAGTTTAATTTAACCGGAGGCTGATTTGAACAGGAGGTTGAATTGAACGAGAGAGTGATTTGAACAGGAGGCTGAATTGAACAGGAGATTGATTTGAACAGGAAGTTGAATTGGACAGGCGGCTGATTGACACAGGAGATTGAATTGAACTGGAGGCTGATTTGAACAGGAATTTTAATTGCTCAGGAGACTGATTTAAAATGAGGCTGAATTGAACGGAGGGTCGTATTGAACAGGATTTTGGATTGGGAGGTTGATTTCAACAGGAAGTTTGATTGAACGAGAGGTTCAATTGAACAGGAGGCTGATGTGAACAGGAACTTAAATTGAACGAAAGGCTGATTTGAACATGAGGTTGAATTGAACAGGAGACTTGTTTAATAGGAGGTTGATTTGAATAGGAGGCTGATTTGAACAGGAGGGTGAATTAAACGGGAGGCTGATTTGAACAGGAAGTTGAATTGAACTGGAGGCTGATTTGAACAGGAAGTTGAATTGAAAGAGAAGCTGATTGATACAGGAGGTTGAATAGAACAGGAAGTTGAATTGGACAGGATGCTTATTTGAATAGGAAGTTTAATTGAACAGGAGGCTGATTTAAAAGGTTGAATTGAACGGGAGGCTTATTTGAATAAGAGGTTGATTTGAACAGGAGGTTGATTGAACTGGAGGCTAATTTGAAAAGCTCGGTGAATCGAACAGGAGCTTAAATTGAACGAAAAGTCGAACTGAACAAGAGGCTGATTTGAACAGAAAGTTTAATTGAACAGGAGGCTGATTTAAACAAGAGGCTGATTTGAAAAGGAGGTTGATTTGAACGGCACGCTGATTTTAACAGGAAGTTTAATTGATCAGGAGGCTAATTTGAACAAGAGGTTGAATTGAACGGGAAGCTGATGTGAACAGGAAGTTGAATTGACCTGGAGGTTGAATTGAACCGGAGTTTGAATTGAACAGGTGGTCGAATTGAACTGGAGGATGATTTGAACAGGAGGTTGAATCGAACGGGAGACTGATTTGAGCTGGAAGTTAAATTCAATATGGGGCTGATTTGAACAGGAGGTTGAATTGAACGGCAGGTGTAATTGAATCGGAGGCTGATGTAGACAGATACAAACAACTTATCTGGAAAACTGCCGCTATCCAATCTTCCAGGCTATATCCTTCACAGTATAGCTTTATTCTGTATCATGCTAAACTGAATAATTATCAAAGTCAAGAAAGCTTGCAAAAACAAAAGTTGAAATGTTATAACCAATAATAGTTCTACTTTGTCTTGCACCAGCTGGGAGGAAATTCATTAAAGAATTCACCCCTTACCCTGGCAACATCTGTTCCAGTTGTCTAAAAGAGATATCTATTTGCTCAACACTTTCGCTACGGGCAGGATGCGAAACCATGTCAAGTTTCAAGCGAAGTACAGTCGGTTTGAAATCAGAGTTCACTTTCCCCAGGTCCGGTTGTTGTACGAAAGCTAAAGAGTTTAATCTGTGCTACTATTTACTTATTGTTGGGATAGGAAGATGAGATGGCCTTATGTCTTTCCCAAGGGTAGTGATGTTAAGTGAAACAGTCTCCTCCTAGATTTGACCCTAACTCACAAAGGTGAGTTCGGGTCAAATTCATTTCCTACGATGATCACCGACAAATACGCCTCCACTTCGAAAAATTTATTGCTTGATAGCTAAGATTTTCCTCAAAAGGGAATGCCGACATAGCTAAGCTATTTTTGGCACTGTCCACCCCTACAGGTCTCTGCTGTAAAAACAACCTTGTATAGAACCATCCTATCGCTGGAAGGGGAGGAAAACATGACGATTGTTGTTATTGCTGCTGTTATTATTGTTGTTGTTGTTGGTGGTATTCATCTTTTTCTTTTTCCTTTGCTTTTTATAGCTTGAATTCAAGCTGAACAAGATTAGGAGTTCCAAGTCATCTTTTGAAAGTTACAGAATGTTATATGCAAATTTAGAGAATAGGGAAAATCTATTTTAACTTCCTATGCAGCATAATTATAGATCATTCTAAGAGAGAGAGAGAGAGAGAGAGAGAGAGAGAGAGAGAGAGAGAGAGAAGACGTTAGGGAGAGTTAGGAAGGGAGAGAGAAGAGAAGGGAAGGATGACTGGGAAAGAATGAAGTGGGGTGAATCCATAATAAAGAGAAGTTGAATATATGTGTGGATAAGAGGATGTCCATGTACAAGTGAGAGAATATATGAGAGAATTCACCATACACAGCGGCAACATCTGTTTCAGTTGTCTAAAAGAGATATCTATTTGTCCGACCCTTTCCGTGCAGGATGCGAAACAAGGTCAATTTTTATGCGAAGTACAGTTGGTTTGAAATCAGAGTTTACTTTTTCTCAAACCGGTTGCTGTACGAAAAATAAAGAGTTTTATCTATCCTACTATGAGAGAGAGAGAGAAAGAGAGAGAGAGAAATTAAGGACAAAGAAACCGAAAGAAAGAGAAGAGAAGAGAAGGCAACGAAGAGAGAATACAAGGAAGTGTATGTGTGTGTGTGTGTGTGTGTGAGAGAGAGAGAGAGAGAGAGAATTAATTAATCTGTGTACTTGATATCCACGTTTGTGTGGTATTGCATGGCTACAACAACGCCACTCTCCGTTATTTGTAACAATTAATAAGTGGATAATATTGACAATCGACAAATTTTTATTTGTATTTCAACAATGTATTTCCATTCATGACTAGATTTAGAACAGAGAGCTAAAACTAAAATTATTTCAACCGACAAAGCTGGTCTAACAATTATATATATATATATATATATATATATATATATATATATATAATTGTTTGTGTGTGAACTGTATAAAATGAAGTTACTAAAGAACTCTCGTTTGTCGGTCATAAGGATCAACAATCTGATCTAATAGAACATTATTACTATTCAATGAAAACCCGCATTTGCGCAAGAGCAAACCAGGCTCTTTATCCCCTGTAAACCAACAGGCCAAAGAGGAGAAAACTTTGAATTTGAATCATTTGTACTCCGCTTACAGACCAAGACTTTCACCCAACTCGAGAATGGCACTTCATGTGATGTAATAGTAAACGAGCTATGCTAGCAGACTATTGTTCGATTCTCCCTGGATATACCAAACTAATTCTAATTTTATATTACATGTGAGAACATGTGCGACCAAGAAGATATTTCGGCAGTTAAGATAACTATGTAAATAAATCACAAGCGGAATTGTAGAACGTTATCCAACAACTTGTGGGTTTTTGGTGTGTATTCTCAAAGATTAAATTTTACACAGATAAAAACAAATATAAAGATTGAAGGATATTTTTCAATTAACTCGTTGAAATCTAAGTGAATACCTTTATGTAATTTACAAAGCGCTTTGCTTTGATGTGGCACAAGGCCGAATGAATGGGGCGTCCAATGAGACTCGAACTCACTCGTGTAGGTCTGCTCGTCTAGCTTGCTAACCGTTACACCACCAGAGGTGCCCTAAGTGAATACCTTTATGCATTAGATGAAAGACTGGTTAAAGTATCATTGGATACACACGCAGGTAAGTAAATATCATTTACCTATCTCTGAATATTAATTCATCTAGTCATTCACTAAGCTTGGCATAAGGCCAGAAGAATGAAGTATTAAGTGAGTTTCGAACTCCTTAACAATGATTAGCTAGTTTGTTAATCATTACACAACGCAATAGACTTGTAATAGTTCGTATAGAGTTTTATTAAATATGTCAAAATTAACATTGTTTTTCACGATATTGTGATACTACAAATAATCAAAACGTATATAGAAATATACTACAAAATATCTAAGTGTAGTGGTTTATGGCAAAGTATTTTTATTACAAACATGTTTTTATTATTGACAAGTTGTTAAGAATTACTTTACAAAAGAAATGTATTACGAGATAATTTTACAATAGAAATAATTGCAAATCATTTTACAATAGAAATGTATTGGAAATTGTTTTAATAAAGAAATGCATTGCAAATTAATCTATTATAGAAACTCAAAACAAATTATTGTCCTATAGAAATCTGTTACAAATTACTTTACTATATAAATATACTATAAATTATTTTGCTGTAGAAATCCATTAAAAATGATCGTACTATAAGATGCAATACATATTATTTTCTTGTAGAAATGAAATACAAATCAGATAATTTCTTTGCGAAATATTTTGCAAATGGTCAGATGTTGGTTGGTTGGTTGGGATTTTATGGCATATCAACCTTTGTTGTTTATTTAACGCCAAATCCATTTTTATGTAAATAATCAGTTCTATTTCAAACAATTCAGTTTAGCATGAGTACACAGTTTAATTGTCAAAAACATTTTTATTTCAAACAATTCAGTTTATTCAAACAGTTCTAATTCAGCTAATTCAGTTTAGCGTATGTACAGATTTTGTTTACACAGTAAAATGTCAAGACAGTTCTATATATAACAATTCAGTTTAGTGTAAATACAGTTTCAATATAAAAAAAACAGTTCTATTTCAAATAATTCAGTTTCGCATAAGCTCGCAGTTTAAATGTAAATACGGTTTAATTGTCAAAAACATTTTAAGCTATTAAGTTTAGTCAAACAGTTCAGTTTAGCATAAGTAGGCCGTTAGTTCTATTTAACCTATAAATAGGACCCTTATCAGGTGCTACCACTCCGGGCCAGAGTGGACCCGGGAGCGATGGCAATGAAGGGGTGCTCTGCATTCCCCAAAGCTACTGCATCACTGGAACCTCTCGTTGGGGGGTCTTACCCCTCTGCAGAGGTGCAGCTGGGGGGGGGTCTTAAGCAAATGGCCAGAGAAATGCTTTGCAAAATATTTTGTTATAGAAATAGATTAGATCATTTTATTACATAAATCAATCATAAGTTATATTTTCTATAGAAATTTATTACCAATTATTCTAATACTAGCGGTTTATATATCTGGTGATATCATGGGTAGCATTTATTGCAACTTTCAATTATTGTAAAGATTAAATTTTCAGTGACACAGCAAATCATGGTGGGAAGAGAAACAAAGAACAATACTTACTGCTGCATTTTAGAGCCGGTTGAAGTTGAATTCAGTCTATTGTTGGCTACTTACCCTATCACCACTTTTTTACTTACCTTAGTCATTTTCAGTCATAAAAAATTATATATATATATATATATATATATATATATATATATATATATATCAATTAGATAAAGGCTACAGAACGTTTTGGTCGTTTAGTAGCGAGAGAAAAAACAAAGTAAAGCGTACAGATTAGAATAATTAAAAGAATAGTGATAATTTATGTAAATCAGAGTACAAATCCTCGGTATTTAACGTACTGACAAGAACAACAAAGATTAGGATATTAGTTCGAATGATTACAATAATGGACCATTACTGGACCATGAAAAATCCTTGGTTGTTGACAACTAAAATCATTCATTACCTCACACCTCTAACCTTCCTAAACTTTTTGTTTGAAATTTCTCACCCTCTCCTTTATAGCGTTGATGTTTTTGTTTAAACATCAAATAAACCCGGATTAGTTTATATGCGAAAATAGAAAGGACAGATATCTTCTCTTTTTACATTTCTTTTGTTCTCTGTCTCCATAAAGAATCCGCCCCCTCGGTGAGGACTCGAATGTACCAATAGTACCCCTCCCCTGCAGCAACATCATCATCGGCAGCAGTTTGGTAAGACCTCTCACTCCACCATAAAAGTATATCTTGGATATAACACTAAACTGATTCTGGAGTTCTGAAGAGAGCGGAGAGTCACCGTTTCGTTGTTATTACCCTCTAGTCCACTCTGGACCGGTTTAGCACCTGTTTGAGTCCCAATCTGGGTCAAATGAGATCATGAAGTATTTACTTGTTTTAAATTATTACACTTTCAATTAGAATAAATGATTAATTTATTCGTAAAGCTGCAGGTAAAAATAGTTGCTCTTTCTAACCAGATGTAATAAGAATAGATTCATGTGAAATACTTCCCACGTGACTGAGGCAGTCGCAAATTTCTTAAAAACTGAAAATGAACTGAATATATTAAAGTTCGAAAAATGTAGCTGTTGATTTAATATTTTATTAATCTATTATTGGCTTCCAAAAAGTACGGTTTTTTAAAAATCAATTTTCGCTTTTGTTTATATATATATATATATATATATATATATATATATGTATGTATGTATGTGTGTGTGCGTGTGTAACGAGAGTAAAAAAATGACAAACAACAAATGTTTAAAACAAGGAGAAGGTATATTCACGAATGTTATAAAAAAAGACTATGTAGTAAGAAAAAAGTCCATTCGACTAAAAGTGTTTACATACCGGCAGAAGGAAAGACAATAGCATTTATATTTAAAGATATAAAGTTCTTTTTTATTACGAATGGTAGGGAAATTGTTGTGTGTGTGTGAGAGAGGGAGGGAGGGAGTTAGGGAGGGAGTCAGGAACTGCCTGGATACGATAACTTCAGAGCCTTGTTCGCTTTGTCTCCAATAGGCTGGCACAGGGCCGATTTAATCATCTTCGTTTCTTTTTCGTGCTTTTTTTCACGAGACTTATACAGACTTAAAACATTTAATGATTTTTGTTTTTCTTCGTGCTTATTTCACGGGAGACTGATACAGGTTATCTTCTCAACCAAGGGCCGTCTGCCTCCATCCCGGCTTAGCGCCTAAAACGACGTGACGTCTAGTATCACAGCTTACTGCTAACTGACTTCTGTCATCATATATTTTTTGGATGCCGACAAACTTTCCCCACACAATTCACGTGGTATTTCCGCTGTCTTTTGTTTACCTTAAGACACAGCAGCACATCCTATTTTTAAATCCACGGACCTACACGGCCCGCCAAAGGTCAATATGTAACAAGAGTTCTGTTTGTGTTGTGGTTGTTTGGACAGGCGGTAGTTGAATGAAGGATACGTTTAGCGTTCAGAGCTTCGTCTTAGCATATGTGGCGCGGTTAAAAGTAGATGTAGATGCATGGACAGTAGTTGAACGAAGGATAAGTTTGGCGCTTAGGGAAAAAGGAAGGTCTTATTCAATCAAACAAAAAGAAGTTGAATTCCCTTCAAACCAAATATAGAGGATTTTATTATTTGGAACATTGTTCAATCAAAGACTGGTATCAATATATATTATTTATTATCAAACTTGACATCATCGAGACTCAATAACCAACAATAAAATTTCAAAGTAAAACTGTAACCAAAAGTACAATTGTCTAAAATATATAAGTAGTGTACTTATTTTTATCATGTTAGATATATTTTAGTTTCAGAGTTTCAATTCGGTAGCGTCTGATTTTGCAATATTCTAAAAGAAATTATAAAATCCTGGGGTCTTTCATTTAGAAGAAAGGTTACTATTTATAAAAAGAATAGTTATCTATATAAAATATAATATTATCAAGAGAAATAGAAAACTTTAAAAAAATATTCTATATTTCTTGATAATATTCTATTTCCGTTGATAAAGTTCTCTTTTAAATTCTTTCGATGTCATCAGCATCTCAGTTTAATCCAAGTATACGTTTACGCAATATTTACAATGTCATAAAAACCTAAACTCTTTTTTAAAAGCAATCTTTACACTTGCAAACAACCCCTGATGATAGCCTATGAAAGGTCCGAAAGCGCTCGGGGCGATTTCGGTAAATTCATCTACCAACACCAACCTAAAACCAAAGATACTTTTCAGGAAACTTGAAAGGATCCTAATAAAATCATATAGACAAAATGTGTCTTTATTATTTAATCACACACACACACACACATATATATATATATATAATTTCAAGGCTGTAAAAAGGTTGTTTCAGAGAGGTGAGTAAAACAAATTTTACAGATATGCAAAGGTCACACGGGCAAAATTTTATACGGATAGATATTTTTTATATATAAAATAAAAATATGGTAATAAATAAAAGTGAAATGTTGATGTTCTTTTTTTTTTTTTTTAAAAGAAAAGCAAAAGTTCAAGGTCTGTTCTTTCAGTTTCGCACAATAAAAAAAGTGCCGATTTTGTTTATTTATTTATAAACCTTTTAATTAGTATTCTAAACTATATTTAGTAAATAGCAGAAAAAATCAGCAAAATCACCGTTTAATTTTTTTTTCTGGTGTCCGATCGAAATAATATCAATAATATTTTGTGTTTTAGGCTATGAACAGTGTACAAAAAGTTTCCAAAGATTTTTCTTTTACTTTCGTTGGCACTGGCAAAGCTCTGTCGAATATTGTTGAGACCTAGATGGTTTTAATGAGCAGGGAGAATTATTAAAGAATTCGGACGCTGATCATTCATAGTCTGTATGTTTTCAATCTCCTTAAGTAGCTGCAACAATTTTATAAGTTCATGAATGAACATTTTTGCGTCATGTGTATGGCATTCGATAACAGGTTTAAATTCAGTTGGGCTTCAAATTCGATGAAATTGATGTCATTAGAATGAAATGTATTCATAGAATCAACCTCTTTACTAAAACTGTTTTCATTAATGGAATTTAGCAGCAAACATTGTACCCTTACATTTACCTCATAATCTTTCTGATTGAAACGATTTTTGATCGTGTCAGTAATCGAGTCAAAGCTTTACAATAAATCGCTTGAAAGTAGGATAACTGTGGTAGTAATATATGTTTGTTAACTCAATTTCTAACCAAGAAAGAATTTTTCGCAGCCTTTCTGTGTGTCTCTCTGCTTTGTATACCCTCTGTGTCTCTCCGACGGACTCCGTTCTGACTGTATTGTTCGTGTCTTTTTAACCCCAACTGTTGTAGATATTCAGAGGTGAACATTCCTATTTCCGGATTTTCGGCCACCCATAGGCTGGACATAAAAAGACCTTAAACAATAATAACATTTTTTTGAATCGCGTATTCATTTTTATCTGGCATCTGCACTTTTATACTGAAGTAGCGGTTTCCACGAAAATATATTTCGGACCCTTTATGGGCGCACACATATACACACAGACGCACACATATATATATATATATATATATATATATATATATATACCTATGGTCAACTCACAACTATACACATGTATACACCCGCACGAATATATACACACACATACATGTACTAAAACCCACCCACCCACGTGTCCAAACATATGCACACATAGAGTAAAGTCTTCATAATACCATCAATAGTGTCACACACGCGCACGCGCATATATGACATTTAATCGACCACAAAAATCTATAAAATGAGTCGATGAATTGAATGTATCAAATAAGTAGATATTTACTAATTCGTTACTAGTTTTATTCGCCACCGACTATGGAATTTTATTCATCAAATTTAACATGACATAAAATTCTATTTTACGTCACGAGTTACTATAACAACGGAATTTCTCATCACACAGTCCTGAGTGTATAAACAATACGTCATAAATATCTGAACAAACATATTATTTCTCATTGATTGGCTTTGAAAATTAAAAACAAAATCATTACACGAGAAATCCATATTTCTTTACAATCAGCAGAACAATTCATGCATTTCATCACGTTTTGTGGTCCTAAATTCTGGAATAAAAAAAGAAAAAAATTAAGAAAAAGCAATTTTATGAAATTTTCTATCCTTCTAAACACTTGTCTAGAATCGGTCAAGTAACATGAAAAAAGGAATTCACATTGCTATATGGAAAAATTGCAAAACTCGTAAGTTAATTTGAATCTTCTCCTCACAATTCATAATGGCCCTTGCAATCTTAAGTAATGAAAACACATTTTGTGTTTGTTTAAATATTTATAAGAAGTAAAGCATATAAGTCTTCTAACAAACAAACCATTTAACAATATTTTCATCGATACTTTTACAAAACATTATGGAAAATTGCGACATAAGATCAAAATTATTGTGGAAAGAAGGAAGGAAGGAATTGGTCATTTCCATTTCACCATGAATTTTGCTAGTCGCTTTCACTAAACCAACAATTTTTTTATTGTTTCTTTCACCACGTCGTCGCATTTATTCAGAATATCTTTTTCACTTGCCAGTCACTAAAAGGAAATTCTGATTTCATATAGACAACTTATATTATAGTTGGGGTCGTAAGAAAATCAATTTTATGTAAAAATTAAGTACTAGAAAAATTATATATATATATATGATTTTTCTAGTACTTAATTTTTCAATATATATAATTTTTCTTGTACTTCATTTTTCATAAAAATAATTTTCTTACAACCCCAACTTGTAAGAAAATTATTTTTATGAAGTTGTCAATCTTCAATTAGAATTTTCTTTATATATATACAACACTTAATCGAGTTCATAAATCGATGGCCCAGTTGGCTTGGGCAGTAGAATACACCGAGATGCAGAGGCGTAAGATCCCTCTAGCGAGTGTCCTAGATATGACACTAAACAATCTGATGGTGAGGTTCCAATTATGCTGGAGCTTTGGGGAATGCGGTGCACCTCTTCATTGCCATTGCTCCCAGGTTCACTCTGACCCGATAGGGTCTTATCTATGGGTCAAATAGAACTAAACTGTGTACTTATGCTAAACTGAACTGCTTGAAATTGAACTGTTTTTTTTATGCTAAGCTGATTTGTTTGAAATGGAACTGTTTTTGACATTGACACTGTACTTACGCTAAACTGAATTGTTTGAAATAGAACTGTTTTGAGATTTAACTGATTATTAACAAAAATATATATTAGACAAAAATGTTTGAATTAGAACTGTTAGACTAAATAAAATAGGACTGTTTTGACATTTAAGCAGCTAAACTGAACTGTTTGAAATAGAACTGGTTTTAAAAAGAAATAAATTGTGTACTTATGCCAAACTGAATTGTTTGAAATAGAAATATTTTTAAATAGAACTAAACTGTGTACTTAAGCTGAACTGAATTGTTTGAAACAGAACTGTTTTGACATTTCACTAATTGTAAACAAAAGCTATACTTATACTAAACTGAATTGCTTAAAATTTAATTCAACGTTAAATGACTTGAAAAGGGTCGATACGCCGAAAAACAAAACAACCAACCAATTAAATGAGTCGCTGATTTAAATGTATCAAATGAGTTGATGGATTAAAACTTTCCATAGAAGTTTACAAATTCATTTTACTGCTAAAATAATGACATCGATTGTACATTTCTCAAAAACTACAATGTACTGAGTATTTCGATTTCTCGACCAATTTGGAGGAAACATATGTAACACCATCTGTTTCACCTTAATGAACAAACTAATGTTTTAATAACAGCGAAGAGAAACTATTCTACTTTTCTAGTGACACGTGATAAAAGTATTTTTAAAAGGCAAGTTCATTTGGTGATGTGTTTTATTTCTTTTCAAAACCAGAGAAAACACACATACACGACAGTCAGTGAATCGGGTACAATATTCTTTCTTTTAAGGTAAGCGCTATAGATATATTTTGTTTGTTTTTTAATGGCATATCAAACTCCTTGGGTTACTTAATGCCAAATCCATTCTTCTAGAAGAACAGTAGTGGTACCATTTAAACAATAACTGGGAGGATAAGGGGGTTTATACCATTCCCAAGGGTATTTTTCCGTAAGTGAATGTAATAGCGCGCCTGGATTTCGAACTCGCTTACAACGATTCCGCTGTCCTGCGCTTTAACCATTACACCACGTAGACATCCCCAGATATATTTTGGTAATAGCATCAAGCTATTTACAATACTTTGCTTTGTCTCGTAACAATTTTCCAATTTTAGTGGAGCACTTTAGAAGCAAATATTTCAGTGCAATTTGCGTATTAATTCGAAAATGTATTAAAAAAGATAATGATACATTTTAACTTATAAAGATAATTTAAATTGCAAGACATTGTTGTTAATTATATTTTTATTTGGTAAATTAGAACTAGTTATTAATTAGATGCACAAACTTGATGTTTTTTACGGATGTTTTTAAATTAGGACATAAATCATTTCCTCTTCAATCTACAGAAGTCTCTCTCTCTCTCTCTCTCTCTCTCTCTCTCTCTTCTTGTTGTTATTGCTTTTAATGTTAGAGAATAAAATCTCATTTCACATAAATAAAAAGCAGAAAACTAAAAAATTAATAAAACCATTTTAGCTATGTACACTTTTCAATTCCAAATTTCAAATGCATTAATAAGTAACTCTTCGCGCTTTATTTGAAGTTCACAATAAGTGAATAAAGAATCCAATTCTTCAAATGATTTCAAACGAATATCAGATTACATTTTTATGAAATGGTTTCGAACCCAATAATAATCGTGTATTCTGATAGAAAATTGAAGTTTAATATCAGTTTTAAATTTGGCAAGTGCTTCGCTTCAACCGGGGCCATTTATTTTTATATGTTGGTTTTTACGAAAAGTTTGTTTATGATGCACATAACTACATTTCTTTCTGATCTGCTCAAGGACAAAACAACAAGTGGAGATCACCTTATGAAGAGCCAGTTACGGCTGTAATAGTTTACAAGGTTAGTTTGCGCAACCCTGATTCATAGCGATGGAATCCAAATAGAATAATATTACAGTTATTAACTAAGCTAAGATTAGACTCGTATGAGGCCTCTAGTGAGAGTCTAACTCACTACAATAGTTTTTCCAAACTTTTTATCTATTTATATGTCGTCCTTCAGTCTTGCGAAACTATGGATCTGTGTCCTCCTCTCGGTACAGACCTGGGGAAGGTTGTATGGAATATTGGCAGTTGTCCATACAGCAAGTCTCCTCTCAATCCAAAATCGATGTTGTTCAAAGGAAAAACAAGTTACTATGCAATTGAGCATCATTGTTCCCCGCAGAAGTTACCAGAATGAGGTTGAACACAATGTCGGACTGCTTTATGAACTCTAGATTTTAAATTCAGAGTTTTTCCTTCTTGATTGGTTGCTCCAGCAAGGCATATATTTAAAAAGATATTACTTTAAAAGTTTATCAATCAACCGAACCAATTGCAATATAAGGTCAAAATTATTGCAGAAGGAAGGAAGGAAGCAATTGGTCATCTCCATCTTACCTTTAATATGGCTAGTCACTTTCATTAAACCCACTATTTTTTCATCGTTTCTTTCACCACACCGTTGCATTTATTCAGAATATTTCTTCTCTTCCTTATCACTAAAAGAAAATGCAAAGAAAATTCTAACTTCATGTCATTGTTGGAGTTGTAAGAAAATAATTTTTATGGATAACTTGAAGAAGTTTGCCAATAATTCAATAATATGAATTTCATTTAAAGAAATATGGACATAATATAAAAAGAAGGCTTCCAAAAATCCCTATAAAATCCATAAAACTATCACAAATTTTATTTCTAACGTCGATAGTAGAAGTTGGCTGTGCCAATAATAGTTCGAGAATCGTGAGTGGAGTTAAAATAATGCTTAAACTTTTCATTGTTTTGTTTGATGTATCTCACAGTGTTTCCAGTGGCAGGTTTGAGGACCATATGTAGTCCTCAAACCACATTTGAAATAAAGGATTTATTTATTTGCCTTGAATAGAGAAAGGGTTAAAATATTCTAATGAAAAATATAATACAAGTTTGACTTATAGACAAAGGTAAATATCTTATATGATTAAAACAAATGTATGTCTGTTCTGCTCCTCAAAAACTAGTTGGCCTTTAATTCCATTTTTTTCAAGGAAAGTCTTGTCACATAAAATTATATGTACGATCAATAAGACTGATGATACATGTGAAAAACGAGAGTAGAAAGATGTAAAACTTTTGTATTTGAACATTTAAGTTAACAAACGCGCTGATTATGACAAAAAGCGTTTGAAATTTGTCAAAAAATGGAATTTTAACGTCACAATGTTTACGTAATTAAATAAAAGATATATTGGAGCTTTTTTCTTTTTAAAACCAGTAGAATACAATATATTTTTCATTGAAAAGTTTTTTTTCGTTTCGTAAAACCCGAAAGCGATGTGCCGTTAGTATTTGCCGTAAGGATTGCGCATAGGTAAATGCAAAAATTTTACCAAAAATCAACTAGTCATTAGATTTAATGAAATTTCAAAACGTATTCATAAAGTAAAGTATTTTGTGAAAGCGGTATTTTTCAATAAAACCTTGTGTGAATATATTTAAATCACTTGTAATGACCACACAGGATTGCAATCCAACTTAGGGAAGCTTTATTAAGGTTCGAATAGTGTGTTGCTTCTGTTGAAGGGAGATAACCAAGAACCAGAGAACCACTTCTCCACATTTTATTTTAAAAGAGATGAATTCGCTCCACTGGCAGGTCCTGTAGAAGCGTCTAGTTAATTCATTGTTTTGGATAGTTCCGAGTCTGAAGACGTACTCGGCTGGATTCACTTGCCTCGTCCTGGTACGTCTTCTTCTACGTGCTGATAGGTCTGACTGAAGATAGTGTGTTCGAATCATAAAGTGGATGGGTGAGTTTTTAAATTTCTGATCGATTGTACCCATCAAGGTCCTCACAGATTGATCTTCTTGAGACAGTAGGGTCTCAGTATTCGAAGCCCCGAATGATTCCGTATAAGAATCACAGCGCACAATGGCGGTAAGTTGGTTCTCGAATGGCGCGACAGGAATATGGGATGTGTGTCCTTCCTTGTGAGCCATATTTGGCGCTGGTAGACTCCTGCGGGTGCTAGGTTTCTGAGAAAGACAGTTGATTCCTTTCTGAGTTAATTCCTCGTCTAGGTGTCGAACTAGCACACTGTGAAGATTTGCTTCGATTAGTTTGTTGGTTTGGCTTTTCGGGCATATCAACCTTTGTAGGTTATTTAATGCTAAATTCATTTTTATACAAATAAAGTTCTATTTCAAACAACTCTGGTTAGCATAAGTACACAGTTTAATTGTCAAAAACATTTTTATTTCGAGCTACTCAGTTTAATCAAACAGTTCTAATTCAAAAAATTTAGTTTTAGTAAAAGAATAGATTTTGTTTACACACAGTTAAATGTCAAAACAGTTCTATTTCAAACAATTCAGTTTAGTATAATTAGTTCTATTTGACCCATCGATAGGACCCTATCAGGTGCTACCACTCTGGACCAGAGTGGACCTGGGAGCAATGGCAAGGAAGGAGCACTCTGTATCCCCCAAAGCTCCATCATTACTGTAACCTCACCATCAGATTGTTTAGTGTCATATCCAGAACACTCACTGGGGGTCTTACCCCTCTGCAGAGATGCAGTCAGCTTTGATTAGAGCTATCTCGATCGTCAATGGATCATATTTATTGTATCAGACGTTGTAGTATCAAAGCAGAACAGTTCCAGATTTAGAGAGCAACAAAGAAAGTAAGGTTCCTGTTAAGATTATTCGTTGAAATGAGAGGAACCTTTCGTGTAGAGTGGCATTTGTTCCTGTGCATAACAGAGTTCGGATGGCGTACGGAGATTTAGGGAAGAGATTCTCCCAGTTAGTAATTGGGCGTTTGTGGTTCACACCAGCCAATATTTACTATCTTATACTATTATAGCGTCCATATTGCCTATTACCTAGGAGGGGACAGGAGGTTGTTCTGCTTATAACAACTTCTTGTTCGTGAAGAAACTATCTCAGCTGCTCTGACAGGAAAGAGGCTTTCCGGTCAAAGTGGATATGCTAGGACTCCGAAAAATGAGAAGTAGGGTACATAAACACTTTATAACGTAGTTTTCTGATTTGTCCAGGCAGGGAAACGCGAGTAGGAATCATGAATAATCGTCTATGACAATTAGCATATATCTATTTCTCGTATTGAACAGTAGAGGGTAGCTTTTATGAGTATTCTGGTTTTAAACCTGAAGAACTGCGGTTTGTGTTCCGCATAGGTTCGAGAGACTTTTATCATTTTTTACGTCGTTGCTGGAATATGGTAATTTTCTGGTCATTACTACATGATAGTATGGTATGGTATCTTTGTATAATGGCATATCTACCTTTGTGGGTTATTTAATGCAAAATACATCCTCGTAAAAGGACAGCAGTGATAATATCTAAGTTGAGGTGCAGCAGTGATAATATTTAAGTTGAGGTGCAAAAATGATAGGAATGGGGAAGATCTTGGAGACTAACAACTAGATGATGGGGACGATGACTCACAACATACTGCTAACTAAGTATCAAGGGAAAAAACTTGGCCTACATACCCGGGATGGGGTCCCGAAGGACCCATACTATAGACGCTATGGACAGGAAGAGTAGGGAAGGATGACTCCAATGTTAGCCCCTTTCATACGACCAGGCTCTCTGCATTCACCCACCTTTTGTTGGGTGTGTCCGCGTGGTGTAGTGGTTAAAGCGATGGACTGCAGAATCGTAGTAAGCGAGTTCGTACTCCAGTCATACTATTACGTTCACTTTCGGGCAAATAGCCTTGGGAAAGGTATGAACCCCCTTATCATCCCAGCTATAGTACCATTACTGTTCTTCTCGAAGAATAGCTTTGGCATTAATAACCAACAAAAGTTGATATGCCATTAAAAAAAGAAAGAAAGAACCACCTTTTGTCGAATGTTATGCGATCCAAGCGTTTTCTATCGCATCTGATTTTGATCCTAAAGCTGATGCCTAAAATACAAAACCAGATCACGATGAGAAAAGTTTGCATCGTCATACAATGTCTTCTTTCGCGTCGTCCAAATCACCATTCGAGCTACCGCTAGGGTTGCGAGAAACACCACATGCTTCTCACCCTGAAACGGAGGAAGAACGTTGTCTACCGTCGAGCAGCACGAGCTGCTTGGGTTCGATGCGAGCCGTCCACTCCCCGACGTGATCCCAGAACGGGCGAGTAGAAGGCGTGCTCAGCCGTTTCTTCCAAACTACTGCTGCAGCGAGCTCAATCGGGCATGTCTGCCAGGCTCATTCTGAAGTTCAAGCCGAGAAGGGGCAACGCGTTCTGTGCAAGTTGCTAGGTGAGCGAGAACTCGGAGTTGTTCAAGAAGCTCGATCCTGGCGCCCTATTCCAGTGGGAACTGATCTCCTCCGCCGTCCAGCCCCGCCGCTTGCTAAGAGGGTCCAAAGCGGAACCCACCACTAGCTCTCGATATAGCTTTTTCCGAGGCTTGATAGGTGACCGACCCCAGGAAGGTTACGAAGGGCCGCTCGACACTCGCGGAAAACGGTGTTTCGCCCATCGGCTTACGTCTAAATGGAGGCGAGCAAAAGTCCGACTCGCCTTTCGTGACCACACCGCATCCCCGTCAAGGGTCGGCCTAAGTATGCAAGTCTTTCAGCGAGCCAGTGGCTCTCTAGATCAGGCATATCCAGACCCCGTTGCGCATACGTTGGATGCAGACCTGTCTACGGATTATCGGCCTTTGGGCTACTCAGAGTAATCTGGAGTGGGATCGTTGAAGCGCCAGCCGACGTGCCTTAGGCAGAGGAAGTACAGACAATCGGTAAAGGGTCGAGGGGAAGACGTACCCGGCGCACGCCTCCGCCCTGCCCTTTAATGACAACCTCCTTGGAAGCCAGGTTTCCACCTGAGTATTCACCTTAGCTTATACTTCCGACCAATTTCGCTCCAGCTGGAGGTAGGGCCCGAACCACACCCCGAGGATGAGGACGGGTCGGTCACTCCAGTGTAAAGGCCCTGGAAGGGTATCACTACCCCTTCAAGCACCGAGCCGCAAACCTTCGCTTTTGTCAAAGTTGACTTTGGCTCCTGCTATCCGCTCGTACTCACCAACTGCCTTATTCACAGCCTTTATATCCAGGCGGCGGGATACAAAGACTGTGATATCATCAACGAACGCGGAAACCCTTGCCGTAAGAGGGCCAGCAAAAGGAACACCGCGCAGGGCCGGATTTGCCCCCTCATCGCTTAGCCTACGGAGCAGGGGCCCCAAAGCGAGGACATTGAGAAGAGGAGACAGGGGTGCTGCCCGGCCGGACAGAATGCTCGATCGCGAACGCCTTCAAACGCCTTCCGTTCACCTGCACCACTGCCTGAGAGTTGTGGTACATCATACTAATCCATCTGCGGAACTCCGGGTGGAATCCGACAGTCTCCAAAACAGACGCCAAAAACCGATAGTCAACCTTATCGAAGGCCTTGGAGTGATCTAAACTGATCAGCGCGGCTTCCGTGCCGTCTTCTATCCCCTCTAGGACCTCGCGAATCAAGTGCAGATTGTCTTGGATCGATCTTCCCTTCACAACATAGAGAAACTGCCACACTCGGCATGTTCTGTATCATCTCCCACTCGTTTTGTGAATATCACTCTTAAAATATTTTGGGGCACCAAGAGAAAAACTCTTCAGTTTTGTGGCGAAAATAATTAGAAATGCACAAAATTTTGTGCAGAATTTTAGAATCTATTATAATATTAAATCTGTGTCTGTTTGCAAACGAATAATTTGGAAAACAGAACGAGTAAAAATTGTTTCAAGTCGACTGAGCTATCGGGAATCCGATTAAGGGTACTTTTTGGGTATCCAAAAATTTTCAGATCATGCACATATCACTATAATTATCTCCCTTCTTTTTCACTTTTTCAAAATCAAATCAGAACCGAAACAAGTAAGTAATACATTAATGTTACATTGCTAAAAAGATGATAACAAAGTTTCCTGATTTTTTTTATAAATACTGAGTTACAAAAAAAAAAGAAAGAAAAGAAATGTCTCTAACATAATGACGTTTTTCCATTTTATCTTCTATGTAAAATAAAGAAAGAAAGAAAAAATGAATAGATAAAAATTGATAAGAATTAGACGAACCTGGAAAAAATTCTTTTAATTTTCTTTAAGAAGAACCTGTTTGCATTTAAAAAATACTTTTTTAAAAACATTTGTATTTTACTGATAATCAGCTCAAGTGTTTCATTAAAGAGGATTGTATTTTCTAACTAATTCCATCAATTGTTAATTTCAATGAATATAACAATAATAAATTTAATTACCATGACCAGAAAATCAGTGGACAGTTCTTTCAACATTATTCGGTCGCATCAGCGGTGTATACCGTGATCTCCCCCACTGGAGATCGAACCGGCGAACACAGATTGTAGAGTCGAAATGCTACCCCTGAGTCCACATTGTACACATGTGATACCAAATTAACTTGTTATCGTAAATGCGCAGCAAATTACTCTGATGTGTCTTGTAGTTACATCCGTACTCTTACAGAGGCACAGTCACCTCCAGGTTTTATATGATTATCTTTTAAACATTTTTCTTCCTGAAAAACTTTGTAGAAATATATTTTTAAAAGTCTATTACTTGTCACTTTAATTAAATTTTTTGAATTTTCTAAGAAAAATATTTCTTCGTGGGAAAATATTTATATTTCCTATAAAGATAAGTCCACACGGAATTGAAGTCGTTAAAAAAAAGCAAAAAAAAAAAGTAAATAAAGAAAGCAAAAAAAAAAAAAAAAAACGAAAAAAAAAGAGCAAAAAACAAATACACCCTTTCTTGTAAAAATCTGTCCAGAATCGTCTAATGTATAAAAACTAAAATACTTTTTATTTGAAAAACTTAACATTTTTATTCTAAAAAAAACTTTGGAAAAATATTTTTTCACAACACGTTTCATTGATATTTTTAACTTTCTAAAAAAGAAAAAAAATCAATTAAAAAAAAACAAAAATCTCACTATATTCCATCTGGGCAACGCCGTTTTAGTTCAACATAAATGTGTTCCATCTTATCAAAATACGTGGAAATGCTGCATGATAAATGAATATGACATGAAATATTGGGAAATGGGTGTGAATGATGAAGAATTTGTTAGCAGTTTTCTGGTATTGGTAAAATAATCAGTATAGCTTGCTGAAAGACTTGCATACTTGGGCTGATCCTTGACAGGGGACGCGAGTGGAGACAAAAGCCGAGTCGGAGGTTGAAGTTCAACGTGAGCTGATGGGCGAAATATCGTTTGTCCGCGAGTGCCGAGCGGCCCATCGTAACCTTCATTGGTCCAGTGACCTTTCACGGCCTCGGAAAAAGCTATATCGGGAGCTAGTGGTGGGTTCCGCTTCGGACCCTCCAAGCGAGCGGCGGGGCTGGATTGCCCGATTGCCCTCGCTGCAGCAGTGGAAGAAACAGCTGAGCACGCCTTCTACTACTGCGAGCGAGTTCGCCCGTTCTGCGATCACGTCGGTGAGTGGGCGGCTCGCATCGAACCCAAGCAGCTCGTGCTGCTCGCCGTTAGTAACGTCGTAGACAACGTTCTTCCTCCGTTTCAGGGTGATAAGCGTGTGGCGTTTTTCGCGATCCTAGCTGTAGCTCGAATGGTGATTTGGACAACGCGAAAGAAGACATTGTATGACGATGCAAACTTTTCTCATCGTGATCTGGTTTTGTATTTCAGGCATCAGCTTAGGGTCAAAATCAGATGTGATAGAAAACGCTTGGATTGCATAACATTCGACAAAAGGTGAGTGAATGCAGCGAGCCTGGTCGTACAAAAGGGGGCAACGTTAGAGTCATCCTTCCCTCCTCTTCCTGCCCATGGCGTCTACGTTACGGGACCCTCGGGACCCCATCCCAGGTAAGTAGGCAAGGTTTTTTTTCAACCATCCAGCCCGCTTTTACTGAAGATCTTGGAATTTCACGTGTACAAAATTCATATTACCTGCCTTTAACTGTCCATACCGCGCCCAACCCTGTCTTTTTTCTTTCTTTCCCCCCCCCCCATTAGATTATGAACCCTCTCCCACTTAGGGTAGGTCGGGTTTGTTTTCGGTGTTTTCGGACACCGGAAAACAGTCGGCCTCCACTTCGTAGACGGGGGGATGGGAGGGCAACCAAATTGGGAATTTTTTCCTTTGTTTCGTCTTTTGTATATTTCGGGTTTTTTTCTCTCATCCCCATCATATAACATTTTTGTAAATAAACCATATATTGTAAATAAAGTCATTCATTTTATTCGGGGTTTTTAAGTAGGTCTTTTCACAGAGCAAATATGGTATTTTGGTGTTTGCTGCGTGATTGTCTGTATATTGTACTTTTGAATGGGTCGGCGAATGCGGCTAGCCAGGTTCCCTTAGAATATATAGAAATACATGGCCGCTTCCTTCCCCTCCCCCATAAAATTTTAAGGCTTCATCCCTTCCTTAATGTAAATTTGGGGAAATAAACAGTCTATTTTTACTTTGAATTTATTTTGATTTTTACTTTAATTTAGCTTTTTTCATATCTCCGCGTTTAATGATCTCCGAAGTTGTATCAGCCTCATTCTGACCCCGAGAATTTATCGATCCTTTTGAGTCTCTCATCAACTTTTATGAATCGATGTCGACTATTTTGGGCTATCTTTTGAGCCACATTAGACTTATAACAAAGATTTATATGTAAGAATTCGATAATATGATCATTTTCCTTTTTGTCTTTGCAGACCCTTCAGTTTCCCAATAATGTCGCGCTTTAATAAAGGTACGTAATTCTAACCCCGGATTCAATTTTTAAATTTGGATATAGACTCAGCACACAGGGCGATTTTTCAACATTTTTCAACATTTCCCATTTAAGCCTATATTCATATCACCAGTGAAGGAGATAAAATTTTTCCCCCTATTTTTCCTTGACTATATTTTAAATCGAACTCTGTGTTGTTCTCAGTCACTTTGTTAGTTATTTAAACCACCTTTTTTTGTCTCTGATGTATTACAACGATAGACAAGGAAAAGAGAAATTCAATAATTATCAGTCCTGGTATAAACACTAAAACGACAGTTGGTTTGTTTTACGGCATGTCAATATTTTTTGGGTTATTCAATGCTCAAGTTAGTCCTTTTAGCGAGTATGGTATATAGTTAGTATATATGGTTTCAAGTAACACTGGGGAATTTGAACATTCCTGTTGAGTTCGATTTTTCACGTCATTTTCCACTAAAGTTGGTATGCTGATTTGAAAATTGTCGTCAGTTTTCTTCTATCCCGTCAAGTTCTTTTTCTATAGCTTATTCTCAGAATATGCCCAATTCTATTGTTTTTCCGTTTGTAAAAGGACTGGCCAGCTGATTTCTTTTATCATTTCATTGATAAAGAATGACAATTTTTTTTTAGATTTGGTGACTTTAGGTCTATTAATGAAAAACTTGACAACCTATAGTTAGTTTCAAATCTCCCTCCAAAAAATAAGTCACGATTATTGACTCATCTGGTGTTTAGTCCTTCAGAGTCAGCTTCCCGTTTCGAGTGTTTACGGACGTGGACCAAGGGAACCAAGTTGGCATTTAGTATTCCTATGATTTAGCGAGAGCGAAAACATCATTGCATAGACTGTTTTGTTTCGTGAAAACTTCAGGATATAACAAGAAAAACAAAAGTAAAATGTGAAGTATCCTAAATTGCCATCAGCTATATGACCAGTGTGTGATTCAACTGAAATCCTAGTGCTTGTTTGTTTTTTATTCAACTACCCTCTTTGAAAGATCTAAATCATGATGAAGAGCTCGGTGATAGCAATGATGCAGATATTGAAATCGAAGATGACTCAGCTCATAAGGGATTCAATCAGCATGAGTTGAATTATTTGAAACGAGATTTGGGACAATCAAAAGGGCTTCAGAATGACTAGCATCAAGATTGAACGAGAAAAACTTGCTTTTGATCTAGAGAAAGTGAGTTTCTGCAATCCTTTCAAAGTGACAGTTGATTTGCATATTGCCATAAAATACTGGGTTTACTGGAACATTTTGGAATTCCTATCTGCAACTCAACTGGATGCTCAAAATAGCCTTCAACTAGATGCTCAAAATGGCGCCTAGAATGTATCCTCCTCGGTACGGTCCGAAGTAAACATTTAGTTTATCTTTGTGATAAATATGGAGACATAAAAGTCATTGAGTTGTTGGAAAATTCATTTAAAAAAAGGACTTAATCCTTTGATCATGTAAATACGAGTTGGGAGCTTATCGTTATTTTACTTTACACTGTGAGCCCGATATGTTAGATTTAGGGAGAACATATCAGATAAAAGGTTCAATATAGCGACTATTCATGGGATTACTTTAAACAAAGATCTTTTGAGTCAGAACATTAAAAAATCTCGCTATGATGTAAGGTTTTTGCTAGTTTATGGTTATATACATAACACACACACACACACACACACACACACACACACACACACACACACACACACACACATATATATATATATATTTAGATAGCATCGCTTAAACATAAGTATACTCTTAACTGTATTATAAATTTATTTTTCTCAATCAAAGATACAA
Organism: Sepioteuthis lessoniana; assembly: GCA_963585895.1. NCBI lineage: Eukaryota > Metazoa > Mollusca > Cephalopoda > Myopsida > Loliginidae > Sepioteuthis > Sepioteuthis lessoniana. Next base: position 29,514,238 of record OY757919.1, on the reverse strand, counting down.
AGATGTTATTAGTTCTTATCATCATCTTTAAGTCGTGACGATAGCACGGATTCACTTGACTCTCTCTCGCTATCCGTCTCAATAAGCTCACGGAAAGTCCTCAAGATGGCATCCAGATTCCGCACAGAGCTGATGGCTAAGTTTTTGTCGGTCAATCAACACTGGTTTGCCCATGTGTAGGAGCCCATAGGAGAACGTCACAAATGAGTTCATCCTTACTTCCTCTTCTTGGATGGTTTGTGAGATAGGAGGTAAGTGGCTGTACAGGTGTTGTTTTTATGGTGTTGCTTCTAGAATGTGTTCAAGACAGCTCGTAACCTTCTTCTGTAATTCCTATATATCTTTTTTCTAAGCGTTTCGTTAAAATCCAGATGATGCGGACATAAGCTTAAAAGCAGTTCCGTTTTATTTTATCATAGAGATCATATTTCCGTATGGTCATTAACCTATCGATAGCAGTTCACGCTTTGCCCATGCGTATATTGGCACCACTGTCGATAGATGAGGTATATGAACCAGTCTATTGATATCAGAAGGGGTATATGAACCAGTCTATTGATACCAAAAAGTTGCCATTTATATGAGGGGATGGTATTATCTTGTTTAAATCGCATGAATTCTGTTTATGCTTGCTCCAGGCCATGCAGCAGAGATTCAACTTGAGCAGGTGTATTTGCAAGAAGAGTGTAGTCAGTTATAGTTTCCGCTGGATATCGTTTGCTTTTTGTCTTTTTTTTTTTTTAGTGTGACACCGTTTTTTTAATCAGATTTACAGATGTTTATTGTGTTGTATAGCCACATAATAAATATGCATATATACACATATACATGCAGAATACATATTGACGCAATGAATAAAGACGAGCGAAGACTTCTTTAAAAAAATATACCTCTCACTTTATTTGAAAGGGTTGTGTGTGTGTGAGGGAGTTGGAAACCGAACAGAACTGCAATATATTGACCCCCACTCTTATGGCCATCAGCGTTGTGTCTTTCTCGTTCTCCTGATGCTCAACTGCTGAGTGCCGGCTTTCTCTACCACATCTTGTCACCAATGGGTCTGCTTTCTCTACCACATCTTGTCTCTAACTCATCTGATCTCCAACTGGTCTGGTCTCCAAACTAACTGACTTCCTGTCTGCACCAAGTTATATAATAGTTCAATCACCCACTCAATATCTCCCCATAACTGGCCATTGGAATGTGTCACTTCCGCTGTCCTTGGAATGGCATGTTTGATTGTCATCAAGCGGAAATAACTGTCATGCAGTTCACAGGTCACTCTCTTCCGGTGCATCAGTCTATGACTGTACCATGGGATTTTACCTTGTCCCATATTGTCAGCCAAGCCTGCCTACGCGATTTCTTCCCATAACTGCCATCGGAATGTGTCACTTCCTTCCGGTGCATCACTTTGGAATGGCATGTTTGGCCGGGTAGAAAGTCAGTATACAACAATTGCATGTAATCTAAGCAGATTATAAATAGAAATTATGCCAATCTATCTCCTTCCTAGTCTTCTATGACAATGTTTAAGTAGTCGGTGTCCACATTAAATGAGAGGACAATGGCCTTCTCGTTTTTATAAAGCATCATTATCGTAGCAACAGTTTCTTTGGGAAAACCATAGAAGTATTTGCTCCATCTTTGCTGTGTGTATGAAATCAAATTCCGTGGAGAAATCTACAAATAAAAGATTTTTTTCAATGGAAGGAATACGTGCAAAAAAAAAACCAGCAAAAAAACAATAAAAAAAAGAAAATGAACAAGAATCAGAATCTAAGAAGTTCTTCGAAAATCGTTCTGATTTTTTCTAAAAACTTTCTCAGGTTGGATACAATTAAAAATCAGCTATTCTACAATTCTTCGGAAAGGAGATGGGAATTCGGCCTTTCGTCCATTTCTCAATTGTGTTTTGGTTGTTTACGGCGTTTCATCATCAAAGAAGTACATCATCAAATTTTCTCATTTTCCATACTCCAAGTGGTATTTCATCGAGGCTTGCAGCTTTTCTGCTTTTAATTGATTTCAGAAATGTGTCGTGTCCATCCCTTGTAAAATGTTCAAATTTAATACTGAGTAGGTTATGTATGATTTCTTCAATTGGTTTGTCTGTAACTTATGGAGATTCGTTGGTATGTTGGTTCTTCCTTCTTGTCGGTTGGTTAGCTGAAAGGGAATTTGGGAAGAGAAGCAAAAGGAATGAGGATAAAAGTAATTTTAGGTTAAGGTTTTTTTTTGTTTTTTTTTTTTTGTCAACTCACTATTTCTTTTAAGGCAGATATTCTCCCGAGTTAGTTAAGTTGATGTCTTGGGGGTCGAAAAGACCGAACGCCGAGCATCTTTTTTGGCACCTGGATTTCAGGCGTTTTTTTTGTGCATGCCCCAAGGGTTCTTCCGGTCTGAGACACTCTGGGAGTCTTGCTTTTTGTGTCCTTTTATTTACTTTTTTTTGTATATCTAATTAATTTGATTTTGTTTTATTTGTCTTTATTAATTCCCACAAACTTCAGAGGTATTTCTCAGCCGATTCTTGGAATATTCTTTTCCCCTTTTGAAATCTTTCTTCTTGACTGGCTGCTTTTAGTTTTGATCTCGAGGTACTTTTCCCTCCACTAACTTCATTTAGTTTGCCATGAGTTTCTGACTTTATTGATTTGACCTTAAATGCATTATAGCTGTTCTTTTTTGAATGTGTTAATTTTTTCTGAGCTTTAAGTTTCTGTACATTGGTATTTGTTGGGTTTCTTCTTTCGAGTAAAAACGCTTTTTTAAAGTTATTCCGTTTTTCTGAGACTGTTTCTGACTCTCAGGGAACTTTACGCTATGCTTTTGGCTTGGTTGGTATTCACTCAACTGCTACTTCTAAGTGGTCGGTACAAAGTATTCTTACAGTTATCGAAAAGTGATTGCATATATAGTTAATGGCAAGTGAGAACCAGTCACATCGTAAAGTCTTATTTGTTTGATTTTTATTCTTACGTAAACTCAAGTGAATCTTTATTAAAAAGATTCTGTGATCTGATGACATTCATTCAAAAGAAGAGTAAGCTTTACAGTTTATATCACTTTTTTAAAAATATGTAGCAAAGCTGTGTTTCTGAGCTATTTGTTTCCTCTTCCTTTCTGAAAGCTAGTGTTTAGGCATACAAGTCTGTTCTCGAGGGAAAACTTTGTTAGAAATCAATGAATGACTTGGGATTAAGTGCTTTGACATCGTTTGTTGAGATGGTGAAAACCCTCATGTGAAATCGCCTGACCGAAAACCACAAAGTGGAAAAGCCGCTGAAAAGTCTACAGGACCATTTTTTACACAAAACTTATTTTATTCCCAATACTCGGCGAGTGTGTTATTTTTCCGTAACAGTTTTATTTTGTTATGTTAAAAACATAACAGTATTTCATCAAACATCCATGGTTGTTCTATCAACACTTGTTTCACCATCTTGAAGTCCCGATGAATGTTCATTAAAACCGACAAGTTTTAACGTCGACTTTCTTTCGTAATAAATTCATCAGTTTTGGATTATTTTGTTTTTTTTCTCCATACTGTCGGATTCCTTTCCACACACACACACACACACATATATATATATATATATATATATATATAATTATTAGTTACTTGAAACCAAATAATTGCAAAAATGACTTCAAGATTAAATAACTCAACAAAGACCAACATGCTGTAAAACCAAAAAAAAAAAAAAAAAAAAAAAAAAGAAAAAAAGAATATCAAACCAACCACTAACTCATTAGTTTCTTACTTTTTTCTACTTACCAGTTGAACAGCAGTCAGGTGAAGTGGTATCTGACATAAAAACAGAGGTGTGTAATTGAATTCTTCGATGCGGAAAATGCACCCATTCTTATTCATCGACGCTTGATGAATGTTTACCAGGACCAAATTGATTATATTAAAACATTTCAGCAGTAGCAACAACTCTACAAGTAACAAACCACGTTCAACATAATTGTCAATTCACGAAATGAAGAGGATATCGATCAGTTCATCGGTGCAAAATAAACTACTCAGACAATATTTTCTTCCCAAGAACACACTCATCGCTGCTGTGAAAAGTGGGTCCCCATTGCTGGTGAAAATTTTGACGAGCGAAGCATTACAGGCTCTTTTTCATTGTTAGCTAAAATCAATTGTCGGAGGTTGTGATTATGTAGAATATAATATTTTGTAGCTAAAAATATATTTGATCAACGATATACTTGCGTTCCCTGTGTTGTGAATTACCACTGCATACATACGTACGGAGTTTAAGCAACAACCGGATGTGAAGACCTGAAACGTAGAAATTAAAGTGACAATAGTTAATTAGTAACATACAAACTCAAACACAAAAACCTGGTGAAACTCACCAAGAACTCACGTAAACTCTTATCTATATTTCTAATTGTACATTTTTGCTAGCTTTTTATTATCACACACCATAATTTCTTGGATTGACCGAAGCCCTCCGCCTCAAAGTTAAGCTTTTTAGCGGATTAGAACTGTAAATTGAATTACCATGACCAAAAAGTCCGGCAAACACTTGCGCGCGACATACGGAACCACTGGACAGCTGTTTTGACCTTATTAGGTCTCATAAGGTCGAAACAGCTGTCCAGTGGTCCCGTATGTCACGCGCAAGTGTTTGCCGGACATTTTGGTCATGGTAATTCAATTTACAATATAATCCCTCTATTCAAAAAATGGGGAGAACTGGTTTGAATTCAAAGATTTACTTTTTCTAGACTGGTTACCATATCAAGGTTAAAGATCCCAATCTGTCCTATCTATTTATAGTTGGATAGATAACAGTTTGCATTTTACATCGCGAAAGGTATAAAACTCCCTGGTCCAGGATTTGAACTCGGGTCACCGAATCCATTTATAACCGTTACACCACGAGCGTTTCCACAAATTTCTTGTATCAATAGATATCAGTGTCTTCAACGAAGACAGCTATAATCAAGGTCTTGACATGTTAGTCATCACGCCTGTATTTGTTGTAGTTTCTGCGGAAATAGGAGCCATAACTTTTGGAGCGCACTGTACTCAGTCTAGGTTACATGATGAGGATAAAAAGATAAAAACCGACCTCTAGCACTGGTGAGATATACACAACTATTTCAGCCACGAATTTGTCTATTTTATCTTCACAGCTTTGCTTAGTCACGCATACAGGATTTCCAGGCTACTGATGGTATTTGCTATTCCTTCGTGGTCACCTATTAAAGTATTAAGCGTATTCATTGTTTAACTACATTGATTTAAGTACATTAAAAGAATCTTGATCTTGCCATATTTGCTTATCTTGCTTGATTTGTCGGCGATCTTTAACATATCTCGTTTATAAGGCTCTTTTATTGACTTCTTTTCATAAGATTGCTGATCTATCAGTCCAGAAATGTTTATATAAATAAAGTACTAAAATAAGACGTTTAGCTTCGTATCTATCACTTAAAATTTATTTCGCTTCCTTTGTTTTTCATTTTGTCTATTTATTTGTTTTTCATTTTGTCACTTATTTATCCTTCTTTATTTTAGTTCATTCTATTTTCGCTGTGGTCGGTGCCAGCTTACTGATGATTTTCATCTTGGAGACTAAAGTCAAAATGATCACACAGTGGACCCCTTGGACCCTTCATTTTTTCAATATCTCTCTCCCCACAATGATGAAAGACAAACCTGATAGTCTTTGTGTATCTTTCAGAGGGCGACTCGGCAATCAAATGTTCATTTACGCCTCGGCGTACGGCATCGCACATACGAAAGGCAGAAGACTCATTACTATCAACAATCCTCTCCTGGAATTTTTTGAAGGTATGCAACCAGATACTGACGAGGCAAAGTGTTATTGGTTGATGCCCTATAAAGAGAAAAGAAGCTGTGCCTTTGACCGTGAAACAATGGAATTTGGACATGACCACATCGTTTATTTAAATGGCTATCTGCAATCATGGATGTATTTCAGAAATTACGCTGTAGATATTCGACGTATATTTACATTCAAAAAGCACATTCTGTTGGAAGCTAAGAATATTCTGGAAAGACTAAAATGGCAATATCTAGCCGAGAGCGGAATTTATGAAAGGAATTTGACTATCATTGGTGTCCATGTAAGACGTGGTGACATGGTATCTCAAGACTTAATGGAAGTCGGATATCGAGCAGCAACATTGGAATACTTTGTTCACGCGATGGATTATTTTATGCGCAGGTTCCCAGACATTCTTTTTGTGGTATGTTCAGACGACACCATTTGGTGCCAACAAAACTTTGAAAAGAATAAAAACATTCTGTTCGCCAATGGTAGCTTTCCTGCGGTAGATATGGCCATCTTATCTTTGTGTAATCACACTATTTCATCGATCGGCACATTCAGCTGGTGGTCAGCTTGGCTTGCCGCTGGGGAAACAACTTATTTTGCTTACCCTGTATTCGAAGGGTCATCCTTGCGAAAATCATTTAGTTCAAATTTTTCCGATTACTTTTGGCCTGGTTGGAAACCATTATCTTAAACTACAAGGAGTTGAGGAAAAGACTTTTTTTAACGAATAGTTAACGGCTTTACTTGTTAAAAATGCAATACTCACATTTAGATTCTGAAGTATTAATAATCAGTCAAGAGAATGAAGAGTTTCTGTGTTGGCGCTTCTGATTAGGTCACAATCTAATTGAATGTAAACTTGCGAATTATCTAGGCTTTTACAGACACACACAAGTATGACCAGGACAATCCCGGTTTGAGGTGTCTGTCCAGGTGTCAAGTTTACTAATTTGTCCTGGCTGACACTGAACTGTTCTGGTTTTTAATGAGAAGGGAAAGCGAGAAATTCATAGTCCTGACTTGGTGCTGATTAAAAATAATTTTTCATCAATTCATTTTTTTTTGTCGGCATCGAAAAACCACGATGCAAATTTCGACATAATTTAAAAAATCTACCTGGAATATTAAATTTCTGTGAATCTATAAAATTCACAGAATTTCCGTCCACTTAGGTATGTGTGTCTGTTTTTTTCTCTTTCACTGAAACGAACATAGAATTGACGGAATGAAACAAAAGGCATGACACCAAGCTTCCCTTCCAAACTGTTCTGTGTTTGTGTCATATAGTAATTATCTTTGGTGAAATGAAATAACTCGTTTTACTTGACGCAAATAAAAATATTGACAGAATTTCTTCTTATCTTACCATGATTCTCTAAATATCTCAGCCCATTCAGATGGGGCTATGAAATATATAGATTGCATCTTTATAGAAGAGTAAGATCCCCTCCCCTCCAACAACAACGACAAGTGTTCTAGGTATGATATTAAACTGTATCTGATGGTAAAGCTCCAGTCCTGGAATTTGGGGAATGTGGAGTATCCCTTCATTGCCATTACTCCCAGGTCCACTTTAACTCAGAGTTGTACTGCTAGTTAGGGTCCTAAACAAAATAGGCCAAAATAGATGTTTTTCTAGGGATTATTATTAATATTAAAAAGAAATATTAGTTTTACCTAGCATTGCTTGAAACCATTTAACTGTGTACAAACAGATAGTAAGTATTAAACTAGATAAGAATAAATAGAATTACTAATGTTATATAGAAATTCTTAAAACTGAGCAAATAGATATTATCATTTTAGATGGCAATGTTTGAAATCATTTAACTGTGTGCAAACAAATGATTTCTATCAAATAGAATGATTAATGTTAAAGAGCAATACTTGAAACCACTTAACAGAATGCAAATAATTAATAGCAATACTTTAAGCCATTTAACTGTGTGTAAACAAATGAGCGCTAACTCGTTTAAAAATAAAGTTATCAACAAACAGAGATCTTCGGATCTTTCCTCTCCAGTTGTTGGGTTACATTCGGTAGGCCGTCTTACCTCTGGGCGGTTCTGCTGGGTGTGCCTCGGCACTGGAGAGTTCCTCCGGCCTCAGGGGGCCATCCCCCCAGGCTTAAACCCCCTTCGGGGGGTTGGGTTTATTGCCTGGCGCCTGAGGCGCCCCAAAAAGGGGAATACCGACGGGGTCGAAGGTGTTTTTGGCCTTGCTGGACACGTGTGGGCTTCGGCCTTGCGACTGGACCCACCTTAAAAACAGCCTTGTACCATATTCATGCGTTGGTGGGACGTATGTTAAATAACTAAAGTTATCAACAAACTATAAACTTAAAAATCATATCTATATATAAATATTGAGAGAGAGAGAGAGAGAGAGAGAGAGAGAGAGAGAGAGAGAGAGAGAGAGAGTTGCAGAGAAAGAGGAGCTGAGTGAAAGTCTAAGTAAATAACGTAGCTATCATAGGCAAAGAAAGCGAATTTGCATCGGCTTCAAAAATTTGTCTCAATCTTTTGTTATGGATGTGGATGCAATTTCGCTTTTACCCTCCGTTAATACACAACCTGGATTTTTCAACCTATCCCCTTTCTTAGGTAAACTTGTCTTGAATAGCTACAATATATTCAAACTTTAATTAATTATTATTCCATACATACTTTATATTTCTTTCATCCCTATGAACTGAACTCATCCTATATTTTATTCCCTTACATATTCTTCAATATCATTTTGTTTTACATATAATCTTACGTCCTTTTTCAATTTCTTCCCCCTTTCTTTGTTATATATATTTGTCTATGATAGTTACGTTATTTATTTAAACTTCCACTCAGCTTCCATGAATATACAAAAGAGGATTTAGTATTAAATGGCCGTTAAGGGTTGATATACTAACACAACGTGGGGAGGGATCGATTGAATATTTCAATTCTTATTAATAAATAAATTCTTTCAAGGAATCTTTAGAATCTTTGAGAATATTTAAAAAATATTCTTTTGATTAGAAAAGTCATATATGCACACAGACGGAATAAACTAGGTTCTAAAGTTTTGGTTGGTAGCCAGTCTCAGAGAAAAGCAACTCTGACTTTAAACTCCGTCGTTTTGGAGTCATATCCAATAATATTTTGTAAATTCTATGGACAACACCCTCACTGAGCAGTCTGATATTGTCTTCAATCTTGTTCTGGTACCGAACTTTATTGACCCTTGGACGGTGTGGAGACGGAAGACTTCCTACAAGGAAAACTTTTTTTTTTCTATACAACCTTTCCAATACGGTTGACAGAAGAAGCAAGATTTTCCAATAACGAAATTGTCACGCAAGATTTACGGATGCCATAGATACCTTCAAACACATGAGTTAGTCATCCATACCATTATCAAGTGTAGTTAGTCTAGTTCTGAGTGCTCCAATAATTTGATCTTGTGTCAGACGATACTGACCTTAGTAAGTAAGTACGGAACAGTTGTTATCAGAGTAGTATTGTTTGTAAAGGTGTATGTTTATAAGCAGGATAGAAAGGGCTCTGTAATATTGTTTGGCAACCAGTCTAGGTGAAGGACAACTATTATCATTAGTATTAATTAGTAATACTTGAAACCATACAAATGTGAGCAAGTTATTTGCATTTCATTGGAATACTTGCCAATGGATGATTCTAGACAAATAAAAAAGGGAAATTTTAAAAAAATTCCACAGAACATTGAAAGTATAGTTATGATTGTAATCAAACATTTAGAAATGAATCAAATTTTTGTATCAGATAACCCATAAAGAGTTGATATGCCGTTAAATAAATAAAGCAAGCCAAACTATCCAGTAGAATGTCTAGAAAAATAAAAACTAAAATTGTTGTAAATCTGGCAAGAATTATGTTGATCTTTATCATTAATAATTTTCCATCTTCCTCGTTCTTGTTGCTTTTTATCGATTGTTATTTCTATGACAATGAGGAATAAGAATAAAGAATGAACTTTCTGTAAGATTCGAACTCACTCAATCGGAAACAGGAGTACTGAGTGGCTTTATAGATGTTCATTTAGAAGGCCACTCTATAAACCTGGAATAGAATGGAAATTGTTATATTTCTTCCAGATTTAGGCAATAACAGCTTCTTTTTATAAACCAACAATGTATTACCATCACCGTTCTTGAGAGATCACAGGTTGATTTCAAAGTTCTCCAAAACAAATTTCCCATCAGCATAAGAACCAAATCAGCCTTGATATTCATTTTTAGCTCTGTCAATTTATTAATAACAATTTTGACTTTGTAGTATTCTTCATCATTTTAATTCAGAGCAAGAATTCTTGATTGTGACGAACAGCATTTATCGGAAACTTATTATTGTAGAAGGGATAAACTGAGTGAATCGCAATAAAAAGCAACTAAAATTAGAAAGATGAAGAAGAATACAAATTACTATAGACCTATATTACGATTCATCTAAAAAATGAAATAAAAAAAAAATTACTTTATTTACTTATAATAATCATTCGATAACAATCATAAGTAAATTATTGATAATATTGATAACGATAATAATAAATTTCATTGCTTGCAGTTGTTAAAAGCAGCATTTTTCTTCTGATAATGTTGGTATTGTATCTGAGCAACCAAAGAAAGCAATCCGGGAAAATTGGACGGAATTTTCGATACAAAACTTGGTTTAACTACTTCGCTACTGTGAATCGAGAAGCTTTAACAAGATGGGATCACACCAGTCAACAGGTGGCTAATCAGAACAGCTCAATGGAGCAAGGTAAGTGGCCGAAGTATCTCTGTTGTCAATTTCAGTCTGATCTCGGTGATCAGATGTTTACATTCGCCTCCAGTTATGGAATAGCCAAAGAGAAACACCGAATTTTGGTCAGCAAAATTAACATTTTACCAATGTTTACTTTGATGGCAGATGAGTCAGTGGTTGAGAGGAGAGATGCCGATGAGATTTGTTCGAATGTTAGGAGGCACCAATTGGTCAATCGACCTGGAATAAAAGACCTAAATTTAACCGACGACTTCATGGTCTTAAACGGTTATTTGCATTCATGGAAATATTTCCAAAACGTCGAAATGGAATTAAGGAAAATGTTTACGTTCAGGACAGACATTATTAAAGAGGCTCAAAAGATCCTCCATGATATAAAAAAAGAACATATCGGAAATAGACCAATTCCCAAGAACATTACTTTTGTCGGAATGTATGTACAACGCAGTAGTATTGCAAACCCTTTAAAAGATTTTATAGTTCCTCCAAGATCGTATTTTTTAAAAGCAATGCAACTTTTTTAAAAAAAATTTCAGCATGTTATCTTCGTACTCGCATCAGACTCTCTAATTTGGTGTCAGAAAAAATTACCGGACGATATCTATTTGATAAATAAGAACTCTTCGGCCGTTTTTGTCATGTGTGTTTTATCGCAGTGCAATCACACCATCATCTCCATAGGAACATTGGGATGGTGGGCTGCGTGGCTAGCCAACAGAATGGTCACTTATTTTTTGCCATCGATAAAAGAAAATTTACAACTAAAAACAATTGTCAATGTGACCTACTCAGAGTTTTTCTGGCCGGGATGGATACCAATCGTGGATTCTGATTGTGCATCATTAAATATTCACAAAAACCAGAATGACCCCGAAAGATCGGTTTAAAAAGACGACCTTTCGGCCATTTGTGGCTGGAAACAAATAATTAACTGAACTTGATAATTAAAGATCCTTCTCCAGACAGCATCCCTCCATAGCACTGACAGGGGGTTGGGTCACGAGTATCTTCTTGTTTAATTGGATTCTGGGAACGTAGAATTGATAGTAGTAATAGTTACAAGGTGATGGGAATATTAAATAAACTTTCACAAGTACAACTAAACGAAGCCAAAGGTTTTGTGGACGTTATAACATAAGGGTGTTTTTAATAGCACAACCACTCTTCATAACCTTCTTCTCGGAGTCGTTATGAGAGAAGAAAGAAAGAAAGAAGTTGTACCCAATATATATATATATATATATAATTTCATAAACGAGACAACCTGAAGGATAACCCGCTCTTAATTTTTTATGTTGCGATATTTGACACATAACATATGTACGATAATATTAAGCACTTGCCTTATTGCAGCATCCATTCCTTTATGTTGTATTCAAATACGAACATATCTCACATATAAATCAATTCAACATTCAGTATCGTTTCTCAAGTTTTTTAAACCTTCCAAAACATTGAATAAATATTAAGAGCAATAATTATTTCCCTCTTTGTCGGGCAGGGAAAATTTCGATACCCAGTCATATATATATATATAAACCTGCTGAGTATACGTTAAAAACGAAGGTATTATCAAAAAATAGAAAATACTATTGGCATTACTGTATGATTATTTAAAAATACTATATTACTTGTGTATTTTACCTTCTATTTCTCAAGTGAAGCTTTGATCCGTTTTCTTGTTCCCCAATGATAACTGCATCATAGAAATAAGTTCTAAAAATGAGGTCTTACCGTGCTTTTAATGTGGTCTAGAAGTGAAACCTTTAACTTAGCTAAAATCTAATAAGAATTCTAATAAAACTTTATAAGAATTCTAATAAAGTTTTACTCTTTGTTGTATTCTCTCTAAAATCAAATAAGAATTCTAATAAAATTTTATGTTTAGTTGAGGAAAGTAATTGACGGGTTTATAATTTTTAAACTATTCTAATTTTATTTAGAAAACCCAAAGGAAAAATCACTTCGTTTGAAAATCATGTTGCAAGTAGTTCTTTTGAAAAATAACGTCTTTACATCCATGTTTGACTCATTTTCTGTTAATCTAATATGGTATTTGTTGTATGAATAAAAATTGGAAAGGAATCCGACGGAATGAGAAAGAAACACACTTTGGAAATTCTTACTGCCATGTTTCGTTAAAGGTCTTCGTCCTCGGAATGCGAATGAATTTATCAATAAAAACAAATTTTACTTTGATAGTGTGATACTTTTTTGTAGAGTGCTTGTATTCTGAATTTAGTGTTTTTGGTGAAACACGGGATAGTAAAAGTTCAGCAGCTTCTGTACTCACTAAATGTAGTCCTATGAAACTTGTTTCCTAAAATGAAAGTTTATCTCCAGGTAAAGATTTGAGGACATGGAAGACATTAAATGAAATACAGCATAACTCCATACAAAACTAGAAATTTTAGAGGTGCTTCGACTAACACGTAGGAATATATGTGTTGAATGCCAAGAGGAATATTTGGAAGAAAATTGAAATTTCATTTCTGTCATGATTTATACAGGTTAAATCTCCTTACTTTTTAAGTGTACCTTGAATATTTACAAAAAATACTAACCACACCGTGTTACCAGTTCTCGTTAAGTACATTTTCAGTGCAATATTCAATTTTACCGTGTAACAATGTTTACTCTTTGTTGTATTCTCTCTGAATTGTCATAATTGTTTAGCCTGCTATTATCAAGTACCCAAACGAATTCTTAAAAATATCTCATTCATTTTAAAAAGGAATATTTTCTTTCAATTTCTTTTACGTAATAAAAATTTGTGGTTTTAGAAAAGATAAAGAAACCTTTACTTCCATAAAAATAACATTTAATAAAGAAAAATACAACATAGTTCCGTTTGTTTTGATAGTCGACTCTGAGCGAGAGAAATGGACCACAAAAGACTTGTGGTATTTATCTCTGAAAAATGAAGACAACTGCGAGTAAAAATGCCAGTAAATATTACAGGTGTTCATTATTAGTATTTTCTTTTAATTTTTAGTTGCTTTCAAGAAATAAAGAAGAGTTATATTATCTCTCTGTAAAAGAGATAATACCAATACTCCATAATGCAAAGAGCATTTCTAAAAATACGATCTTGAAGGAACCTCATTGGAGAATTCATTCTTTTGTATTCTATCATTTATGATGTTTTCCAAAGACGGACGTGTCTCGCGTATAAATATTACAGTTCAACATATGCGGCGCCTGTCGTGTAATGGTTACGATCCGAGATCAAATCCTTTAGAAAAAGGTATCAATCCAATTATTCTCTACTATGAGTAAATAGTAGGATAGACTGTGCTCTTTAACAGCAGCCGGTAAGAGGTATCAATCCAATTATTCTCCACTATGAGTAAATAGTAGGATAGACTGGGCTCTTTATGGCAGCCGGTCAAGGAGAAGGAAAACTCTGAATCTAAACCAGTTGAACATC
>OY757919.1:29447699-29497699 GCA_963585895.1 Sepioteuthis lessoniana | reverse complement strand
AATTAAAAGTGATGCAGAACTCTGGTAGACTGACTAAAGCATGACCTTTAGGACTTTGCTGATTGAATTATACATTCTTGATCTATATATTCCTCAGTGAAAAGGATTTATAAAAAGTATTTCATTTTAATGATTAAAATACTCAGCAAAATCATTAAAATTTGCCTTTTCCATATAGGAAAAGCATGTTTGTTTTACACACACACACACACACACACACACACACACACACACACACACACACACACACACACACACACACACACACATCTATATATTGTGCACAAAAATTTTCTAGGTCACCATAACATTCTGTTACAAAGAGATGGATGGAGAATTGAGTATTTTTCTTTTTGTTCTTCTATAAATTCAAATATATCCGTGAATTTGCATCTTCTTCCGACTTTACCAGAATATTTTTTTAGATCTTTACTTGTTTTTACCTTTAGCTTCATATTCCCAAACAATTGAACCTGAATTCGAAAATGTAAAGAAACATTCTTTTTCAATATACGCGTTCGCGATGGACAAGAGGAGGTGACCTAACCTAAAAGTACGACACAATTTAAATCTATTTAAATATTGTCATCATTTTTGATAGATAAACTAGTAATGTCATAATAAACATTATTGTCCCTATCATTTGTAATTGTATGTGAATTTGTTTTGATTTATGAATGTGGACGATCTAAAAGAGACGCTGACAATGAAAGTATTTTTATTCATAATCATTAAAAAAACAACTTTATCAACATACTCGGACTTTGCGATTTTTCTAATGAAACTTTATCAATTAATCTAAAACCAAAAAGCGAAGGCAGCAGATGCCAGTATCGATCAATGAAGGTGGGATAGAATAAACATCGAGTATGTTGGAGCAGTTATTTATTTATTTATTTATTTGTGGTGAGAGGGACAAAAAGATTAAAGAGAAACTCGCTTGTTATTAATTGTTAAAGAAAAAGTAATAAAAGTCGGCTTGGTTTTTCTTTTCTACAGACAAAATGAGACTCATCAAAAAGAAGACAAAATTAGGTTCCCTATTCATTTTCAAAAATCTGAAATGCGTCAACGCAAACAGAAAAGAATACAGATATGATGTCTCATTTTATGAATTTCTGCTTTACGAACAACTCAGAATTAAGAATTCGTCTTAAAAAAAATCAAATTAAAAAGGACAATTTTTCCGGAAAAACTCTTATATTCGATACGGCAATCTTGTTTAGTAGGTGGGTGGTTAGTGTTTAATGAAA
Organism: Sepioteuthis lessoniana; assembly: GCA_963585895.1. Classification (NCBI taxonomy): domain Eukaryota; kingdom Metazoa; phylum Mollusca; class Cephalopoda; order Myopsida; family Loliginidae; genus Sepioteuthis; species Sepioteuthis lessoniana. Next base: position 29,496,446 of record OY757919.1, on the reverse strand, counting down.
CTCATGCATTTAAGTTTGTTATACGTTTTTCTTTATTTGATATACTGCTTTTTTTCTTATTAAAATGATTTTTATGTATTGTGTGATTATTCTTCCTTTATTTTGGAAGATTTTATACAGAATTTCCTTACATCAGAGTATTACTCCATTTAATGCATTGTTTTCTGTATACATTTATAACTCACTTTACGAACTCCCGTTTTACGAATTACTGATAGGAACGAATTAGTTCGTAAAAGTGCAGTATTCTTGTAATTTTCTGTGTCATATTTTATTGAGTGGGTATTGCTCAATAAAAGTTCGTCTAAAAGGCATTAATAGTTGTTTAATCACCGATCCAAACGTACTTTTCATTTTCTAAAATTGCCGAAAATGATGAGTTTTGTTTGAAAATTTTTTTTAGACACAACTACAGAAATAGCAAATGAATAGTTTAATTAATTCTTTATAAAGATTCATTTTGCAAGAAACAGACGATCCTTGCTGTCTACTTCCCGTAACTTGTAGCCAACAAACTCATTGATATTCAAGAGATTCTGTATACAAGAATACATTTAATTTTTTTTTATTGGGGAGCATTTTTACTGATAACATTTTTACGTTAAATACGATATTTATTTATGGTTACGAGGCAAATGTATAGAAAATTTATTTCATTTTTAATTTAATTCTATTTTTTATAATCGATCTCCGCAGAGTGGTTCTATTTTTCCCATCGTAGATATCGAAGACTAACAGCGGTTCAAGACGAACAATTATATTGAGAAATGTATATTCTGCTTCTTGTAATCATTCTGAACGTCAACAGATTGGCTGACCTCCAATTTTTTCGTCTAAAACAAATCTCGATTAGCAATGTTTTCTAATCTGAAATAAAATTTGTAATCAAACTTTTTTGTGAACACCATCTTCGAAAGAACACTCGCTTTTTCTGTGACTGTGTATTTATTCAGTATAAAATTGCAGGAAAGTGAAAAGTCCGATTTACTTTAAATTGGGGTCAATGGAGTTAACTGAATTTCCGAAGCATGTGGGTGGGTTGGAGAAAACAAGTAACCAAAGAAAAAGAAAAACCTCAACTTATTTGATAGATGAACTAAAAAATTGGAAAGAGAAAAAAGTCAACTTTTATATTTGATATATGTAATAATAGTAATTTATCAAGCGTTTTGTTTAGATGTGAAACAATGAATGAGGCACCCAATGTGATACAATAATAATAATAATAATAATAATAATAACAATAATATCGGCTATCGCTGATGTGAAAAGCTCTAATGAGTGAATAATAATAATAATATAACTTGGTTGTCATTCTGTAAAGAATATCGTAGAAATCGCTTTTGAAAGAATTTGCCATTATTACATTCCTGTACCAGACTAAGGTAAACCAAATGAAGTTGAGAAAAGATACTTTGAGCGATGAATCTCATAATTAGTTGTGAGTTTATTTTCTGACAAGGTGTAACACTATTCCAGACCTGTGACAGAGGAAGCAGTGTATAGGTCGATTCCTGATTTATGCTGGTTTCCATAAATTTATGGATTTAATTTTTGAAGCTAAAAGTAGCTTCGAGTTTTTTTTCCCCATTATATTTGAATTTCAATCATACAAAATTATTGCTTAGGTATTGGGCGACATCAATGTTTGTTCTAAAATTTAGGTTTACAAAAATCAACCTATACACGAATATAAACAATATATTACTTTTTCGCATTTTTCAACAGCAACTTGAATTTGAAAAAAATATTTTCGTAAAGTCAGTTTGGGGACATATAATTTGCTTGAATAAAAGGTTTAACAATCTTCAAAGTTTCATGTAATAAACAGCGAAGCAAGAGCCTGGAGAAATATATATATATATATATATATATATATATATATATATATATATATATATATATATATATATATATAAGTTCGTGTGTATGTTTGAGAGAGAGAGTGTGTTACCCAAAATCATTTCAAAAATCGAATTCGTGACCGTTTTATTGAGTAAAATTCTTTTGTTGTATAAAATAGCGATTTCACAGTAGGAATAAAGTCTCCGTTTTTCTCACAGGGAGACAAATATCTTCTTCTTATATAGAATGTAGGCAACAATCACCCAGAATGCTGTGCCCCAGGTATCCAATAGCAACAGTTTCCAATGGATTCTCTCAATCGTCCAATTAATTGGGAAATAATTAGCGAAAATGTTATGGGCGCAGTAAATAAGAATCGAGTTCAGGCCTGCGAAAATAAAAAGGTAAAAAGCAAATATCAAATAAACAAATAAGATCAAATAAATAAAAAATTATAATATCTATTAAGATCTAAATCTCATAGCGCATATATTCGTTTATAAGTCGATTTCGTGTAAAGGTTGAACCTTGACTAACCTTATGGTCATGAAATCATTGATTTATGAAATTAATTTTAAAGCTAAGGATTTCTCTTTTTAAATTTACATACAAAGAAAAAATGATTCTATTGTTTGTGCACCCAAAGAAAAATATGGGAGCAACTGTTTTGGTCGAAGATCTTACCTGGATATATAAATGGTCGACCAGACCACCATCCGAGAACGTCGATAAAGATGTAGAGTACAGTTAGTAGGATAAACGCAAAACTGGCATTTATAAGGATAAATGATGTAGACCTGAAAAATATAGAGACATCAGACATTGTGTCAATAGAAAGAAGAAATATTCGAAAAAATTGTGATATAAAAATCATTTGTGTTCAGTCTATGCCGTAATAACCCCACCACCCTCGGCATTCTCGATAGCGGATACATCAGAGGCATAATTTAGGTCAAAGGTTGTTATTATTGAAGCAAAGTCGGAAAAAAGGAAAAATCGAATAGAACCCAGTCGAGTGAGATTTGAGCGAGATATCTATTTTAGGCATTCGAAAAGTAAACACGAATTGTAAGGACTTTAAATGAACCTCCACTCATTTGTTGTTGTTTTTTTGTGAAAATATGTTTATTAATGTTGTACCATTATGAGTCATGAAAATGTGTATTTTCCTATGAATGATAGTAAAATTAAAATGGGTATATCCCTTTTCCTTCATTGATTGAGCAAAGCGACACCATATCTTCATTTTGGGATCGAACACACGCGAGAGAGAGAGAGAGAGAGAGAGAGAGAGAGAGAGAGAGAGAGAGAGAGAGAGAGAAATTAAATAAGATACCCTGAGATATTATTACTATTTTAAACGAAAAAAAAAATAGTGATAACTAAAAGTACTCAATAGTAGAGCAATATACAATAAATATAAAATTCACTGTTTTTCAACTTCTCTAGTTCTATGAAGGTTAATCATATTGGCAACAAAATAGAGTAGATAATGAAGTAATTATTTTCGTTTAATTATTTTCTGGTTTAAATATTTTCGTTTAATTATTTAACAGTTTGTCATGTGACATGAACATTCATGCGGTATTCATATTTTAGAATGTTACGTGATTTAAACTAATCATGTATTGATGTAACGGGAAAAAAACATACATTATATGTTTGGCCATGTAGCCCAAGAAGGAAAGAGAAAGTGAATAGTCATTTGATTAACTTGACTATCCTAGCTAGTCTTTTTGTTGATCAATTCGTAGTTGTTTTCTTTTAAAATTTAAATACGCACATACAATTAACTTCCATCCTAACTAACACCAAAATAACCTACGCTCTCTATGAGCAGCCCTACTTAAAAAGAGCCTTAATGGTAATGAAACGAATGGTATTTATTCTGTAAATGGGAGAGAGAGTGGATTGGGGAAAAGAATAATAAAAAAAAAAAGAAAGAAATTGAATAAAAATGAGAAGTTTGGTTACCCATCCCATCCCCATTTCTAAGGAAGATCGCCGATTAATTACTGATCATGAATCCATGAATAAAATACGTTGATGAACAAACGATAAGAGTTGGTATCTAAATGTAGACGCGTAACCAGATTTCTTCTTTCAAATTTGTTTAAATCACGTGACAAACTAAATATCTAAACGAAAATATTTAAATGCGAACACAATTGCTTTTTTATTTACTCCATTTTGTTGCAGGATACTCGAGTTGTCGGAAAATTTTGTGAATTTTTATATTTCATATCTATTGTATTATCACACACACACACACACACACACACACACACACACACACACACACATTTTTCAGTTGATCGATACCCCTTGCCAATAGGACTGATGACACCATATTGAACCCATGGGCAAGTTGAAGAATTCTGAAAAAGAATGACAAACTATGCTAATTTATGATAAAATATCTTATGAAATATGTTTTATATTTTAATTCATGTATTCATTTGTTAAAATTTTTCACGGAACCTTGTTTTGACTTCTGTAAATGGATCCAATCTCTTTTCAGTGTTTTTTTTTAAATAAACAAAAGGGAAAATTTACCATAAATTCTTGTTAATTGGAATCACTCCATCGTTGACCGAGGCTTTACATAGAGCAACAGCGATGGCACCCTGCAAGCAATAAACAGATAGAATATTAAAAAAACGAACTTTTGTGTCATTTCCTTAACAAACGTGGAATTGTAGTTGATTTTATAAATACTCATTAACGACCTTGGTCGACCTTTAATTGATTGTAGATAAACAAACAAGGGAAAAAATTGAACTTTCAATGATATTTAAAATTTTTTGCTTGGATAAGAAATTGGTTTATTTTCTAAGCAATTTATCCTGATGCCATCTGTATTGCAACACGGCAACCTTTAAATATAAAAAGATTGGGTGTTCACTACATAAATTGATTAAAAAAAATAAAAATGAGGAAGCCAGGTGAGTTATCTGATTTGGTCGTAAACTGACAATATTTTCCTTTCCATCTAGTTTTTAGAAAGAAAAATGCTATGGTTCTGTTTTTTCTTTTTTAATTTTTTTTCCAGATCCAAACAGAAAAGTTATAAAGAGAATTACTTACAGTAAACAAGGCCCACACAATCCATCTAAAAATGCGTTCTCGATGACTGGTAAAAGTTATCAGGATTCGGCCAGACTGTTAGAGAAAAATAAAATAGATACACTCTAATACCACTGGATTTTGCGAGATGAATAAAAGTGTTTTAGACTAAACTGAGTATAGTGATTCCAAAACTGTGCTCGGCATGGTTCTAGCATATAGTTGTCTTCTTTATCTTAGGTTGGTTTGACGCAAGGCCTTTATATACGGTACTTACTGAAATCGTAATCACTAACAATGGTCTGTTGACCTATCTCGTTAACCATTATACTGAACCAAACGCATTGTTGGTCGATATAGCCTAGGCTCGAAATTATTCTCCCTGTCACTCTCTCACATTGAGTTTAATTTTATGAATAAATTTATTATGTCAATCGAGGTTTGTGGCTTTTTGTACCTAAAAGTAAAATTTAACACAGAGTAAAGTGACGCAAAATGAAAACGGGTTTTCATTCAGATATCTAATAGAAAGTTCTGGGGTGATATGGACTGATGTCATGGGATTTATTCCGGTTCGTTTTAAATTTTTTCATGAGTCCCAGAGCTAAAAAGACTTGACAGTGTATGAAAGTTATCGGATGTCTCTTAAAATGCATTTGTTGCGGTCTCATCTCAAATTTTCACTCTCTGTTGGTTTGTGTGCCGCAAGCAATGAGTATAAGAACATATTTGAGATGAAAACGAGCCATCAAGTCAGGTTCAACCCAAATATAATGCTTAAGTGACATCAGCTGATGACAGACCAACTCAAAGCTAAAGAGCATGGCATGAACATTTCTGAAGATATCAAAAATAAAGTATTTTATTATGATTCCATTATTTTTTATTGTCATCAAAATTCATCTTGAATATAAATATACTACTTACTAAATATAGTATTTGCATGTGCTCGCGCGTGTGTATGTGCGTGTTTGTATACATGTGCATGTTCATAGGCGTGTGAAGTCTGGACATAAATCCGACGAATGAGAAAAAGGACAATTTGTTAAATCAGATTAATATGTTTCACGAGTGGTCTAGCGTCCTCAGAATGCAAAAACAGAAGGGAGAAAATCATGATTATTTCTGTGGAATGTAACTAATATATATATATATATATATATATATATATATATATATATATATATATATATATATATATATATATATAATATAAACAAAAGATAAATAAATTAGACTGATATGGTTAAAAAAGAGATGTTTTCTTTCAAAATAATTTGGTACTTTGGCGGAATTTTAATATCTAAACATTTGTTTTTTGTGAAAATAAATTTATTAATTTTGTACCTATATGAACTATTAAGATGTTTGTTTTCATATAAACGACTGTAAAATTGAAAGTTAACAATTTTTAAAAATTAAAATAGACCTAATGGGAATTTTTTTTAGTTTATATGAATTAGTTTTCTTTTGTTCATCATTCTTATTATTTTATACAGAAACAAAACATCATATTTGGCATTATATACATTATTAATACAAACTTTAAAATTTGATTTTTTTCTCATAATAATATAAACAATTTTTCAAAACTTGGTGTTGCGCAGTTCGTCCATTATCTTAAAATAGGAATCAAATATGATATAGATTTTATTTTAATATTATGTTCAAATATAAATTGGACTAGAATATAATGTCCACTTCATTATTGGTTATCAAAGATATTTCCGATACAAAAAAAAAAAAGAAAAAAAAAAAGAAGAAAAGACTGGAGACGCTCGTTTTCATATTTCAAATCAACTCTGTTACCTGAACTCCGAGAAAACACAAAAAGATAGATGTTGGTATTCCCACAATGCCTTCCGGGTCGTATGGTCTATTCGTTTTATAGAGTTCCTGCAATGAAAATATTAAAATAAATTACCTAGTTATTATTTTAACCAAATGTGACTTTATATACATTTATCAGTCACACAACATGGCTTCACAAGTGAATAATGAGAAATTCCGTTCTCATGATAACACAAGACATTAACCGAATCCCCTCGAAGCGAACATGTTTTGTGTTACCAATAACAACGAAATTTCTCATTATTCATGAGTGAGAACAGGTTACTAATACATTGAAAAAAGGTTCGTATACAGCTTCAAAATTGGTCAAATTTGGATTAAAGATTAATATTAATACAACAAAGTGAAATAGTGGACTAATCATATTTCAATATTTGCTGTATGTATTCGTTAAATTATCATCTTTCATCCAAATTTTGTTTACTTGAAGCAGTATACTAAAAGAAATATACATGTATATTTTTCATCACACACACACACACACACACACACACACACACACACACACACACACATATATATATATATATATATAAACAACACCGGCAAAGTGAACGGTGAACAGATGTATTTTCACATCTCTCCTCGGAAACAATGTATTTTAAAGTAAATAAGGGAAATGAAGACTATCAATTCATTCATCTTATGTATTATGTTCTTTGGCTTGTTTTTTTTTTATTTAATGGCATATCAACCTTTGTGGGTTATTTAATGATAAAGCCATCATTGTTGAAGAAAAGCAGTGATACTATTTAACTAAAAACTGAAGGGATGAGATGGTTCAAGCCTCTCCCAAAGGTTCATATTCTTTATCCATCGGACAAATTATGTATATATGTTTGAATTATGTGCAAATTCATATTCATATTCATTTATTTATGATATTACATTGATACAAATTGCTTTATTTAAAAAATTTAACAAATTTAACCATCAAATATTTAACTTGTAAAAAATTAAATTGACATGGAACTGTTGACAGAGGAAGAGAACTTGAAGAATGTTTGTGCCACTTCAAAACAACATGGTATCTTTGCCAGGATTCATGTTGACGATGACGATGACTGATCAAAATACAACTCCTGACATAAGTCGATTTCTTTCTCCAAATTCTGCTGCTAATGATACAAAGAAAGTAAATAGCGTGTGAAAAATAGTGATTGGAGAGAAATTCAAAAATTTCCTACTACAGAAGAATCGAACTTGAAAATTATTGTGCTAAACTCAGGAGAATTACCGAAATCCATTTCTTCTTCCCTTAGATATGAGTCAAATAGTTAGAGTCGGGCGAGAAGATAAAAACGGCTAAATTCTTATCCTGAGGAATGTTATTAGGGAGAATCTGTGGCACACTAGTGCATCATTCTTCTGTTATCAGCTTATCCAAAAACTGTGTCTGTTTCTATACAACCCTTCACCAAAATAAATCATTTGCGTAGGTAAGTCCATCTTTAACTGTTTAGCCCTTATACGTGGAGATCGATGGGGTATATATATATATATATATATATATATATATATATATATATATATATATAATATTACTTGACTAATTATTGAAAGCTGAGTTGAATAAATTCTTAGAATAATCAGAAGTGCATGGCTATTGAGATTTGTGACTTAACAGCTTTAACACTTAAAAACTAAGTACTGACCTTGAACGTGGGATTCTGATAAATATGACGCTCACCCAATACCAATCTATCCACGTATTGAGCAGCTCCTCCAGTACAGTTGGAATATAAACTATTTTCACTTATGCCTCCAGGACCAAGATAACCGCTGAAAATAATAGTTTTGAGAATATTTAATTTGAAATCCGTTGTATAACCGTTTTTGAAAAATTTTGGTGAGTAATGTATATACATATTTATAGGCATCTTACCTCTTTAATATGCATTTAGATTTTTGTAACACGTCTCGTGTCACCAATATCATCAAAAATGCATTAACTGCATTTCTCATTACTTAAGTCAGTCTTCTCTTTGTTATGCAATAATAGAATGTTCTGATGACGTATGACGAAAAGATTTAAACGGATTAAGAAGATATTAAATGACTAATTCTCCCTGTAAATGGTTACTTTGCTTCTTTCGTAAGTTCCATTTTCCTTGTATTTTCCATTATATATATATATATATATGAGTATGTGTGTGTGTTTGTGTTCCCCCCTCCCGCCGTTATGAGCAGAATGTGACACAAGGTCAATTGTTAAGAAGAGTGTGCATTGAATTCATAGTTTTCCTTTTCTTAGACTGGTTCCTTTACCAGGTAAGTAGTAAGTCTGCTCTATTATTTACCCATAGTTAGGGTAGAACAGAAGGTTTTATGCCTTTCCCAAGAGATCAAAGTGAAAGGCAAAACAGCCTCGTTCAGGATTCAAACTCGGTCCACCAATTCCATATACTTTGACCTCTGTGTGTGCGTGTGTGTGAGCAGATACATGTGTAAGTATATATATATATAGAGAGAGAGAGAGAAAGAGATACACTTATGTTGATTTAAAAAAAAAAAAAATCAGAAACTCACGTTGGGCATCCGGGTACTGGTAATGCGAAGGTGATTGCCAAATGTGCAGCCAATATAGCGAAATTAAGCAACCATTCCGGCCAATAAAGAAAAATGTCACGGAAAGCTGCCCACGGGGCATTCTGAAAGAAAAGAAAAGAAAAGTGTTCAAAAGGACGTTGACTCTCTCTCTCTCTCTCTCTCTCTCTCTCTCTCTTTGACGCATACATACATACATACACTCTCACACGCATAGGAATTCAGACACGTAAACACACAAGCACTCACAAACATATAGGCACACATGTATGCACACATACGAAGAAATACAGAACACGCACACATAAAGCAAACATCCCAATATATATATATATATATATATATATATATTGTTCTTGTTTCAACGAGAGAAAAGTATTTTGAAATGAATTGGTGTGCGAGTCATATCAGATTTGGTATCTAGGTTTTTATTATTTCATTTGCTTATGCTCTACACATGTTTCGAGCGTTTACGTTTTCTTCAGGAAATTTAAATATTTAATTTAAGTTCAGATTGTTCTTTTTATAAGCGGATTTTAATTGGTTGTTTTAATTTTGTTTAATTCCAAGTTTTGTGTCTGTGAATGTAAAATTGTTGTTAATTGTCTGTGAAAACCTTTAGTCTATGTAAATGATTTTTGTGTGTATGTGTGTTGATATAAGTATGTATTCTCTGTGTGTGTGTGTGTGTGTGTGTGTGTGTGTGTGTGTGTGTGTGTGTGTGTGTGTGTGTGTGTGTGTGTGTGTGTGTGTTGCTAATCTCTGTTCAATGTCGGTTTAAATGGAGTAATGACGGTCATAAGTCTGGTATATTGGCATTATTTCAAACTCTCCTTTGTTGCATATATAAAGGTGTTTTGGTGCATGAATATTTTTTTTATTTACTGGTAATTTAATGTTGCTTTTAAGAAAAGAAGTTCTGTTGTTCAGTGCTTCAGTGCAATCAATATATATCTCGTTTCAGTTTGTGCATTTGATCATGTACACTATACTTTTGAATTGCAACTTAAAATTTTCTATTTATTATGAATGTTGTTTCCTGGTTTTCGAAAGTAAAGGATTTTCCTTCGGTGATTATATTTTTATTTTTGCATTTTAAGACTCTGAGTGTTGTATCCTCCCTAAATTTAGATGGCTGGTTGTTATTTGCTTTTAATGATTTTTGTTGTATTTAGCATGGTTTTTAATTCTATCATTGTTTTTAAGTTGATCTGGATTTTCTGATATTTTTGTGAATAGCTCTGGGTTGTTTTTGTTGTATGTTGAGACATATGCTCTGGATTGTTTATTGCTATCTTTTTAGAGGCATGTTGGTCTTCTAATGGTATCTTTTCTGCTAATTCGAATCCCGCATTTATTAGCGATGGGAGATATCCCTTCTAACGGAGAGTAATGCACAGTTCTTCCAGACAGGTTTGTCAGAAGTTTTATTGGTGACTATGGTGCCAACGTAGTCTTTGAAATGGAGGTATTGTTGGGTGTCTGTGGGTTGTGGTAAATATCTGTGACAATTTGTTAATTTTGATTTTTAATGAGAATGTTTAAAAAGTTCTTTAAAATTGTGTACTATGGTAAATTTTATTTTAGGGTGTAGGTTTTGGAGTAATATATACAAATCGTTAATGTCCCTTGGGCATTTCCAAAATATGATAGTCATCTAAGTATCTTTTCCATGATCAAATAAATTCTGTCTTTATATTGTTATATTTTTCACCTATGATTTCATATAAATTTTCCTATAAGTATATTAAGGTTAGGGTGATGTACGTCGGTACCATTTTATTTCTCATTCCTTTTTATTATCAAATTTGAAAGATTTATCAAAATAGAATTAGTTCTACATCATCAGTGACCAATTTTTTTGTTGAATCTTGGGTGTAATGTTTTTGGATAGTTTTCTATCCCATATGAGATAACTCGTTTTCCTAATTCATTGTAAAACTTCCCAACATCATTTGTTTTGAAACTTCGAGATTGAATATACAGAAAAAATCGTTTTTATTTTGTTTTATCCTGTGATATTTCATGCATACATAATATATACAATATATACAATATTAATAGTTTCACGTTTTCCCAATCATCTGACATATCTGAGTCCTGCAAACAGGACGAGAAAGTGATATGGTTTCTAAAGAAATCCAATGGTATGAGAAAGAAAACGACGGTTTGTCAAACATGTCAATCTGATTTTCTAATCTATCTATCTTATAGTTGTTTCTCTGAAACCCAAGAAAACAGTGTATTGTTCATTTATCACTTGTGGGTGATAGTTTCGAAGATCAAATTCTGAGATATACAGGCCGTTGCAGATGAGGCAAGAGGCACCGGCAGTCAGGGCTGATGCAGACATTGTTGCATGACGCCATCGGATGCTGATATTCTAGTTAAGGCGTTGTCCGACGGTTCTATCAGAGCAGAATTTTCAAGATACCTTGAATGAAGATTTATCCATTTCAGGTTGGCTTTGAGACTTTCCATTTTCTTGGATGTTCCTGAACTCATCAGCCGTGCACCCATTTCCCGTAAGGTTTTCTGAGCTCATTCATTCGGAAAACCTGGCTAATTCATCGAGGCTGCTACTTGGAGAATTCTGGATTCGCAGTTGAGTTGAATCTATCGAAGACCTCCAGGTGGTAGATTCGAGTACGCTAACATATACTCATAATTGACCGTAGGGAACGTAAGTTAAACTGTCCCTAGCTGTTTGAGGTCCCTACGATACAAAGTCCCAGTCAGAGAGGGTGGGTGGATGATAATGGGGTACGGAAGGACAACAACATTTTAGATCTTGAGTTTGTTGGAAAATCAAATGTCTTTCTAGTACAGGATCTTGACCCGTTGTTTTCTGGGTACCTGATTCGCATTCTTGGTCATCGATGAGATTTCCTTCCGGCGAGTTATCCCGTTATAAGACGTGGTACTTGGAGCCATTCACCATGGACGCTGAACCAAGACGTCAGCGTTTTGGTTCAGACATCAAAAGCACCTCAAAAGCTGAGACATATTGTATAATTCTGAGAATCTGTCGACAACAAAAGTACTGCAAAAGCTGAGACCGATTGTATAATTCTGAGAATCTGTCGACAACAGCCAGTGAATTGTTTTCTTTATGGGCTACATGGGCATAGTCATCCCCAAACAGTTCCTCTGTGAGGAGTTTTTGCAATGTTTTGCAACAAGGCATTAGAAGTTGAATGGTAAACCGTCCTATCAATATCTTATATAGACTTCAGATCAAGATCTTTCACTGCAATATTTGAGCAAAGAACTTGAATACTGGAGCAAGTACACGGTCCTGCTTCCCACCTAAAGCTTTTGGGCCGAAAATATGAATATATAGAAATCCAAAAAGAAGTACGTCCCTTCACAAAACTGTGAGTATGCTTTTTATATAGTTAGTATATTTTCAAACTAGAGTTTATTTTTTTCTCGTTTACAAAGTTTCAATACTGTACAGTTTGGCAATAAATGATAACTAATAATATCCTTTTTGGTTATATAATATTTCACTAGAAATAATAAAATTCTGGTATTTTTGGTTCAGAAGAAAATAAAAGCTTTATAAAAAATTAAGAGTCTACGTATTCACGGGCGATACTAATAATTCCAATTTTGATTTCACAATGTTTCAAGAGAAAAAATAGAATCCTGCTATTTTTGGTTACGAAGAATGGGAGCGGGGTACTTGTTTATGGACGATACTGTATATAAGAGCATGTGTACGTGTGTGTATGTGTGTCTTTTCTTACTTTATGATTATCGTCTGCTCGAGCGAAGACGGTTTCCATGAGAGCCATAAAAAAGTAAGTAATCGAAATCCTTTGCAGAACTCCAGGGATTCTTATGTTATTTAGATCGACAGCTGAAAAGAGAAAATAATAATAATAATAAAGTTTAGCTGAAGCGAAGGTCCAAAGAGGTATTTTTCAAGAAGGTATACTATCACCGTTACTATTTCATAATTGCGATGATGTGGTTAACATACTCAGAAAATGCACAGCTGGATACAAACTTAGTAAATCGTAGGAAAAGATCAACCACCTAATGTACAAGGATGACATCAAACTGTTTGCAAAAAATGAAAAAGAACTGGAAACTCTACACGCAGTGAGAATATACAGTCAGGACAGAAGGATGGAATTTGGAATAGAAAAATGTGGAATAGAAAAAAGGATGGAATTTGGAATAGAAAAATGTGGAATAGAAAAAAGCGGCAAACGACACCTGACAGACGGAATGGAACTGCCAAATCAAGTCAAGACTAGAACGCTCAGAGAAAAGGAAACGTACAAATACTTAGGCATCTTTGAAGCTGACACCATCAAACAAATGGAGATGAAAGAAAAATTAAGAAAGAATATCTCAGGAGAACCAGAAAGCTACTCGAGACAAAACTATGTAGCGGAAACCTCATCAAAGGAAAAAATATCTGGGCTGTATCCCTCGTTAGATATTCGGGACCATTTTTGAAGTGGATCAGAGAAGTTAAGCAAATGGACCAAAGAACAAGAAATCTAATGACTATGCATAAGGCATTACATCCCAGAGACGACGTTGACAGACTATATGTATCAAGAAAGAAGGGAGGAGGAGGACTTGCCAACATTAAAGACATCGTTGACGCATCGATACAACGACTCTAGGACTACATAGAAAAAGCACGAAGGAGGACTGATTACAGTCACCAGAAACGATACTGACAACTCAAACACCAACAGAATTACAATAAGTAGGAAACAAAAATGTGAAGAAAAACAACTCTATGGGCGTTTTAAACGACTATTAAATAACATCTCACACGATAAAATCTAGACGTGGCTAAGAAAAGGAAACATTAAGATAGAAATAGAGTCTCTCCTAAAACAACGCCATTAGAATCAATCAAATCAAAGCGAGAATAGATAAAACGTAACAAAATAGCGACTGTAGGTTATGTGGTGATAGAAACAAAACGATCAATTTCATAATAAGCGAATACAGCAAATTAGCACAGAAGGAGTATAAGACTAGACACGACTGGGAGTTATGCAAGAAATTTTTATTTGACCATACGAACAAATGTTATATGCACAACCAAGAATCTGTCCTGGAGAATGACACACATAAGCTCCTATGGGACTTTGACATAATCTCAGCCAGAAGACCAGACCTTATAATAATCAACAAAAAAAAAACTTGCAAAACTGTGGAGTTTGCTGTCCCGGCTGACCACAGAATAAAGCTGAAAGAAAGCGAAAAGAAGGATAAGTACCTCGACCTTGCTTAGGGAATTGAAAAAACTATAGGACTTAAAAGCGAAAATTATACCAATCTGAATGTGTGCTTTTGGTACAGTCACTAAAGGATTATTAAAGGGACTGGAGGACTTGGAAGTTGGCGGACGAGTGGAAGCCATCCAAACTAATACATTATTAAGAATGGCCAGAATATTGAGAAGAGACCTGGAGACTTGAGGAGACTTTCTGTCACTCAAACTCCAGTGAAAGACCATCAGTTAACACAGATGTGAAAAACTCTCAATGAGTAAATAATAAAATTAATGAGTCAATTATCGTTATGATAATTGACTCAGAGCGATAAAAATATTGAAAAGCAAATTTTAACAGAACCCAGGACTACAATATCGATGATAACTCGAAAAGGAACAATGTAGAATGAATTGAAAAAATCATGTCCAAAAAGAAATTTACATTCTAATCCCTAAAAAAATCAGGATTTGAAAAAAGTCAAGGTAGAAATCGAAAATCTTAAAAAAATATCCCAATTGACAACATCACCGAATTAAACTATATAATTTATACAGGCGCAATCTAATTAGTGATAAAATTGGTTACTCCTTTGAAACTCGAACAGAAATACAAAACTTGAATGGGAAATGAAGCTTGAAGGATTAATAAAAAAAACTGCGAGAACTAGCGAAAGAAAATAAAATACCCTAAGTGAGTTGTTTTTAAATCACTCGGCACAAATTTCAGGTAGTATTCGACTCCCCTTTAAGCCAAAATGTGACACAAGAGTTGCTATTTGTGGGGTATCCCATTGGAAGTAAGCCATTGAGGCATCAAACAATAAACCTAGGTTTTACTTCTTTTAGGGGAGAGGGCAGGTGCTGTCTGGGGAGCGGGTCCCGAGAATTTAGCTGTATTAATTTTCACCTACATAACGCGAATGCCGAGTGGCTAATAGCAGAGGTATTAAACTAAACAACTCACTTTCGTGTGAATATACCAGTAGCCTTTATTATAGGTTACCTATAAATGATTAATGGTCCAGTAGATCCACTGCCAATCAAATATTCTAACCATATCATCAATGATGATTAAACTAGTTTCCTCAAACCTCTCGCTATTAAATCTTTTAAAGTTCATTGATCAAGTTTCAGGAATAACAATTACATCTTGGAAATATCGCGTACTTTTCTTACTTATTTTGAATTGTTTATTTAATTTCTTATTAAAGAATATTATGAATTACTATAATTAAAACTATGTGTACGTTTGAGGAGAGAATATTTACGTACGTCCCCAAGCTGTGTTGAGCCAAATGCCGAGGGCGAAGAGGATGATAGTACGTCGAAGGACTTTTAGGAATATCTTGCATCGAGAAACCTTTCGATTGAGTAAACCACGGAAAGAGAAGTTCATTGCTGTTCCCATGATGAAAATAAACCTGAGAAGTAAATGAAATATATATATATATAGAGAGAGAGAGAGAAAGAGAGAGAAGGAGAGCAAGGGGGAAGGAAAGAGACAATGAAAAAAGAGAAAAATATCAATAAACATTGCAACAAAAAGAAATATGAAGAAAGAATGAAAAAAGAAAAAGATGAGGAAAAACAACAAATAGAATAAAGGAAGAAAAATAAGAAACATTTTTTGTAAAAGAAAAACAATGCAACAGAAAAAATGAGAAAAATTTTGTAAAAGAAAGAAAGAAAATTCGCTAAAAAGAACACACACACACACACACACACACACACACACACACACACACACACATATATATATATATATATATATATATGTCATTCACTAATTAAGTCATTCACTAAAGTCCTTCACTAATTAAGATGAAATATTGCCTAAAGAGTTGGCAATAGGAAGCACTGTTTACAGTTGAACTTTTTTACAGGAAACCAAAAGTGATGAGTCCTTTAATGTCTCAGATTGACAGCATGACCCTCTTTATTGACTGCTGCACCCAGAACTGTTTCTTTAACGGAGAGTCAGTGTGTTTCCACTCTATGAAATGTCTTTTCGATTTAGGCTTGTCGTGGCAAACCCATGTTTAGCCCTTTAGTAAAAATTCTTTTTACTTAAAAAATACTTCTTTGTACACATTACTCATTCTTCTATAAATTTTACAAGGTTTGTTCTTGTCAGCCACAAAAATTTGATAACATACCTTTCTTAAAGCCTGGAGCACTATGTTTAATTTAAAACAAATATTTTAAGATATTAAACTAATTTTTGCTATGAACCAATTCGAAGTAATGCAGTGTTTACATTTATGGAAAAAAAATTGATTTTGCTCCCCCCCCAAAAAAAACTCTATATTTATTGAATGATCCCCGTATATATACATAAATACAGATATATATATATATATAGGGGTGTGTTGTATATATATGTTTGCTTGCTTATTTTTCTGTTATATATATATATATATATATA
The DNA here is from genome assembly GCA_963585895.1 of Sepioteuthis lessoniana. NCBI lineage: Eukaryota > Metazoa > Mollusca > Cephalopoda > Myopsida > Loliginidae > Sepioteuthis > Sepioteuthis lessoniana. The sequence goes on along the minus strand of OY757919.1, from coordinate 29,479,461 downwards.
TATATATATATATTCACGAAATATTTTTACTCTGCTAATTATTTAAAAATTATTACTTACCAAGGGAAGACTAGATCAGCTAAAGTTAGACCATTCCACTGCGCATGCTCAAAGAAGTAATATCCGCCGCCGCCATAATTGACAAAGACCATGATGATGATAGCGATACTAAATAAAGAAGCAAACTAAAGAATGTTTGATTGGAACTTTGATAGAACAAAATAATCGAAAAATGTATATGAAATTAATAATTTTAATGTCTACTTATTCTAGATACATACAAAATGTATAAGCTATTCAAGACACATTCATTGTTTCATATTTGGGGACAATGGTGCTTTATTTTTTTTATGATAAACACGAATCAATCAAACTATTTTATTCATCATTAATTTTTCAAAATTCAAGTTTTTGTTCACCAAAACAAAATTGCCCAAAATTATTGAGAAAAGTCGAAGGATTGTGCGTCTGAAAAGTCATGGATATAAGAAAAACAAAAGAATTTGATCAATCGTCTGATCAGATCATGGAATGACTGATCTTAAAATTATTGGAAATGAGAATGGATGGGCCAAACATTCTGGTAACAAAAAAAAAAAAAAAAAAATTGAGATCAGTAGTCAGAAAACTCTTGAAATGATATTGATTCTTCTCAAAAGTAAAGAAGTCCGTAGAATGGATCGACCGAAACGTCGTGGTAACAAGAAAGGCAACAAAACGATTATGCTCACTGAAGACTGGAAAGTATTCGAAAGTCTGTTGTGTGAATCAATGCTGCGATAACACGGTAGAAATGATACATCGTAGCTAGATTTTAGTTAACATAAAGCCAGAATAAATGCCTGACCGTGCCGTGTTGGTTAGAATGCTAGTTTTGCTGGACATTACAAATATACTCTGTTGGATTCTCACTGAGTGCCTGTAAATTTGTACCAGACAAAGTTAATCTAATATTCATATTTTCAAGTATAAATCGTAGAAAGATGGTTTTAATCATTAGAAAACATTTTTGAATATCAAAGCCTTCTCCAAGAGGTGGTCTCTAACTATAAAAATAATCAACATGAATCCATTTTACTGCAAGATTAGTTATTGTACTATAGTACTATTTATTGAATAAACGTAATGAACTAGTTTCAAAACGCCTTCATAAAATAGATTTAAACTCATATGAAAAAGATTGATAATAGAAAAATTGATAGTGATAACAATAGTTGGATAAAATTTAAGGTATAAATATTACTGTTGGTATTATTGGTGATTTGTTAACGGTAACAACAACAATAACAACAATAATAATAAATTAACAATAATTGCAATAACAGTTATTCTTTATTATTAGTTATATATCTATTATTCATTAATTATTATAATGATATTGATTTTAACGGTAATTAGAATGGAAGTATTTAGAATTTAATATATATATATATATTGACATTAAATAAAAACTAAATTTCAATCTTAAATAGGGGGTGTCCTCGTGGTGTAATCGTTAAAGCGATGGACTGCGGAATCGTAATAAGTGAGTTCGTATTCCAGTCGCGCTATTACGTTTACTTTCGGGCAAATACCCTTGGGAAAGGTATGAACCCCCTTATCCTCCCAGCTATGGTTTAAATAGTACCACTACTGTTCTTCTAGGAGAATAGCTTCGGTATTAAATAACCTACAAAGGTTGATATGTCATTAAACAGACAAACCAAACCAAATCAATCTTAAATAGAAATCAGATAAAACCCCAAAACAATTTTAACTAAAGATACGTTTGATATTAGTAATAGTGTTTATCGCCATGTTTTCCTAAATAAATAAACATTTTTTCTTGAAATAAAATAGTTTAACATATTGAAAAGATTTTAGTTGCTGAAGGTTCTCTGAATTTTGTTAACATTTTTTTTTAGATATATAACGATATATGACACCAGACATTAACATCTGATTTGACACCAACTTCTAGTCCATATCTTTTTGCACCTCAGTTTCTTTCTTTCTTTTTTTAAACGAGTAAGAATATTTTTATAATTTTTCTCTTCATTACGTGATGGCTATCTGAAGAGGCTGGTTTCTCATATGGAGTGACCGGCTGAAATAAATTCATAATAGCCAAATGACGTTCTGTTGAGTTTTTCTTCCAATTATATGATCTTATATTATTTCTTTAAAATTCAATACAAAACCCAGGAAAAATTTTCAATGAACAATATAAGATTAGATAATATGAAAATATAATTGTCATTTTTTATTTTATGATGAAACAACACTTACTTGAACATCATCATCTTTTAAGTAATCTTTTTACTGTCTCTACAGTCCGCATCTTAACCTCATTCTTAAGGAAGTATATCCAATATTCGCTTACGGTGACTTTCTTTTATATTCAAATACATATCGAATTTTGACAATGCATCAACAATGTTATTAATGTTTCAAAGCAGATTTGAGGGAAAAATTATATTTTGAGTAAGGGGACATTTGAACAGTTTTCATTGTTTTGAGAAGAACAAATTAATTTATGTCAAATCTAACCAAAACGTTTATGCGGTACGCAAAGATTAAGCTTTGAATTACTTACCCACGTAACGTATCCAAAGAATGCAGACGTTTCTTTCGTTTTGTTTCCACTGGCTTATCTCCCTTTTCTACTTCGGTCGTCACTTTCTCTTTTTTTATCTCTTCAATGTCTTTCGCCTTTTCTACATCTTTCTCTTGGACTTTTTCCTCGTTTAGATCATTTTCTTTCTCAATATCTTTTGGCTCTTCACCATTTGATGCTTCCGCCTTTAGAAAAGTATCAATAAACATGTCGAAATGAAAATAATTAAAAAGGAACGCATCGTTGATTTTGACGGCTAACATACTGGCCCTGGCATATTGAACTGTTGAGACACTGAATAAAACCGGGAAGGTCCGATGAGCCTGTACAATCGTTTTAACAACCTGACTTGTCTCTTTAATTTTATATCATGTGCTAATGTCGCCAATTTTGGACGGTTTTGGGGGTTTACAGTTTGCCATTGGTTGTTGGCTGGTTGTTTCTTCATCTTTTCGGCGCTATTTTGGCGTTCCAAGTCGAATGCTCTCTGACTATTGAAGTAAATAGTGAAAAGTAGGAAAAGGGGCTTTTGACATGTTTCACGGGATCTTGTCTTTCTGGGTAAATTTAAGTATTGTGTCGTGAATAGAAAAATAAAAATAAAATAGATAAATAAAATAAGCTCAAGAAGTGCAGAAATTCCCTGAAGCCCCTGACAGGGAGTGAGGGCGACGCATATCCGGAAAAAGGACCGTCCCTGTGCAAAAAAGAAATTCGACTTTACTTAAGCCTTCATCATAGCACAGAACGGACGCTCTTTCACGCAGCCGCAAGAAGCAAACATGGCTGATAAAGTTTAGCAGCCTGACACTATATCTGCAGCTATCGAGTCGACACCGCCGAAACCAACTATATAAAAACACTGACTTTGGACGTATCACCCACCGAAAATGACTAATGCATTTCAACGTCTTATTTGGGAGAAATGACTGTTACTCAAATAGTCAAAGAAAAAATTTCTCGCTAAAGAGTAGTCACGTACAAGCTCCAAAATAAAGTTGAAATTCAGAAGGCATTTCCTTTCTTTTCTTCCTTTGCAGCCTTCACAGACAAGAAGACGCCAACGAATTAAGTAAAAAGAAAACCAACTGAGTTAGATACCTAAACCCCAAACTCTTTAAACCAAATAACCAACAACAAATCTTCATAACCCTACAATTGTAATGTATGGACAGATGTAGCATAAAATTACAGTCATTACCTTCTCAATTTCAAATTTTCGCGTCATATGGTTCGATAAGTAATAAACTTGACAACATTAATTTAACAGTTGGAGAGGATAAAAACGTTTAGCTAATTAACAAAACTTGTTTATTTTTTTATCAGGATATTTAATTTAACAAATGGCTTAACATGTTCAATCTTACTTGTTCTGATGGCGAAAGTGAATGATGAATTTATAAGGATAACAGCTCTAGCTTTTCAAAACCGTATTTCTAATGGTTACAAGTTGGGGTGACCAAAGTAGCACATAAAACACACAGCAAAGTCAAAACTCTTTTCGTCCCAGTCTCGACAACAAGAAGCACATACGAGTGTGTAAATCTCCTGACAGAAAGGCTTTTCTGAATAAATCTTGAGTCGCACCACGTATAGTACCATGATTTGACATAAATCTTCACCCAACAACTTTCATTCTATTAAGGACTGTCAACTTATAGAAAATAACTTTTTTCTACGATCTACTCTTTTAGTACGTTAATGTCATTCCTACTAAGTTTGCCCAGACAATAAACATGTTAATTCGTCGAGAATTATTTTATATTGTTTAGCACAAGGCTATATTAAACTATAATACATTTCCTCTGCCATATGTGTCTCAATTGTGTACTTCACACTAAAATAATTGTAGTTATGGGTTTTAGTACTCAAATATATGCAAACAAACCGTTAAGCCATAGCCCACTCGATTCGGTCCCACAAATATATATATTTCAAATAGAATGTAATAAATTACATTGAGCTCTCTACCAGGAAAATTTAAATGTTCAGCTCTTGAATGATTTTCTTGTCCTGAGGGGAATTACTCCAAACTTTTTAACCTGACCGAATATTACCTATATTTCAAATATATATATAATTTCAGAGTTCAAATGATTTAAATGCTTCTAAGAATATGCTATATTTAAATTTAGAGGAAAACCCCTTTCTTAATTATCCCAACTCTTTTTCCTGGCTATTTTTCTTTCTTCTGTTTCATTAATTATTTTATAAACACATGTTGCAAAAATTAATAGATAAATAGATAAAATAAAAAAAGAACAAAAAACAATAAACGAACAAAAAACAAAGCAAAAACAAAGGGCAAAACAAACAAAAAACAACAACAATTGATGACTCTGGAATATGTGTATATAATTTTACAAGATTTTATTTTGCAAAATATAGTTTTGCAAGATATAATTTTGCAAAATATAATTTTACAAGATACATTTTGCAAAATATAATTTTACAAGATATAATTTTGCAAAATATAATTTTACAAGATATAATTTTACAAAATATAACTGTGAAATTAATGAAACCAAAGAAAGGAATTTAGTCAGACGAAAGAATTGGGATAATTTCACCTTATTCTTTTCAGTACTCTGACTTTTAATGAACCAATATGTAAAGTTGTTTGCGGATAGATATTGTCTTCATCCTCTTTCCTATCATTTTCAAAAAGTTCTGCTTAAATGCAACATATTGGATGAAAAATTTTATGATTATACTTTTTCTGATTTAAATACTTTTCATAGTTAAAATTCTAATCATTTAAATTCTTAATTTAAGAGTTCAAATGTTTTAAAAAAGTTACTGATGGATTTTTTTTTCAAATTCATGTTGTTTTAAGTAAAAATAACAAAATTTAAAGATATAATCTATAGTAGCGTTCAGACGAATTTTTTTATCCAATCCTACAGATTTGATCATACTACAAATTCTAGCAAATATTCTTAAAAACTGTCAATTTTAAAAACTGTCAAATTCTAGCAAATATTCTTAAAATTGTCAATTTGCATAAAAAAGAATCAAAGTAAAAAGAAAGTTACATAATAGAAATTGCTATTCACAAACAAGTTAGAGTTTGAAACAATCATTGTCATTTATATTTATTTCTCAATGAAAATGGTAACATTGTAATGTAAACAAGTATTCCTCATTCGTCTGTAAGATTGTTTCCTTCCTTATCATGATGGCTAAGCTACGTTAGAATGAAATTGGCACACAAAAAATTCAAGGGATGGTGATATCTGTTATAACAAATTATTAATTCTACACGTATGGAACCATTTTATTAATAAAAAAAAAGGCAATAATGATTATTTGTTGATATGAATCCTTGTGTCTAACAAGTTGTATGCATATCAGTTGGGGGTATATTATATCTTAGTAACCAGAATTGATGGATAAAAACTGATAACATATTTAGAATCATATTTAGAATAGGTCAAAATTATCCAAAAAATGTTTATTATCTCATATATCATGTTCTCTCGTGTAATTCATCCTCCCAAAGCTGATATGGAATTGTTTCCAGGAACACTCGAGTGACTTCCACTTAATTCATTAGCGACCAGAAGAAAACTTTTTAAAAATTCATATTTGTAATGCGAGCAGGATTGGAAGAATTTTTAGCTAATATCGATATTATCAACTGACTTACCATTTCTGTACTGTGCTCAGCTGGTTCTCTGACTGGGGACACGTCAGATTTTTTGCAACATGTGGATCTCTGCGATCGATTCCTATAAGAATGATTTTAATGAAATATCTGTGGTAACGGTTTTGTAAACACACACACACACACACACACACACACACACACACACACACACACACACACACACACAATATAATATATACATAAAATACAATATGATATATACATAAAAAATGAAAGCCAATGATTAACCCTAATAATTTGTTCTCTGAAATGACATAAAAACTTTTGCTGAAAATAATATTATTTATTGATATAACTTTCATTAGATCTAATGACTTGAAAAAACAACTAATGTTTCTCAAAGTTTATTTCTGGATACAAATTTTGGGTATAAATACGCCAATTAAATGTTCCCGATAGGGTTTAGATTTTTAAAAAATGGCCTCCTACCATAAGCCTAGGATTAAAAAAGATTAATTTTAATAATTTACCAAAGTATTCACCAGTTGAATCATCAACTTAGCGTGATCATTTATTAAAAAAAACCCTGTTTTTTAAGTGACCATTTATTAAAAAACCTCTGTTTTTTTAAGTTTTAAGATTAGCCTTTAAGAATTTAATTTAGGCAGAACAACGATTTCAACGCCATCGTTCACCTTCAAATCATCTCATAAGCAATGATCCCCCGCAAAAAACCCTACATCACCTCTTTGCTGATGCTTCAAGGAAACCACTCATGGTTTGGGACATCCAGTAGGTTGCAGATTTTGCGGATTGATTTTAACAGCATGTCAACCCTTCTGGGATTGTTTTCTGCATTGAAGTTAGGGAATTGCGTACATTGTATGTTTATATTTCCATTTTTAGTAGTTTAAGTTTTTGCACTCAGCACTCAGGATCCGAGTGGACCTGGGAGTAATGGTAATGAAGGGGTACTCCACACTTCCCAGATTCTCAGCACTGGTGCCTCACGACCAGATTCAGTTTAGTGTCATAGCTCAGAGACGGGTTATCTAGCGTCGCCCTTCACTCATCCGTGAATACCACTTTCTAGAAATTTTATATACTGTTTGGTCCAGTTAAAGCACTTGACAAGGTAATTCGATTTTAAAGGAGAACAAACAATGGGTTTATTACAGTTCTTAAACTTTTTAGTATGTGGCATTGTAACACTTTAGACACATTTAAAGCTATGATTGCTTCGAATAACTCTTTACTACTCTTAGGTGGATACTTGCGCATCACAATTTTTTATCAGATTTTCATTCGCTGACTGAAAGTGAAAAAGTTCCGCATCTTCCCTTTAATGTAATATATGCAGCCGAATTTGTATTAATTTTTTCTAACTTGTTTCACTGATTTACCTTGGTATGTGTAGAGAATTCAGTTGGTGTATTCTAGGCACCGTCTAGAATTACCTCGCACCTGGTGTTAGGGTTAGCTAGTTGGACACTTTAGCAGGATCTAGAATACACCGACTGTGTCCCCTAACGAATGGTAAGTCCCCCTCCACTAAAAAAGGGGTTTCCTAGGTATCACACTAAACTACATCCGGTGATGAGATTCCCGTTCTGGAGCTCAGGTGGCGTGGTGTACCTTTTCGTTGCCATTACTGCCAGGTCCACTCTGACCTGGAGTTGTAGTACCTGTTACGATCCCATCTATGGGCCAAATAGATCTGTTTGAAGATTATTAGTATTAGAAATGAATATTTGAAATCATATTACGGTATGCAAATTATCTTTATTAGATAGCAGAAAGCTAAAACGAAGAAAATGCGGACAACTGTAATAAATTGAGATTGTCTTTCTAAATTTCGTGAAATAAAATAAAATTCAGTCATAATAATTTTATGCACCTTCTTTTATCCTCTTAAAAAAACAAATTGATATTGCATAGTATAACCTACCTGACATAGATTTATTTTGTATTGCTGTTGGTGCTCAATTGCAATAAATTCTGGAATTTCGGACAGAATATTTTACAATGACCTGTTATTCGGAGACAGATAGAAAATTGCTATCAAAATAAGTGAATATCTACTTACTTGTATATGAGTTTGATGAAAGACCAAAACATGAAGATACCAAGCAGACCCCCAAACACATAAAGAATCGCTGCAAAAAAAAAAGAGAAAACATTTTAACAATTTAAGATGATAAATCAAAATGAACGTAAATATTTGCCGAGGATACTATTTGCAGATAAATTAATTTTTTGTGTATGACTACCCAACTTTAGAAAGACTTTTATCTCTTCTCCATTGAAGTTTCACACACACATATATAGTATCTATTAATCCAACCCCTACGCCAAGTGACACAATGTCAACATTTAAAAGGAGTTTACCAGGTTTGAATTCTTCTAGACCAGTTGCCCTAGCAAAGTTATCGATCCAGGTCTGTCAGTCTGGAGAGAGAATAGTTGGATGAATGCATTTCCCAAAGAAAATGAAAATAGCCAATGAAAAATGCAAATAATATGGACGAAAGAACCGACTTGTAAAATTTTTGGAGGAATTAAGAAATTCATAAAAAATTCATCAACGGTTTCAACTTTCGGCCATCATCAGAATTTAATTCAAAAATATAAAAATTAATTGGAATAAAATTTCTGTATTTACAAAGATTGCTCCAAAGATTTTCTTTGAAACTTTCACTTCTAAATGAATCAAATTTTGTTGTCATGGTAACACATGTCATGCTCTTTGAAAGTATCAAGTTCCGTTGTGCGACTACTACAACAGAATTTAATAATAGTTTAAGAAGCAAATGAAATTAGAATATTTTTTCAGGAAAAATATTCATTAAAAACAATCATTTTTTTATCCTCCTTACTTCGGCCAACTATGGACCCATTTATTTAATAGACTTTACTATCATGTAAACACACACACACACACACACGGGCGAACAATACTATTTGCATTCAACAAGTCATAACTGTATTCTTCATTATTTTTATTCCTGTTTTGTGGCAACATGGCTACCACAGAAAATGGTCAGTGAGGTTCATTTGTGAGGTTCATTCCTCAGGTCAAAGAACCTTTCTTTAGAATTATTGGTCGTTATTAAAAAGTTGATGATTACATTCGAAGAATATTTGAAGCGTTATTTTAAGAAGGGGAAGAGATACGTTTTACTTACGATAATTATTGTCTGGTGGATTGTTTACCATGAAAATTCGACAGTAACCATCAGTGTAACTTGTGTAGTTGACAAACATCCAGTAATCTCCCCTTTCCAAAAAGTGGTACGTCATGCTGTAAGAAGATGATCAAATTGATGACCAAGTTATTTCTTTTTTCTTCGGGCAACATTCTTCAAAACTCACCATTTCGAATGAACATATTTAAAGCAAACAGATCCACCCAACTTATAATACTGGCGCCACACAATCTTCCTGTCTTTCTTCCATATTGTTTACAGAATACATATTGTTTATAGAATACACATCTTTTAGCCTTAAAATAATCAACCCCAAAAACATACATAAGAACATTCTAGACATTTTGGATCAAAATGGCATTAACATTAAAGTTACATTTTTATATTTTTCAATCAATCAGCTAAAAACACAAAATAAGAACATTCTAGAAAATCCGGCTCAGAAACTAATTAACAGAAAATTTTTAGACTCTAAAATAAATAAATAAATAAATATACGAATCTGATTAGTCAAGAAATGCCTACGTGCTTGAATTTAAGGACCCGCAATAAAACTATGTTTTGATCCACTTAAGTGACCCCCAAAAGTACAAATAACAAATTTAATCAATCAGGTCATTTAATTCATTCCTTCCATGGCCAAAAGTTCATTCTGTCCACAACCAAAAAGACTTTACCGACTACGAGAGAGTCACGCCATAAGACTCAAAAGGAAAAGATATGCGACCTTCTTTTATCAATGCGACACGCTGTCGCCAAGATCATAAGAAAACACACGTGTGGACTTAATGAAAGCAAAGACCCATACTTACGGTCCATCACTCATAAACTCGCACACATACCCATGTATGTAATTAAGACAAAATTTTTATCCTCCTTACTTCGGCCAACTATGGACCCATTTATTTAATAGACTTTACTATCATGTCAACACACACACACACACACACACACACACACACACACACACACACACACACACACACACACACACACACACACACACACGGGCGAACAATACTATTTGCAATCAACTAGTCATAACTGTATTCTTCATTATTTTTATTCCTGTTTTGTTATGATTATTAAATTGTTTGTTTGTTGTTGTCATATTCCATTTGTTTACGTGCTTATAAAATTTGTGTTGTATTTGTGGTGGAACTAATCATGAAAGTAATACCCGTAAAATACGGACGGGAACTCACTCACACTCACTCACTACAAATTGCAGAGTAACATATCCACTAAACAATTACATGTTTCCGCTACAATCTTTACATTGTCACCAGCAAAAGTGAAATGACCAAAAAACTTTTATATAATATCAAATTACAATGACAATGATGAAAGGAATTTCTTGCTTTAAAAAATCTTAAGAAAAATAAACTAATCAGTGTGAAATGAGTCTGAATCCAGTGGTGAGGCAACAGTTCTGGGATTCTGACGAGTGAAAGTCATCCCTTCGTTGCCATTACTCCCAGTTCCACTCTGACCTGAAGTAGTAGTACGTATTAGGTTCACATCTAGGGGTCAAATAGTTCTGTTTGAAAATTACTAGTATTGTCAAGGAATACATGAAAATATTTAATCGTTTGCAAATTGCCGGTATTATTGTGTATGAAATATTAAAATCAAATAGAAATACATGAAACCATGAAACTGAACTTTTTTATTTGTATTAAGAATAATTACCAGAAACAATAACTATTTATAAAGGATTATGATTATTGTTACCATTATTTTACTCCTTTGAGAGTTTTTCACATCAGCTCTAGTTGACGGTTTTTTTTACAAGAGTTTAAGTGACAGCAAGTCCACTCAAGTGTCCGGGACTCTTCACAATATTCTGGCCGATCTTAATAATGCTGTTATTTGGATGGTCTCCACTTGCTCTCTTATTTCCAAGCCTTCTTGTACCTTTATCAACTCTTTGAGGAATTTTCCAAGTGAACCAATTACAATTGGTATCACCACCACCTTCATGTTCCATAGTTTTTTTTAGTTCTCTAGCAATGTCCAGGTATTTACGAGGGTTATTCGATAAGTTTCAAGAATTTTTTGTAGAGGCATTTAAAATTGTCGTAGTCTCTTGAAATTTTAGTATGTTATTGATATACGTCGTATGAGATGACTGACCAATTTTTATGATTTCAGGTTCAAATAAACAGCTACAGCAGCAATTGGAATACACCCTACTAAAACCTGATTGTCACAGCTGGTGAATTTCAAAAATGCAATCTGGACGTGAGGACACTTTTAGCAAAACGATATGCAATAAAATTCTGTTTTAAACTTGGAAAAAATGCCACAGAAACGTATGGAATGCTTCAGACTGCTTTTGGAGCATCTTGCATGAATCGAGCATCAGTTTTTGAGTGGCATAAGAGATTCAAGGAAGACAGGGAGTCTATGAGGGATAATGAGAGGTGTGGGAGGAGTAAGGAAGTCAGAACGTCAGAGTTGATTGGCCAAATAAAGAATTTCATGGATAAGGACCGTCGTTTGTCTATAGAGACAACAAGTGCAGTCTGATGTCAGTGTGGGAACTGTACACACAATTATTCGCAAGGAACTGAAGATGCGGAAGATTTACGCGAAGTTTGTCACAAGGGTGCTCAGAGAAGACCAGAAAGAAAGACGTTGTCATGACAGCAGGGAGATGGTCGAGCTGATCAATTCAGATCCCACAGTTCTTGATGCTCTGGTGACCTGCGATGAAAGCTGGATCTTACAGCTATGACCCAGAGACCAAGAGACAGAGTTCCCAGTGGAAGCATGCTGGCTCTCCCAGACCCAAGAAGGCCAGACAGAGCAAATCCACCCACAAACTTTTGATGATCCCTTTTTTTGACCGCACTGGTATGATCTACATGCTCTGGGTTCTCACTGGACAGACAGTCAACAAGGAATACTATGTTGAGATTTTAAGGGAGTTCAGGAAGAGATTCCGTCGGAAGAGGCAAGCACTCTTCAAATCGGGTCCACAACTCCATCCTTGTCACAGACTATTTGACCAAGATGGGCATCAAGACAGTTCCTCACCCTCACTATAGTCCAGACCTTGCTCCCTGTGACTTTTGCTTATCCCCTAAGCTCAGAGGCTGTCGTTATGAGACAATTGAGGAGATGAAAGAAGCTGTGACGAAGGTCTTTGACACGTTCACACAGGAGGACTTCCATGGGGCCTCAGAAGTTGTTGGAACGGTACAAGTGCATTGCAACCGGAGGAGATTCCTTCGAAGGGGACTAGAGTTCCATGTGTGTACTATCAATAAAAGTGCCCATACGAAAAAAGTCTGGAAACTTATTGAAGGCACTTTGTGTGTCTCTTTTCACTTTCTTTTAATTTATCATTATTGTTTACTCCTTTTCGAGTTTTTTTACACCAGCGTTAGCCGATGGTTTCTCACAGGGGTTTGAGTGACAGTAAGTCTCTTTAAATCTCCGGGACTCTTCTCAGTATTCTAGCCGATGTCAGCAATGCTGTAGTTTGGATGGTCTTCACTCCTCTTCTTATTTCTAAGACCTCCAGTCCTTGTACCAATCCTTTGGTGACTGTACACATGAACTAATAACGAGAATTATTAGTAAACAATTAGACATCAAACTCGGACAGTTTACGCAAGAAGAATTCGACACAGTTCTAAGAAAAAATAAATTCCCTTCTCTTAATGAAATACCCCCAGAAGTATGGAAAACCAGGCAATTCGACGACATACTGCTCCGACACTGTAATGCTGTATATAATCAAAACACAATAGACAGATGGATGAAGGAATGCAGCCTCCTCTTCCCTAAGAATGGCGATCTCAGATTAGCCAAGAATTACCTAGGTATAACCCTTACATCTATGGCGGTCAAGATATACAATGCTCTACTACACAACCGCAGAGAATCCGAAATTGAGAAGATACTTAGGAAGAACCAAAATGACTTTTGGAGAAATCAATCCATGGCATCACAAATTTTGACTATCCCTCGAATTCTAGAAGGTATACGTGCAAAAAACCTAGAGCCAACAATATTATTTGTCGACTTCTCCACAGAGGAAAGATGGAGCAAATATTACACGCCTACGGCCTCCCTAAAGAAAACATCACAGCCATAATGATGCTATATAAAAATACAAAAGTAAAAGTCCGCTCCCCAGATGGAGACACAAACTATTTCGACATTGTAGCCGGTGTGCTGCAAGGAGACACATTAGCCACATACCTCTTTATTATCTGTCTAGACTACGGGTTTAGAACGTCTATTGATAAAATGAAAGACAACGGTTTCAAGCTGACAAAGGAAAGAAGCAGAAGATACCCCGCACAAAAATTATGGTTTACTGTGTACGTTAACTTAAATACGTTTCTTAATGACAGGGCGTTTCATCCCCTCTTTTTTTTAAATGAACTTACCATATATAATATAAGGTGCCTCAATATACATGGGACGCATATGACTGTTGATAACTTTAGAAATAATAATGTTGAGTTCTTTTTTTCAGATTTGAAAATAGTAAACTGTAACAACTATTATTCCTCGATCACAATACCTTGGACAAGGAAAGAAAAATATTTTGCGTCGCTACTTATTTGGAGACAAAATCATTCAAAACTGTCTCAAAATAGATGTAACCCATTAATATGATAATGATTTATTACTGAGACAAGAGACTCAAAAAAGATTGCATGTCTTGAAAGCTGATATGATAATAAAAAAAAAACAACCCACTGATTTGATGTCTTTCGCTAAAAGGATGCAATTTTTACAGGACTTGTTCCAAATGACCGTCATTGCGCTTGTCTCAGTAATAAATCATTATCATATTAATGTGTTGCATCTATTTTGAGACTCCCTGTATAATAGCGTTCAAATCAAAATATCGGTTGCCTTATCCCTGTGTTAGATTTTTCTTTTTAAAAGAAAGAGAAAAAAAACATTAGAATTTTATTTACTATGTTTTAATAAGGTGTTGTTTTCTCGGTGAAAATTGTAGGATATGCCTTGTATATATGGTCCGCTATTATTTGCTATTATTAGTTTCTTGGAACCTATATACAGCTGATAAGGCGGTCCTACTGTATAGGTTGTGTTTTGTCCGCTTCTCTGATTTTGTCTGTTTCTAGAAGGGGACAAGATGTTGTTTCCTTTGATTTCCAGCATTTCAGTTTTTCGTTTTAAATTTCTGTTAAATTGGTAAAACTGGATTAAACTTATGTGAAGACGTTAACATTTGTGCAAATAAAAATACATAAAAGATAAAAAGTAGAAACATGATTTTCTTTTTAAGATATTCACAAAATGTAGTCAAAAGCGAATGTCAAGCTCGATGTAATTTACTTTGTATTTATTGAATTTACATCATTATTATTCGAAAAATATCAATTGAATATTCACATCTTGTTTGAATTCGCCGAACATTAAAAATCAAAATCCTTCAAGGATTGTGAGCTCATAGCATATAGAAAGAACCAGTGACTCAAGTACAATACAAGTTATCTATAAAAACAAAACAATATTCATTCATATACTATAACCCTACTCGAACTTTTGTGATTTTTTTTAGTTTTACTTTCTATTTTCAGCACTTGTTAGCAAACAACAAATTCCACTCATCCAAAAACATTCACAGCACAATGAAAAAAACCCACCTTCTCAAAGAGATTAGAACGGCACTTAAGTAATTTGTAGACTACAGAATACTTTTGTACTTCACTTTGTCTTGCTTCTTACAATAATATTCAGAAGTAGTAGTTCCTTCGACATATATTTAACTGATGTCCCTCTCAGCCTGGAGGCGAAAGCAGACGCAGCAACAAAAAAGAGAATGAATAAGGAATGAAGAAGGAAAAGAAAAAGAAGTAAAAAATGGAAAATTATGGATATTCAAGCAATTATATTATTGCTATTATCGGATTATCTTTCAAAAGAAAATTATGACGATATCTTCAAATATCTCAATCTTAATTCAATATTTACTAAACAATAAGATAGAACGTGTATATGAGTTTCAAGAACTAATTTTCAAACGAAAATATACTTGATTAAGCTTTATTGAATTGAAATCTGCACATGATAAGAAAGCTTAGAAGGCATTCTCAGTTTCAGACATGAATTCTATTTACTAGTTGTAAAAAAATATTTTCATACAATTATACTCTATCCTAACCGATTGGATATATAGAATATTTTTTGCATTTTCAGGTGACGTCAAATAAATGACTGTTATTTTGTTTTAGCATTCACTGCTTCAGGTTAAATAATTCTCAAGACATCAAAGTAATTTAATGTTGTCCCTTCAAATGTATTTTATGCCATAAAACATGATGAATTGGTCATCTAGTTTTCTTTTTAACAAAGAATGAGGTCAACCTATATAAGAAAAGAGACATATAATAAAAGAATGTTTCCTTGGCAAAATATCGACCGCCAAACCATACCATCCATCCCCTCCAAGTAAAAAACACTCAATAAGGATTATTATCATCAAATAATAATAATAATAATAATAATAATAATAATAGCAATGATAAACCGAATCTCTTTTAATCACAACCCCAAAATACCTTCAGAACTGATTATGCCAAAACAAGAATTGATAATATGTCGAAGAATAGCTAGAGTAGGTTATGTAATAATAGAGATGAAATCGTTTTTCACATGTGATTGCTGTAGACTGTCACGAAAGAAATACAGGAGTTGGCATGACTGAGAGGGAAAGGTGATATACTGGCAACTGTGCAAGAAACTAAAATTTGACCATTCTGACAAACGGTATATGCATAAACCAAAATCTGTTCTCAAAAATGAGACGCATAAAATTCTCTGTGACTTTGAGATACAGGTGGTCCTCCAAATCAGGAGACCATATGTGGTTTTAATTAACAACAATAAGAAAAGAACTTGTTCCTTAGTGGATTTTGCCGTTCCAGTGGACCATAAAGTGAAATTAAAGGAAAGCTAAAAACTGGACAAATACTTGAATCTTGCCAGAGAAAAAGCTGTGGAGCATGAAGGTCACTGTGATACCAGTAGCAGCTGGAGCCCTTGAAACAGTCCCCAAGATAGAGAGCTAGAGATCAGAGGAAGAATCAAGATCATCTTGTACTGTTAAAATCAGCTTGAATACTTAGAAGAATTCTGGAAATCTGAGGAGATTCACTATCACTCGGACTTCAGGAAAAAACCAACAGTAAAAAATGATGCGAAAAACTCACAAGTCGTCATCGTCGGAAGAAGATTTATTATAAGTGAGTATTATTTTTATCGGCCAAACTGATATAATAATAATAATAATAATAATAATTATTATTATTATTATTATTATTATTATTATTATTATTAGTGGAGTGCTCAACACAATGAAGACGCTAATCTCAGGTATACAATACAGAAAAAGGAGTATTTATAATATTCAAGTGATCATTTTTTACAAATATTCTGAGAGTAAAGGGCATTTTGATCACTAGTTGATATTAGGTTGTTTTATAGAAACCAGGAGAAAGGCTCTGAAACATTATTAGCATTATTACTTCAAGAGGAAGAAGAATGAGAAAAGAAATGGAAAAGAAGAAAAAGAGGAAAATATGTAGAAAAAATAAGAAAAAATAAAAGAAGAAAAAAGAGGAAAGAAAATAAATAGAAAAAAGGTTGATTTATGGCATATTAACCCATTTAGTTTATCTAATGTAAAATCCTATTAATACATATACATTAGTTATTCATATAAATCCCATTATACATATGGTTTGTAAACAAGTTGTTTGTTGGTAACTTTTTAAATCAAGTTAAATCTAATTTGTTTGCACACAGTAAAATGGTTTCGAATATAGAAAATGATTAAATTGTTCTATTTGACCCACAGATGCGACCCTAACAGGTACTACTACTCCGGGTTTGAGTGGAGCTAGGAGAAATGGCAATGAAAGAGAACGACACATTCCCCAAAGCTCTAGAACTGGAGTCTCACCAGTTTAGTGTCATGTCCAAGACACGAATTGGGGTGGGGTGGGGTGTTTATCCCTCAGCAGAGATGAAAGAAAATAAAAAAAAAAGAAAAAGAAGTTTTTAAAAAAGAAAAAGTAAAAACAATCAAGAAGGAAATTGGGTTGATGGATGAATTTGTTTGTGTTTGATTGATTTGATCCAGAGCTAAATTATATATTTCCAAAATTAAGAATCCTTTTTTTTTTTCGAGTCGTAGCTGCAGGTGATTTTATGACAGACGGTAATCTTTGATTTTGCGTGTTTTGAAAGTAATCACAGGAAACAAAGACTTAAATTTTACAAGACTTTTGTTCAGGGAATTCGTCGTAACGAATCTTATCAACTAGGTGCTGCGGATAGATAGAAACAAAGAAACTTTACAAACAACCTATAATTAACCAATTGCGCTAATTAATAAGCTTAAAGAATAGTTACCCTACCCAGATTAGAGGGTCTAGTATACCTGAGTACTGGATAGGGGAAGAAAAGAAATAGGTTCATGCCTTTTCAAAACATATTTAAGAACCCAATCCTGGTGGTAAATGATGAGCTATTAGTGTCGAGGTTTCGGGTTCATCAGAGGCAACTTTTTGTTCTGAATCCCAAGACTTTAACTAAGATTGGAGAACAAATCAATTAATAGCAAAAGAGACCCCTCCAAAAATGTCAAAAGAGTAAAAATAAAAATTCTTCATTTCGCAAACCTAAAACACGCGTGTCTTGGATATTAAACTGCATCCGATTGGAAGGCTCAAATTCTAGTGCTCCGAGAAGTGTGGTCACCTCTTCGCTGCAATTACTCCCAGTTCCACTCTCACCCAGAATGGTAGTAACTGTTAGGGTCTTATCTATGGGCCAAATATAATCTTTTGAAGATCATTAGTATTAGATCAGAACACCCGAAACAATATAACTGAAAAGATTATTTGAATTGTGAAGCTATTATTGTTTACTATCAGTTACTTGAAATCATATAATTGCTTGAAATAATTGAAACCATGTTGCTTCTCGCAAAATAATAAAATAAAAGATTAACTTCAGAATCAAATAACCCAGCAAAGGTTGACATGCCGTAAACCAATAACCAACCAACCAACCAACCAACCAACCAACCAACCCACGCTTGTTTTAATTTTAAAGTGTATTTTAAAAAAATCCTCTTTAGTTAAGACGTCTACTCAACACTAAGTTTTTAAAAAGTTCACATCTCGACCTATTTGCACACTTTGACTGTGTCTATTTGATAATTGAGTCATGAACGTCTACGTCAGTTGGAATGTCCAACCAAAAGATTTAATTTTGAACCAACATCTCGTAACAAAATATTGAGTTACAATCTTTTAAGTTTTCTTATAATAACAACTCGTGTGAATCAACGTGATATTTTTTCGTAAGGTGCGTAATTATGGAATGCGTTCGTGGGAATATTTACTCTGAGCCAAATGAGGTGGTAGGGAGATTGTATTATGCTAGCTTCTCAAGTGAGAAGATCCAGCACGACGAAATTGAATATATAGTATATAGTATATTCGTGAACAAGTCGATCTCGTGTAGAAGTTATCCCTTGATTCATTGTCATGAAATAATTTTTTTATAGAATTATTTTTTAAGTCAAGGTTTGGTTCGAGTCTTTTCAACTAGACTATGTAAGAAAATTTTAGATTTTCTTTGGTAATGAAAATTTCAAATTTACCCTTTTTCAAATACGTACGAAGTAGATACAATTCCAAATCTTGAAAAGAAACTTTATGCTAAACATTTTTTTTTGTTTTTGTATAAATGTATTTTATAAAAATTTTTTTTTTCATATGTTGTTTTCTTCAGATCTTATATAAATGGAAATATGCAGATTTGTCCGTTTTTACTTACAAAATAGATAAATTTCTAAATTGCTTTCTTCAGGACACAAAGGCAAAAAATAGAAGAAAATAAAAGTCATTTTCTATACTTTTAGGACAAAAGCAATTAAAGAAATAACACATTATCCGGGAAAATTTACGTTACATAGTGTTACGTTTGAATTTCAGCCATACAAAATTATTATTAATTTATTTTTTGTAACAAATTTATTATTAATTTATTTCTTACTACAAATTATTCATAACAAAATTATTATTAAATCTTTTTTTATAAATTTAGGTCGCCAAAATTCGATCTATATATGAGAGTATTCGATTCACTAATTGCATTTTTGAACGCATATCAGTGCGTCTATCTACATTTAATACAAATTAGAACATAGCCTACCTAGGAAAATAGCACTTTAATCCTCTTTAAGATATTCCACTTGGAATCTTATACTTATCGCTGCGTCTATTCCAACTCGGCAATGTTTTCTTTCGGGATTGCCATCAGCTGCTTCGTCGTATTCCTCTTAATATCCTATATGATGTTTCAATGGTGATTTTAACTTTCGGGGGTGTGAGAAGTTTCAGAAAACCCAAATTTGAAGGAAAATTTTGCTTAAAAGCCCAACACAGAACGTGAAGAATCTACGCACTTGGTCATTCATTGTACAAGCTCACTTAGTGGAGTCTCACTGCCGATTAAGTGATTCCATGGTAAAGTGTCTATTCACGCATTCAAAGTAAAGTTCCTTCTAATTGGTAGCTGTAAATCATATGATGTTTACTCAACCGGTTCTGCAGATTTAAAGTGGCTGGATAGGTTTTGATCAGATGTATAGGTGCACCGAAAGTGATAGATTTTGATTAGAAAAAAAAATCAAAAGATCTTTAAAAACCCTTACTATCTGGAAGATTGTACAGTTTTACGTAACTAGATTTGAAATTTAATAAGATTCTTCTTAGGCATATCTTTTTCAAAAGGTTCTATAATGGAATCAACTTCGTATCAAAGTCCGACTAAATCATGCTAATAGTTTTAAGTGCAAATCGTCTTGCTTTGAAATTTAGTTCAAAATCTCTGTGGTCGGTATTTTCAATTATCAAGATTCGAAACCGAGTACAAAATTCTTGAAGAATATTTCTTCGAAAATTGTATAGCAGCGACATCCTATTAAAAAAAAGCACAAAATACCAAACATTCTTGTTTTTGAGAGGAAGACTGTATAGTCCGAATCCTTTAAATTAAAAATCATCAACCCTCGCATCAGTGGTTGGAATTTGAGCCTAGATTTTGAAAACTAATTTTAAAGACAACTACAACTTCTATAAGGAGAGTGGCATAATACCTTCTTATAAATCATCTCAAGTTCAAAGGGTCTCGTCATCTAAAATGTGTTTTGTTGGATTTGAAGTCAGAATTGAATTACCAGTTTAAATTTTTATTAGGTTGCACAAAATCTAATTTGGGTTTCTATGGAGTTTTGGTATGTGACAATACATTAAAAGTATTAAAGAACTGGTCGGTTGAGTTAATACATTTTGAGGGCAAATGTTTTAGAGGCGGACTGTTCTTTTTATTAACTACAGAAATATGATCAAACGAATGTAGACATTTTTTACCAAATACTTAACTATCAACAAAGCAGTGTACACTTTGATATCATTATCTTCTGCTGGTAAATAGTCAGTAAGTCAGTCGATAGATTGATAGATAGATAGCGATAAAGGAAAAAATGAACTGATTAAGAGGTCGATAGACCAATAGAAAATATAGCTACTTACTTGCAAATAGGTTCCAATTTCTTACCCAGCGTTAATCTGCCCAACTGTACAATCATTGGTCGAACTGATGAGATCAATATAGTCGTTGTCTTTTTTCCAGGAGCAGTGTCTGTCGCGAGCAAAGGACACTATCAGGAAACAAATTGGAATATTAATTCAATTAATTAAGATTTGTGCGAAAATAAGCCAGACAATAATCAAGAATGCAAAACTAAACGTTGGGTCCTCCATATTTTGAGCCTTGTGCCAAACAAATTGTACACTCACATGTGTTTGATCCTTTCAGCAATTGACAACATATTTGGTCATTACTATTATAAGGAGAGAGAATCTATACAAACAACTTCGAGCAAATATTGAAGACAATCCTGATTTTTGTCGAGATATTTGTATTTAGTCTAAAATAGTGTGGTATAATATTTGAAATTTTTTATACAAAAATCACCCGGAATGTAAAAATATCTCAAAAAATCTGCTAATTATGTGCGTTCAATAAAACTTTCGGTACTTAGGGATATTTTTCAAATAAATAAATGATTTTTTAGAATATGGAAATAATTACAATTCTGAAAAATATCAATAAAATAGATTTCTGACACAAAAAATATTTCTATTTTCTAAGTTTTTGCAAAAACTGAATTAGATTTTATTGGAAATATCAACAGATGTAGAAAATATGCCTTGAATCTGAAATTTAAGAAAGAAAAAAACCTAAGTGAACATTTTTTTGTATGTTTTAAAATTCTTTATCATCATCGTTGTTATAAAAAGTTATTAAATGGCACATCAACCTTCGTGGGTTATTTAATGCCGAACCGTCGCTGTAGAAGAATAGAAGTGACACTATTTAAGCCATAATTGGGGGGATAAGGGGATTCATGTCTTTCCTAAGAGTATTTGTCTGAAAGAAAATGTAATAGCGCGAATGGGGTTCGAACTCGTTTACTACGATGTCTCAATCTCGCACGTAAGCCACGGAGATTCTATTAAATAATAATTGTTTTAATAATAAAATAAATGTAAGGCTTAATAAAATACAATGATTCGGAGAATTTTTATTAATCGATTTTTTTAATTACGTACTGAAAATATGTAATTTGCATGCATTGTCAAGAAATGAAAGATTGTCAAGAAATAATGAGATTAACTCTTTTAATTGACACTTTTTAATGTACGAGTTTATGCGTGCATAGAAAACACGTATTTACCATTTTTGGTTACATATACTTTAACTTTCGCAGTCAAATTTAGCTTTGGCAAAGGTCGAATAAATCCATATTTCAGCCATCATAAATCTCTCTAATCATGAAATAATCGGAAAAAAAGAATGATACCAACAAACCAGTCTAAAATCAGTTTTAAGTATACAAAAGTATTTTTCTTTTGAGAAGTTTTATGCAATTATCTTGGAAGTAAAACCAACATCAAAGGACATATTAAGATCATTGCAATTATTTTGAATACGTGAAGGTCTCTATCGTAAAAATAGACAACTTCCCTATAAATGAGTGATAAATTTGATCTAATTAAACTTTAAAACCAAATGATTTTGCTAAACTTTTTTGATTCGTTTGCACTCCAAGTCGCCATAATATCACCCTTGGTTTCTTTTCGCACAAATAAAAACTAGTTAAAAGAAATTGACTAACTGCTGCCGCTTACCTTGTAGCAGTCATAATCTTGTGACAAGATACTGATGTCGAAGTGTACACTGCTGTTGATAGTCAACCAGGCTTTGTCCATTTGAAAAGGCAATTTGGATTTATTGTTCACTTTGTTGTATGTTTTGACCCATTGATTTTGTTCCTCCGTTGCATTTGAAAAATGAACTTTTGCCGTGACTGAAATAAAACAATCGAAACAGGTAAGATTAGTACAAGAAAAAAACAAAACAAACTAACCCCCCCCCCAAAAAAAAAACAACAAACAAAAATAAAAAAAGATTTCATTCTTTGTAGTGCATTGCTCATATGGTGAACCATTTACAAATATCTAGAAATATTCTCCTCCTATAAGTGCATTTTAGAAACTATTGAAAATCCACCTTACAAGTTGGGTTTAAAACTGACATTTCTTCGGGTCCCAAAAAGAAATGCCAGTACGAAGCTTAATTTAGTTTGGCATAAAGCTATGAATATGTGACGACTAGAGAAAATCGAACCCACAAAAATGCTTTGCGAGATATTACACCTCAGCGAAGCGATTCTAAAAAACTCACGGTAGCTTCGATTTTTCGCAAGGTTGCTGGAATGGGGTATCAAGTGAAGACTGAACACACAACTCAGTAATAGTATTTTACAAAGCCAAGCTAGTTTGGCACAAGGCTAGAACCATGAAGCGTCTAGCGAGAATCTAATTCACAACTCAGTAGTAATTAGTCTGTTTGACAATCTTGCAAACTTTTCACCCTAACGAGCCATCGTTGCTAAGTTGTGGATACAGCTAGAAGTAGGGAGCACTTTGTGAGAATTAAACTCACTAACAGTTTTCGGATAGCTCGTAAGTCGTTACACTATCATAGAACGGTTTATTTAGTGAATTATTGAATCACATATTAATAAAATCAATGACTTATTCATAAACTGATCATAGAAATATCCTTCCCAATTTTGTTGCAATAATAAGGACAATCATAACACCAAAATATAACGTGACGTTCAGAAATGATAGTTGCCATCTTTGGTCCAGTCTTTGCATGCGTTGATATGCTGCAAGTCCCTGACAATGATCGCGTTTTATACCATGGTGAGATGTGAATCACCCAGAACAATTTCGGCCAACCTTTCTAAAAGATTTTATTTTTCTAAAGTCCATCCGTGATCGTAAATGGCGGGTAGACTGATGAGCTGGAGGTCTCTAGTTCGAAACCACACGATGATGGTAAATGGGAGTAGACCTGTTGAGCTGGAAATTCTTTAGTTCGAAATCACATGATGACAGCAAATGGGGGCCGACCTATTAAGCTGAAGGTCTCTTTTCGAGACCACACGATGGTGGCAGACTGTATGATGACCGTTGTAAACCACAGATGACAGAGAAATTCAGGAACAGTTTCCTGAAAACACATACATAACCACCCTGTGACCCTCTCCGTATTTGTCAGTGCGAGAACATCGATGACAGTGTGTGTGATGCATACAAAATAAGAAGTCAGTCGACTTTTATAAATGGGTAAGAAAACTCTCACAATTATAAGGAAATATAAAATATTTTAAAAGAAAATTTTGATAATATTCTAATATGATTATGAAGGGGGGGCTTTTCACAAAATTTTCACCCACGTTTCTATTTGATAAGAAACAATAATAAAAACAAATTATATATTTATTTTTTAAATGTTTAACATATATGCACATTCCGATTCCCTGGAGACGTGCTTTGTATAACTGGTATCGTCATAGGAAATAGAATCGGTGGCCCGATGAGACTGTGATGAAAAATAAATATTTGTTGTATAAAATCATTTTTCCTACTGATTTACTTACATATATAGCGTTACTATTAATGCAAGGTCCCCCCGACTGTACCCCATAATAACACGAAGGTTTATTGGTGTTCTGCCACAGGGTGTGAAAGCCAGATTCATCTTTTATTTAATTTTGGAACATCTTAATATCTTTTTTCTGGTTATATATATATATATATATATATATATATATATATATATATATATATATATATATATATATATATGAATGTATTTACCAAATCCCTCCTCACGAGCAGAATGCGACACAAGGTCATTTTTAACGGAATTTAACAGGTTTGAATTCAGAGTTTTCATTTTCCTCGACTGGTTGCCATACCAAAATTAAAGAGTTCAATCCATTTTATTATTTACTTATATCTGGAAAATGAATAGTTTGACGTCTACCTTTCCCAAAGCTGTAAAATGCAAACACTCCCGTCCATCTCCTACGACGATATTCATTGCACTACGAGCGCAAATAGATAGATAGATAGATAGATTACCTATGAGTAAATATCAGAGTAGACCAAGCTTTGTAGATTTGGTAATAGCAACTAGTGTAGGAGAAGGAAAACTTAAAATTCGGGTCATTAGTCAAATGAGTAGAGTGTTCGTCAATGGCCATGGAGACCAGGGTTTATTCCCAGGTCGAGTCATGCTTTAAAAAATGGTACTTGGTGTGGCCTTGCTTAACGCTCAGCATTATGAGGTACGGATCAAGGGTGAAGTGGAGCCATCCAGAGAATGGAGAAGCGCCCTCCCCTACAACTCTGTGTAGTAGCTATTGAAAAGGGAGCCTTTGGGTCACCTTCGACTAAGGTCGCCAACATTACTTACTATACCAGTCTACAGCAAGCCTTATACCAAAGTATCTGATCTCAAATCGACTGAAAATAGAAATAAAACCTGTTCATATACGAAATTACAGCATTTCGTTTCAACCTCAAATAAATTTTATTCCGTTGTTGACGGAAGTTATCAAGCAATTCACATAAATTTCAATAATTCAAATTTTATAAAATCAATTTAGATGTCAAAACAAAGCCCGGAATAACATTTTAAGAAGTATCAATATATTTTATTGAAGTTATTGAAATTATTCAATGTAAAAAAAAAAACTGCCATCTGAAGTTATTAGGCAAAACCACCTAATCACATTTTATTTCAATAAAAAGGTAATAAAATCACCAAAAATTGATCGAAACCTTTGATAGAACTAATTACAATTATATAAAAATTACATCGGACAAAGTCATTGAATCCTTTACATTATGATATAGTCACCCTTCTTAATAACAATCAGTTATATATCATTCTTATTATCCATTAATTTTATCAAATATATTTTTTACCTCACTAGGTTCAATTTCATACACTGCATGTTTTGTTGATAATTTGTTTCGTTGGTAGTAGTCATCGATTGTCATCAAGTTGGTTAATTGCTGGATTCTATGGGAATGATTTTGACTTTTTGTATCTGACTCCTTTGTTCTTCTTCAGGTCCTATTAACTTGTCGTCTTCTTTGTGGAAAGCTGCAAGAGAATTTAAGAAAGGACGGAGACGAGGATACTTTTCACACCAACTTTATTTTAGGGTTTAACGACTATTCTGTGATATGGAAAGTTTTCCTGAACCAATAGACGTAATCGCATTTCCCAGAAACGTGTTGTGATATATTATAGTCATTTTCTGTGCATTATAAGTCTGAAGTTCGTCGTTTTCAGTGAATCATGTTCGGCACAAGCGGCTTGCCAGCAGCAGACATGGCTACTATAAGATCCCGGGGCCCAATCAGCATATACGCTCGCTGCTAGCAGCCGAAACGAAAAGATTCCTTTCAGTATCAGCGGTGAACGCTTAGTGAGGACGAATTTCTCTTCAGCGCTCGGAAGACCCTTTCTTTAGGCATACACCGTTCTTGCTTCATGTCAGACAGAGGGCTACTGGGAACTGTCATAATTTTTACTTTATTTCTAATTTTCTTTTTAAAGGTCTGCTTTGTAACCTCCATACAATTTCATCATAATTTTCGATCGGATTCAGATTAAGACTTGATGATGGCCATTATATTATCTTTTGTAAATCTTTTATGCCAAAGAATTCCAGGATAAGAGAAGGAGCAATATTGTGCATAAAAGTCCTGGTCTCGCAGTTTGAAACTGTGTGATTGGAGATTGCAAAGAAAATCTTGTGCATAAAAATCGCAATAGTTAGTTGACTCCTTCATTGACTTTGAATGGTCCTATAATAGTTTGGTTGATAATTCCAGGCTATATCATTAGATTAAAACCTTCTCGTTGCCTCCTTTTAACCACTGGCAAATATGAAATGGATAAAATCCATCCTTTAGCCCATTCATCAGGTCCATCAAATGTCACTCAAAATCTATCTTTGAAAATTACTTTAGAAAAGCCAATTTTCGTGTATTTTTGTCCCAATTTTGACGCTTTGAAATATTTGCTTTAGTGAGAAGGGGTTGCCTCGGATATTCTTTTACAGATCCAAATTCATTCAGTATTCTACACCTTTTGTTCTTCTTGACTCCTTCAACTTCAACTTTTTCAAAGTTCTGACTCCTTGTCAAAAGTGGTTGTTTCACTATAACTTGCTTTAATTCACATTCATCTCTGGGAAATAAGTTCTCTTTTGCTTTGAATTCTCAACTTAGTTATATTTTCAACAGCCTTTTTTTTTTATAATTCAATGATCTCTGTAAAGCTCCTTTGATATCTCTTAAGTGGTAATTCTCTCATTGATTAACTTTATTATTTTTTGTTTTTCAGCAGTTGTGAGATCCTTCCATTTACCCATGTGTCAACTTATTATTTTTATAGATATACAAAAAAAACCCAGTTTTTATTTAATTTCAGAGGTCTTAAGCTAATAAAAGTTCTATCTGTATATTAACTTCAGTCAGTCCATTTTCGTAAATTCCAAATATCTCAAAAACTCACAATTAAAAATGACAGAAAATTTACTAAAATATTTTACTAAAGGTAGAAATGAATGAGTCAAAATTTGACAAATATTCGTCCAGAAACTTTTGAGTTATTGCGGTCAATTTGATTTGATTTGCATAATAACTTTTAATACCTTTAGACAGGCTATATATATATGTTGGTCAAGTGATTGTTTAAAATGTCGAAGTGAATTAAAATAGTAAATTTCTTAAAATGCTTATTAGAATTATTATTATTATTAAAATATTCACAGTGTTAAATATAAACCCGTGACTTTGGATTTCACGTTTTATAGATATTAATCAGACGCATCAGTTTTATAGATATTACTCAGAGACATCAGCTGGATGATTGGTGGCCCGGATTATGCAGTCCTTGGTAAACCGAGGGTATGTCGATGTGGCCATGAAATGCTGGTGTTAGTCCAAGTATATTGTCACTCGTAGACTAGGGTATTGTTGCATGATCTGGTCTGCCCTAACGAAAAATGCAGATGTTTGCTGCTTGGTGATGTAAGGGTTTGCTGCTTGGTGATGCAGGTGTCTGCTACTGGGTGCTGCTGGAGCTGGTCTATAAGTTTCTGCTGCTTGGTGAAGCTGGAGCTGGTCTGCAGGTGTCTTGGTGATACAAGTGCAGGTACTGCTGCGTGAAGTTGGAGCTGGTCTGTATCTTAGTGATGTAGGAACAGGTGCTACTGGTTTGCTGCAAGTGTGGCTGGCCGCTGCATCGTCGTTTTGTGGTATCTGCCAAGAAGTGTAGTGAGGAGACCGGAGGTGATCCCCAGAAGACTTTCTGAAGTTAGCTCTTAGAAGAGCTGGTTTATGATTTTCTGAAGTTAGCTCTGAAAAGTGCTGTTTGAGTTAGAGAGAGAGCAGCAGTGATTACTTGGAAGCTGGCATTGGCTGTGCTGGGTCTGCAGCCATGATTGGTTGGATTCCACTTCGGCTGCTGACTGGTGGTAGAGGCGCAGATTCCACGTTTGGCAGCTTACTGCTGGGAGAGGAGCAAATACCTCTCCTCCGGGCGTAAGCCCGGTCACGCTTTTTATACTTATTTCTGCCTCCCACCAGATAGGACTTGACACAAGGTTAGGACACAAGGTCGTTTTATAGTGGGAGTTTAAGGGTAAGCTCGGGCACGAGCCGAGGCTCGAGCCCTGCCAGATTTATGCTGGTCAGCAGCTCACTTAGTACAATGTTAGCCAGAGAGCCTGCTGGATTTGAACTCACTTGATATATTATGTGAGTCCGGCACGCATGCCTGCACGTAGCTTAAGTTGGACCTTGGGGTCTAATGCTATGCTGTCCCGTAAGTGGCTTAGCCTTGCTTGTGGTCATTGACTGTTTATATAGAAGTAACAGATTGTTTCTTTTGTTGTGTGAATTAAGGGACTTCAGTGTTATTGTGTACTGGAAGTTCTTCTATTAAATATAAGTAATAATGAAATACCTCATTGTACTTCGAAGAGAAGCTTTTAAATATCATGTATTTTATCCTGTGGTTAAAAACTGTTTCCGAAATGGTCGGTAGAATTAATCTATTTCGAAAAATAGTTCGTGTGTTGATAACAGAAATTCACTCGTATACGTAGGCATGGCGCTGTTGTTAGATGACGTCATAGATGACTTAGCGTTTTATTTCACCGAAGATTTTAGGTTTAAGTTGCCACAGCGGCTACGATATATATACATATATACATATATATATCTATAACGATTTAATTTTTTAAGTACTCTGTACTTGTTGATTTGTGTAACTTCCGTAGAAATGAGTTGAAGGCATTACTTTTAGAGCGCCCCTCGAAGTAATTGATATTCATAAATTTATTTAGAGTTGGCATTTGAAACTTTGAAAGGAACTAAGAGCCGGTGAACGTATCGGCTGGAATCTTGTATCAATAACAAAAAGGTGAAGATGCCTGTTCATCAAACCCAATAAATGACGAATAGAAAATCCTCTGAAAGGTGAAAATAACGATGGTAAAAGTGTGTTATTTTCATGAAAGCTTTCAAGAATTTATTTCAAGTCTGAAGTAGATTCTTGAGACGCTGCAACGTTTCAAGGAACGCTCGTCTGTATTTTTATAGACACTTAACAGATTATCAGATTCCTGACAGATTCTTTTTACTTATCTAAAATCGATTGTGTTTTACTGACAATAAAAGAATACTATAAAGAAATCTGCCTCTCAAGTTTCGTGAACGAAATTGCCTTAAACTTTTATAGGTTTTCAAAACGGCTTGAGATTTTTCTCTCTTAATCCTAATTTTTTAAGACTTACAATATCTTGCTAATAATATAATCACTGCTGCTGACTTACATTTTGAGAGACCGTAGACAACTGGAAAATTAGTATCTTTTAGATTGCATAGATCATGACAAAAAACCTTCCCAGTTACCATGACTTGTGTCATGAATAAGTTAGACTACTTACATCTTTCCTTTATTGTCCAAAAGGGTGGTGCTGTTCTGCGAATGGGATCATCAGGACCAGGATCGCCAAATTTTTTTACATATTTCAAGCAAAGACAAGAATACAACAGGAAAAAGAATTGATGGTTGGTTGGTTGGTTGGTTTTTTGTCATGTCAACTCTTCTCAGGTTATTTTTATGCTTAAGTTTAGCAATTATGGTTTCCAATTATACGCGGTACAAAAATGCATCGACACAATCATTTTAACTGATAAACTTTTCATTCTCTTAAGAACTAATCGACTAATATGAGTTTAACAGGTACTACTACTCCACATCAGGGTGGACATGAGAATAATTGCAACAGAGGGGTGATTGAACGCTTCCTAATCTCCAAAACTGGATCCTCATCATTTGGTGCAGTTTAATGTCATACTCAATGCCTCTCTATTTTTGTGGATTAGGGTCTTACAGAAGATATGGTCGGTGTGTTCTTGGCCCCTCTAACAGGGCACAGAAGGAAATCATGTTGTAATTGGATTCCAACCCCAAAGTTAGAAAGCTACTTTCTAATCCTCAGCAAAATGCCGTATGCGACGTTTTGACTATTGCCATATTCTGATCCTAAGTATAAGTAACACCCCCAAGAATAAAAGTTATGGGAAAAACTATATATGTTAAACAAAAAGATATAGTTTAGCTAAGCAGGCAAACACAAAGTGAGTGTCTAGTTTAATATTATATTTACGTTGGAGAACGAATCCCTTGTTAAAAGCTTTAAAAGTTTTGAACTTTTCAAAGACTAATATGCCAGTTAAAACATGCTCCGGTATAAGCACCAAATTTGGGTGACCTTTTGCAATCATTGGATTATCTGACGACAGACAGATGAACAAAGAAAAGATTCTGTGAATTATTGAGGGACACTTCAAAATTTAGTTTGACAAATTAAATGCACATCATAAATACGTCATGACGGAAAATACGGAAAGGGCAATAGGTGTATTGTCATGGTTACTAAGGAAGACAAGCCAATGGCACGTGTTCCTATGAAGCAAGATACGCATTGCTAACCCAATACAAAAAAAACCCAAACTATTCAGCGCAACATTTAAAATGTTTTTATTCATTAACTTTTACGAATTGCTTACTTCAGTTGAATTATACACAACACTTCGGGAGACTCAATGAATTTATACTTATTTTAATGAATATTTGAAACTTGTATGCTGGCATTTGCATTTGAAAATTTATACCTCTGATATGCAAACCTCAACTATCCGCCATAAAATGATATGATACTTCTCAACAAAATATGAAGTGAGTTTGGCTACTGATTTTAGTCAGGGAGTACGGATAGCGGTCAGCTGCTCAAGATTTAGTGAAAATGAAAGTTGGCTGATGCGCGTAGCTTCTTTCAAAACTTTTTATCTGCAGTAAATATTTAATTTTTTTAAAATTCTGGTTGAATTGATCACTTACGATCATAGTTCTTAAATAATTACTGTAACTTAAATAATTTAATTCATTATTAAATTATTTCGAAAAATATTTTTAAATAGAAAAAAAATTCATTAAATAGAAATTATTATAATTCAGTTTTTAAAATTGTATTTTGATGAGGTTAGGTTATCTGGTTTTACAGCATTTCTAACCTAGTTGTGTTATCTAATACCGAAGTCGGATTTTTTGCAAGCACCTCTATGGTTTCAACTAACTTATGATAGTAATCAACGTACAAATAATTAAATGATTTCAAGTAATCATCCCTTTTTAATAATAATCATCCTTTTGTACATAGTTATATGATATCAAGTATTCTTATGTACTACAAATAATTTTCAAACAGATCTATCTGATTCATAGATCTATCTGATCCATAGATGGAACCATGACAGATAT
>OY757919.1:29395199-29442699 GCA_963585895.1 Sepioteuthis lessoniana | reverse complement strand
ACATTTAACCGACCTTGTGTCTCATCCTACCACCGCGCGGATAGGGAGGTTGATAAACCATAGATCCCTAAGTGTATTGTGAGTTCGAGCTTCACTTGATGCCCCACTGATGGGTCCTTGTGCAAGACTAAGCTAAGCTTAGTAAAAAAAATATTGAGAATGTTCTTTGCGTAATGGTTAGCAAATCTAGCTTAGTGTATCATTACTACGAGTTCGATTCTCACGAGGTGCTTTTACTTGTAACCTTGTTCTAGAAAAAATTGACAAAATTATCAAAGTAGCCTCATAGATCTGTATTATTCTAGTTTCTTTCCTGCGAACTCTGAACTTGTGTCCTTGTGCGAAACATCATAAATATCAATAATTAGGCCTACTTGGTTGCTGGAAGTAGTTGTATATTACCTGCCGGCCTCAGTAGTCAGTGTCTGAGCCCAGTTCAAAGACAGCTATGATATTCAATACTGATTTTCAAGACGCTTAGGTTCTTCCTAATGAAAAGTTGACGCAGCACAATCTTATCGCCGTTTCCTATCATTTGACGATGTGTAGTATTTAGCTCAGCTTCGTAAATAAGAAAATTGTCTCATCAATTGAAAAGATACACAACAATATTTCAAGTATGTTCATTTTTGTGGCCTTAAGTAAATAATTCAGGTGAGAAAATGGCGTTGACCTCAATTTAAGAATCTTTTACATAAACATGTTTCTATGGTAACGATGCGAGTTTTATGTTGAAGAGAAATATTGACTTTATTATTTTCTAGTGTTTAGAAGACTTTATTGAAAGTGGATAAAGTTAAGAGTGAAATACAGGTGATAAAAATGCATTTATTTTGTTTGTTTGATGATTGGTGATAAAACTTATTTTATTTCTACCTTTTCTTTTTAATATGATTTTATTTTTTATCAAAACACTCTTCAATCAATAAAGCAAACGGCGCAAGATAAGAATTACTTGAGACGATATCTACGTGGCTGGACAATTGAAAAATGATTATATATTTATATTAATCATTAGGTGTCTGTAATCGAAGTGGTTAAGGTGGCAAACTCCCGAGAGATAGGATGCGTACATTCCATTTTTAAGCTGTTTACATTATTGCTCGAGGCAGTGGTCGTATGTAATTTGCATATGAAGGAATGGGATTGATATATATTATATACCACTACATATTCGACCTACTCCTGTGGACCCCTTCACATGGACGAGCAAAGGCAGGACGACCAGCTAGAATTTATATACAACAACTCTATGCCGATGCAGGATGTAGCCTTGAAGACCTGCCAGGAGCGATGGACGATAGAGACGGGTGGCGAGAGAGGGTCAGGGAGATCCATGCAGACGGCGCGGCATGATGTTGATGATGACTACATATTAGCATAATGTTTACAGTGGTCGTCAATGGCTCGGAAGATCGGGGTTCAATTCTAGGTCGAGTCATACCAAAGATTCAAATAATGGTACTTGATGCTTGGACTCCTCCACTTACGTTATAATACTGAGTGATAACTTAGCATTATAAAGTACGGATCAAAGGTAAGTGTAGTAGTCCAGGTAAAGGAGTAGTGAGCCCCCTACACCTCGGTGTAGTAGCTATTGAAAAGGAAGCCTTCGGGTCGCCCTCAACTCCGGTCGGTCAACTTAACTAAACTATATATATGCTACAACAGACTGAAAATAGAATTGGTAATGTTATTAATAGGTTCTCTGTTTTTATCATTTAGTGTATTCGGACTTCGTCATCTTTATTCAAAACGTTTCGGCCGATGCAACCTTCTATCTTCTTCAGATGTTTTTGTCTAATTCAAGAGCCAACTCGGAACTTCGAACCAAACACTTTATTTAATCCACAGGGGAAGATCGTTCCATTAACCCCAAAGAGTTAAGATATAGTAAGTAGTCCTTGTTATTTTTACCTGTAGTCAGGATTGAACGTGCAACCTCCAGATAATTTTAATGAGTTCAAATCCAGGATCTTGAATGCTACTTTTTCGAGAGCTTATCCACTTGGAAGGTAATACAATATTCCCACCATTATTTTGCCCTTATTTGTTCATAGGACATACTAAAATAATCTTAGTAAATATCAATAACAGGGTTTAGTTAATCGGTCGCTTAAATGAAGTTATATTTTTGCAGATAAATTGAAAATAAAACTAAATTTGCTGATGACAACTTGTATGGTCAATACAAGTGTAATCGACCTTTATGAGTCAAAACTAAACAAACGAACACGATGATAGCTGTAACTCTTGACAAAACGTTGTCTTCCTGTTTGAGGGAAAAGGTAAATTTCGTGTTCGATTGCAAATCGTTTAATCTGTTTGTTGTCTGACTTTTGATATCGATTTCTGACCGCCTTTTTTACACCCTTAGATCGTTAGCGTTCCGTTGAGGTCAAATGAAGTCTCAACATCAAATGGCTTGTATTTGCTATTTCTCGTGGGAAAAGGACAACATCTTGTGTCATTTATTTACGTAGGAAATTCTTTAAAATAAAACAATAAAAAAGAACTATTCTTCATACTTCTCACTGAAATGCTGATTCGAGCACTTGTTAATATGGAGCGACTAGAACGCAACGAGTCACCAATAATTAGATTCATCGCATACATTGATGTGATGTGATAAAATACCCATTTGCCTTTAGGTTAATGACTAGAACAGCACGCCGACAATTTAATAACTTATAGATATCTATCAAATTTTGTAAGGAAAACCCCAAAAGAATTCTTTTTATAGAGATTTAAAGTCAGTTATACGTTTCTTCCAATAGATTTTGGTTGCTTTCTTTTTACGTCCGGTCACATCATGTCATCTCTTGCATGTTAATTTGCTGCATTTGCTTATAATATGATTAACTCTTTCATCACTGTCTCCACAAGATCTCCATAATTGCTATTCTCCTGTGTATTATCAATTTTTGCTTTGACATAAATAGTTCTTATAGCATTATTTTGTGCTGCTATTAATAGGATTCGATTTCTCTCTTCGGGTTTCCTCTACATAGCTATATTCAGGTTATCTTGTGTATAATTTCCTTAGTTTATCTTATGTGGAATTTTATTGTTGTTATTATTATTATTATTATTAGTAGTAGTAGTAGTAGTAGTAAAATATACTAGGATTTTTATATACCTTTACTTTAAAATTCATTTGATATACACGTTTAAAGATTGTAACTTAAATATTATTATTTTACTCCTTTGGAACTATTCACACCAGAGCCAGTTGATGGTCTTTCTCTGAAGTTTGAGTGACAGCAAGTCTTCTCGAGTTTTCCGAACTCTTTTCAGTATTCAAGTCGATATTATTATTATTATTATTGTTATTATTTACTCATTTGAGAGTTTTTCACGCCAGCGTTAGCTGATAGTTTCCCACTGGAGTCTGAGTGACTGTAAGTCTCCTTAAGTCCCTAGAACTCTCCTTAGTATTCTGACCGATCTCAACAATGCTGTCATTTGGATGGTCTTAACTCATACTCTTATTTCCAAATCCTCCAGTCTCTGTACCAATCCTTTGGTAACTGTATCGAGCGCGTTAATTACAAATAGTATCACGGTCACTTTCATGTTCCATAGTTTTTTTCATTTCTCTAGCAAGGTCCAGGTATTTATCTCTCTTTTTGCCTTTCCTCAGTTTTAACCTGTGATCAGCCGGAGCGGCAAAGTCCACTATTCTGCAAGTCCTCTTTCTAAAAGTCCCAGAGGATTGTGCGTGTCTCATTTTCCACTATGGATTCTGGGCTGTGCATTTTACCATTTGTTCGTATGGGAAAACAACTGTATGGATTCTTCAAGTGACAAATTGCCGAAGTTTGATTTAAACTTCTTGCACAATTTCTAGTGGATCACCTTGCTCACCCAGTCATGTCTAGACTTACACTCTCTTTGCGCTAATTTACTGCATTCGCTAATTATGTAATTGATCGTTTCGTTGACCACATAGTCTACATCTGCAATTTTGTTACGTCTTGTCGATTTCTGCTTTGATTATAGTTAATCCTTTTTTTAGGCTGTTATCAGAAGAAATTCAGTTTTTCTCTTAAGGTCTCCCTTTCTTAGCTATATCCAAGTTTTCTCGCCTGAGATTTCGTTTATTTGAAATGTCCATACAATTGTTTTTCTTCCCATTTTTGTTTTCTGGTTATTTTTGTTCCGTTGATGTTTGTGTTGTCTGTATTGTTTCTGGTCGCTGTAATCAATCTTCCTCTACGGAGTTTTCACACCTGCTAGTGGCCATTCACTGAAATCTGAAAGACAGCAAGTCTTCTCCTGGACACTTCTAAATATTCCAGCCGATCTTAACAATGTTGTGGTCTAGATGGCTTCGATACTACCTTTAATTTTAAATTCCTCCAGTCTTTTTCCAAATCTTTGAGGACTGTTTCGAGCACACCAACCATAATTGGTGCCATCATCACCCTCATGTTTCACAGTTTTTATCAGTTCCCTGACAAATTCCAAGTATTTTCCTATCTTTTCCTTTTTCTTTTGTTTTCACTCAATTACTCTATAATCCACCGGAACGACAAAATCCATAATATGGCAAGTTCTTTTTTTCATGTTACTCAACACTTGGCTTGGTCTTCTGGCCAAAATTAGGTGATCCGTTTGTATCTCAAAATACCAGAGAATTGTATGAATCTTATTCTTCAAGATGTTTTCTAGTTTGTACACACAACATTTTGTCATAGATGGTCAAATTCTAATCTCTTAGCCAATTCATCTTTCCCACTCAGTCGTGCCTCGTCTTGTACTCCTTTTATGTTAGTTTGCTGCATTTGTTTAAGGTTAATTGTTTCATCTCTATCACCATATAATCTACACTTGTTATTCTGTTGTGCAATATCAATTTTTGATTTAACATAATTAGTCGTTATGGTATTGTTTTGTGCTATTATAAGAAGACATTCTGTTTCTTTTTTGAGGTTTCCTTTTCTTAGCCATATCCATATCATCTCGTATGCAATTTTGGCAATTTGTTGCTTGAAGTATCCATACAGTTGTTTTCCCATTTTTAAAATATTTTTTATTGTTTTTCTATTTGTTCTCATGTTGCCAATGCTGCAACGGGCTGTTTTAATTCGTCTTTTTACTTTTAAAAGTATTTCTCGAGTCCTTGTATTAATATTGCTACGTTATCTTCTATGCTATGAGTTTGGTTCAGAGAATTTTTTTGTTTACATCTACTCTTTTCTTATTTTTTTCATTTCTTTTTGATGGAGTCCGCTTTTATTATTCCAAAATTACTTGTAAGTTTACTTCTCTCAAAGCAGTTCAATTCCTTCCATTCTTGCTATTGTTGTTGCTATTGTTGTTGTTGTTGTTGTCGCTTGAAATATCCATACAGTTGTTTTTCTTTACATTTTTGTTTTCTGGTAATTTTTGTTCAGTTAATGTTTGTGTTGTCTGTATTGTTTCTGGTCACTGTAATCAATCGTCTTCTTCTTCTTCTTCTTCTTCTTCTTCTTCTTCTTCTTCTTCTTATTATTATTATTATTATTATTATTATTATTATTATTATTATTATTATTGCTGCTTTTACTTTTGAATTTAAAAATGATACCTTTTGTTATAACTGCGGATGTATGTATTGTGATCCTGGCGATTCTGAGGCATGTTTTTTTTAAGACTGGGCCAAAATCCAGCGTGTGAAATATCTGTGTTGTATAGTCGTAATACAAATACAAGCGGAAACATAATCAAACATAATTTTCGAACTTCAATGAACGAACGAACACACTTCTTTATAAAGATATATATCTCTCACACTTAATTCTCGAAAGGGCTGATGTTTCTGTGGTGTGTGAGAGATGAGTGGAGACAGGGACAGACTGCTATATTGACTCAACTTCTTCTCTTGACCATAGCACGCTGTGTTATCTTCAAGAACCCACTTAGCACTTCTTCCGCATCTTGGCTGGGGTTGCCCAACCGGGGGACGTTCTCAGTCTGCAAGCTGGCCCTCACTCTGGCCTTCCTGTGCCAACTGACTCAACTGCCGCCGGCATCTGCTTATATTCTTTCATAACGTCCACTTACTTCTACTTCTTCTTCCGCTTATTCACACAGGTGCATCTCTGATTGACGGCTCGGTCAAGGGTCTATATATAACATCTGATCTTTTGGTCGTTCCAAACTTGGTTAAGCGTCTTAAGAATGATGACCTCCGGTTTGAAATAAAACCATCAATAGTTACGATTCTTTAAAACATGACTTTCGGAGAATCCGGGCATTCACAGAAACTACAGTCATCATATACAGTAGTTAATAAAAAAATACACCAACTATTTCAGGCAACATATTACATTTTTGCAACAGCAACGTGCGAGTCTTTCGAAGAGAGTTTCATCTATAAGCACAGACGCCATCATGGTAGATCAGTGAAGATATGCAGTCTGCTCATTTTCAATGATCTATCATGGCATAAAGATAAAATTCAACATGCTTAGATTGGATTATATATGCACAATGCGCCTAAATAAATAAGTTCTAATTTGGAGAAAGAAAGAAAGAAAGAAAAAGATGTTAGTCATTGCTGTGATGGGTGACATGATTCTCTTGGATGAAGATGGTGCGTGCATGCGTGCATGCCAACAGACTAAAGCGTTTGATTTCTACTTACGTGTCGCAATGTCATTGGCGCAGCGCTTGTTGCCATGGAAACCCCGGTTACTGCCACATACCGATAGGACATTACTCAACTCGATATTGATGGGTTGGCTCAGTAAGAAATTTAAGTTCGCTTTGAAAATATAACAAGGGGATTAATGTTGGTGATCATTGTTGAATGTTGCTCACATATATTATATGATCAACAAATAGTATTTCCATTATTATTATGATTATTGAAAACAATTTGTTTTAATAATTAGAAAGAGTTTGTATTCTAAGATCAAATGGTCTTATGTAGAGAACCAAATTTGATAGTAGAGAGGGATTTAGTGTAAAAATATTCTAATTTTTTGGAGAAAAAAATTTCATTGAGATAGGTTCTCTAACAATAAACAGTGAAAAGCCATGTTGCTTCAAGACGTAACTAATTGTACAGAAGTCAAATTATCTAACTTAAAAAAAAAAGAAAAAGAAAGAAAAAAAAAAGAGTAATTTGTCTTCCTAAATTGATTATTCACAATTAATTAAATGTTCTTAATTAGAATTAAAACAATTGCGTTACATAACAAAGTTATGGACCTAACTGGGCATAAATAAAAAATGTTCAAATCGATAAATTTTTAACGTGTCACTCACTTCAATTCAGAATATTTCTCTACAAAACTTTGTAATTCTTCTTTTACTGAATATTAACTTCATAAGGTAACATAAAAATATAATTGATAAATTTCTCTTCTCTTACGTGGATTGACAATAAAGGTTACAAAATAACTAGCTGGAGTCCAAATCTTAATCCTCTACCCGGCATAGAAAGGTACTTCAATTAGTACTCAGTATTTCTCTTGGCAAAAATTGTAAAATATACGTTGTTTATAAAAATGCAAATAAGTAGAAGGGATTTTTAAAAATATTTATCTATTAGTCTCGCCATATCTGCGATTAAAATGTTCATCTCTTACCCAGCATAGACGGGCACTTCAACAAGTATTATTCGTGATTTAGAGGTTCTATTACATTACATTTGCATACAATACATTTGCATACATTACATATATCCACTGATTAAAACAATTTTAAACGTTTTCTGATATATTAGATACACTTTTTTCTTAGATGTGTTTCGGAAAATCACTCAGCGTCTTCTAAGCTTACAGGGGTCTTGATGAGGGGTAAATTTCTGCTTATCTCGTGGCAAGTTGTCGTTTCAAAGCTGCAATACTTGTAAACTGAACTGCAGACATCTCCTAAGGAGATAACGTGTTGGTCTTTTCGAAAAGCCTCAGCAGCATTTGTTGTTACACCTGTAGAAATATAGAAACTGTTTTTCATAAAGCTTCTATGGGGTTCTTCATTGAGAGACCAGGGGACGTCTTCAAATAGCCTCCCACACACATTAGTTACGTTTCTAACGCCTCACTCATAAGACTTATTCCAAGTTTCCACTAAATTTAATATTGTTAAATAGTCATAAGTCACTATAGTTTAAGGTGACAATAGATATTTTTTCTTTGAATTTTCTAAGTTTTGCCAAGTCTAAGTAGCAGACCTCAAATTGTTTACAGTTCCTGGTATTCTTTATTTATCACTCATCAAAGCACTGAGTAGGTCTATCGTTACTTAGCGCACTGACTGCGGGGCCCAGAATACGCTAACAACATCCCCACTTCTCTAAAAGAAAAAAAGAGGGTGCCCTGCGTTGAACAATGAATTATATCTGGTAGTGAAATTCCACTTCTGGAGCTCTGGAGTGTGTGTGGGTGGGTCACTCCTTCGTGGTCATTATTCCCCGGTCCACACTGACCCGAAATATTATTATCTCTTGTTCAAATAGATCTCTTTGAAAATTATTTGTATTAGATAAGAATACTTGAAACCATAGAACTGTGAGCAAATTATTTGTATTCAGAATACTTACTTAAAACTCTGATTGACAACAAAGAATTATTTTAAGGGTTACTTGAAACCATAGAATTGGTTGAAATATATCGTGTGCAAATTATTAGTATTAGATTGGTATAGGATATCTCAATACACATGGAACTCGTGTGACTGCTAATAACCCTACTAATAATAATGTTGTGTTCATTATTGTTTCAGATTTCAAAATAGTATTCTAAAACAACTATTAATCCTCGATCACAATACCTTGGACAAGAGAGGAAAAATATTTTGCTTCACTACTTATTTGGAGACAAAATCATTCAAAACTGTGCAAGAAAATTTCGCAGGAAGTTTAACTTTAACAATTATCCCTAGAAAAGTCAAATTTATTGTTGGGTACGCAAATGCTCGGCCACATTGTCAGTAAACAACCTCAACAAGAAGGCAGAAAATCCCAGATCTGGCTGGAAGATGTCCTAACAATGTGGATGCGGTGAGAGATTCTGTCGGAGGAAGCCCAAAAAAGTCAATCCGAAGACGTTCCCAAGAACTTAGCCTTTCATGAGCATCGTTGCAAAGATTATTAAAGATAGATGTTCAGTTGTATTCATATAGAATCCAGATCAAGCTTAAACTCACAACAGCTGACATAGAAAAATGTTAGGTGATGTGCCGGTAGATCGAGAACAAGATTGAAGAGGATCCTGACTTCCTTGATGATATTTGGTTCAGCGATGAAACACACTTCTGGCTCTGTGTGTGTACTGGGGCGCAAAAGCCTCGGACGAGGTACTTCTGAGGCCCTTGCACTCTGTAAAATGCACGGCCAGGTTGGCTATCTCAA
Source organism: Sepioteuthis lessoniana (assembly GCA_963585895.1). NCBI lineage: Eukaryota > Metazoa > Mollusca > Cephalopoda > Myopsida > Loliginidae > Sepioteuthis > Sepioteuthis lessoniana. The sequence goes on along the minus strand of OY757919.1, from coordinate 29,433,353 downwards.
AATATGAAATAATCGGACCGTTTTGGTTTGAAAACACAGACGAAGAGGCAGTCACTATTAGAAAGGAGCATTACATTGATGTGCTGAACAAGTTCGGGGGGGGCACTTGGGACACGTTGTGGTGTGAATCGAGATGTGCAATGGTTCCAACAAGATGGGGCAACTCCACATACAGCCAACATCACAATGGAGTTGCTCGATCATCGATTCCCAAATCGGCTAATCAGCAGGCGCCGCGAACCCGAGAGGTCGCCGTATTCACCCGACTGAACTTCCAGATTTTAATGTCTGGGGGTTCTTGAAGGACAAGGTGTATGAAAACAATCCATAAGTCATTGCTCAACTCAAAACGTCCATCAGTAAGAAGATTCGTGCCATATCAAAAAAAAAAAAAGAAAAAAAGAGTGCGCCAGGGTTATTGACAACTTCGCTTGACGAATTCTAATATGTCATCTGTGCAATGGCGGTCATTTGGAACACGTCCAATAAAAAATGCATCCTATGAATAAGAGACATTAAATCAATGTTTTTTTAATTATCATTATTATATCAGCTTCCAGGACATGCAATCTTTTTTTGAGTTTCTTATCTCAGTAATAAATCATTATCATATTAATGGGTTGCATCTATTTTGAGGTACATTTGAAACTACATATGACAACAAATTGTTATTATTTTACTCCTTACGAGTTTTTCATGCCAATGTTTGCTGGTGGTCTTTCACTGTAGTCTAAGTGACAGCAAGTCTCCTCAACTCTCCAGGACTCTTAGTTTTCTGATCGATCTCAACAATGCTGTAGTCTCGATGGTCTTGATTCTTCCTTTGATTTCCAACTGCTCCAGTCTTTCTTCCAAGCCTTTTGGGACCGTTCCAAATATATCAACTACAATTGGTATTCCCGTCACCTTCATATTCTGCGGCTTTTTAGTTCTCTGACAAGGTTCAAGTATCTGTTTACTTTTTTCTTTCTCTGTTGTTCGCCGGAAAAAACAAAATCCTCAAGACGGTAACTTCATTTTTTCTTGTGAATTAGCACGGTGTCTGATCATCTGGTCAGGATTGAGTGATCCGTTTGTACTTCAAATTTCCAGAGGATTTTATCTATCTCATTCTCTAGAACAGATTCTGGCTTATGCACATGCCATTTGGTAGTATGGTTAAGCCTCAATTTCTTGCTTAATTCCCTGTGGATCACCTTTCCCATCCAGTCGAGTCTAATCTTGTATTCCTTTGGTGCAAGTTTGCTGCATTCGCTTATTATGTGACTAACTGTTTCATTTTTGTCTCTATATGACCTACACTTGCTATTCTGTTGCGTATCATCGTTTCCTGCTTTGATATAGTTGGTCCTTATGGCGTTGTTTTGTGTTGCTATTAGAAGAGATTCAGTTTCTCTCTTAAGATTTTTCTTTCTTAGCCATGTTTTTATTATTATTTATTATTCATTAGAGTTTTTCACATCAGCGTAAGCTGATGGTTTTTCACTGGAGATTGAGTAACAGCAAGTCTTCTCAAGTCTCCAGGACTCTTCTCAGTATTCTGGCCGTTTTCAATAATGCTGTTGTTTGGATGGTCTCCACTCGGCCGCCAACTTCTAAATCTTCCAGGCCCTTTAATAATCCTTTAGTTACCGTGCCAAAAGCACCAATCACAATTGGTATAATTGTCACCTTCATGTTCCATAGTTTTTTTTTCATTCTCTAGCAAGGTCAAGGTACTTATCTCTCTTTTCACATTCTTTCAGTTTTATTCTGTGGTCTGCCGGGACAGTAAAGTCGACAATTTTAGGAAAAGTTACTTGAAGCCATATGATTATGTAGGAAACATTAGTATTGAAAAAAATATTTTGAAGCAATAATTATCTACAATAATTATCTATAGATCGTTTTGAGACAACTGGTGCCGATAATGTCGTAGCTAACATCTTCATTCATTCAGAAAATTGGACGTCATATCACCTGTGTCACCATTGACTCCCACGAAACAGCTTTCCTATTCGGGACAAATTTGCTGCTATTTTCCTTAGGGTGATGTATTTTTGACTCACCTTGTCTTGTGTTAACCATGACATTTTTTCACGATTATCTCTTTTTGCAGACAAAATAACGGGGTCATAAACCCGTGTTTGATAAACTAATTATCAACACGTTCAATGTCATACAAATCGGGCTATATTTTTTTGGCATGCCACTCACTGATGGGTCGATTCGCATTGTCTATTTTTTATGAAACTATGATTGCTTAAGTGGTTGTTGGTCAATTACTAGTAATCTTATGAATCTGAAACCTGGGAACATTTGAGAGCAATCTTCTGTTTAATTAAGAGGAGAATATTTTTCTGAGAGCCTTATACTTCTAGTGTTGTGTCAAAGCTTCGTTAATAACATTTATATTTTTCGGTGACTCGTCATTTTACGTTCAGGTGATAGAAAGAAGTTGACAAACGTTTTATGTTTTAGACACCTACCTCGTTTATTATAGTGTATATTTTCTAAAAGAGGCGCCCCCACCCAGTTTGGGGATAAGGTCTTCAACTTTCATTTTGGTTGGAAGAGAAATTCTTTAACAAAGTTATTTCATAAAGCCCTTGAGGGATTAAAACCTCCCGAGGGTCTAAATGTTAAGCTACACTTTTGCAACTGTTTCTCTTCAAGACTCGATTTCGACTAAAATTTACCGACTGAATTTAACTAAATCCCAGGCCCAGTCTCTCTAAACACGTGCTATCGCTCGGCCAATCACAGTGCAGCTCTTTAAATAAAACCTTATTTCATCTTGGCACTAGATTGTCAAACTGAACCCCTCCCCTCAACTGTCATTAAAAGTTTCCGTCGTACCTACAGATGTTTGATCTCAGGGTTACATATCCGTTGCAAGCTTCTGCACCAATGCCTCACTGTTTTACCAACAATCAAATATTTGTTTGATCGAGAAGAGAAGAGTTTAATATACAACACAATCTTCAAATTTGTCTAAAGGTGAATATGATCACAAATTCAATCTTGTACTCTCTCTCTCTCTCTCTCTCTTCTCTCTCTCTCTCTCCCTCTCTCTCTCTCTGATATATGCATTCTACTGAATGTTCTGGCTATTCCTACAACGATATTGGGACATTATCAGGGAGAAGAAAAACTTGCTGAATCAAACTAAATGATAATATAAAAAGGGCACCATAAAACAATTTTGCGCGTAAATTTTCCTTCTAAAATATAAAAAATATTATGTTGCTTTGCATTAGCTTATTGTGAAGTATTGTCTGAAAATGAAAGTAAACGGTAAAATTAAGAAGATTTAATAATTGATACGCTGTTCAGGCCTACGTCCATATCAAAGTATCACGAGACGGCTGCTTATTGAAAAAGTTTCATTGATCAATCAAAACGATGTGTTACATGACAACGCGAGACTATACATTACAAAACGCGCCCAGGTAAAGATTTTAGATTTTGATTGTGGAAGTTTTACCTTATCCACTCTAGTATTCCGATAATGCACCGTCAGATTATCAAATTTTCTGAAAGGGGAACAGTACATTAATCATAAAAGGATTAAAAAATAAATACATATTCTTTGACCTTGAAACTCAAAGAATTTTATGCTCGATGAATAAACTGCCTTCTCAATGAAATTATGCCATCAAAAATAAAGTAGATTTATTACCGTGATTGAATTTGTAATTGATCGCTAAATATGAGTAAATTATATATCTCGAAAACAAAAGTAGATTATATATCTCAGAAAAAACTGACAGAGTTCTCTTTTCAACCTAAAATTAACAGAAAGAAAACAGACGCATATAGTAGTGAATCAAAGAAATGAGACTTCTCGCTAAAATGAAATAAAAGATTAAAAAATGAAAAGAATTGTTGCTGCTTTTTTCCAAAAAGCTGAAAGTTTTTTGACTTATTTTCAGGAGGTACAAAATCTGTGATCATTCAAAACTGTTGTATGTAAGTTGTTTCATTGATACACTATGAGGGGAAAATATCTGTGATCTGGTTGTATGATAATGCTAAAAATAGGGCAAGCAAATTTATGACCAGCCTCTTTGGTAAACAGGTTGACAGATCATAATACTTATGCAAATTTCTCATATTAAATGTACCAAACACAGATTGTATAAATTTTGGAGACTTTAGCTTTAGACTTTTTTGATGTAATTGAGTTTCATTTCATGTTAAGAACATAGAGTTTGGACAAATAGATGAAGAACATTGGAATTTCATGAACAATGAGGCAACGTGAAATTTCCAAGAAGATTGAAATATTAAAGTACTCTGTTCAGATCGACCAGAAAATCGACATTTAAGACAGAAAAAAGTAAGACTTTTGAAATTATATAAAGGTGATTGAAGAAAACGATTTTGATTATTAGTAACCAACCCAACATTATTTGGGCGTTGAGCAGTTTATAAGAGTAGTTGACTGAAGAACGCTCCTTGCGTAACAGTTATCGTCGTTGGAAATGGAGTCGTAAACCCGAGATAACGAGGCAGCATTTAACTTGGAAAAGGGATAAATCCATCTTATCTTTCACGCCCAAGGTAAACTGGTCCCTTTAGCCTTGGTTCGCCAACCGGTCAAAGAAAAACTCTGAATTCAAACCAGCAGTAATTCACTTAAAAATTTATCTTGTGTCACATCCTCCTTGTGGCGGAGGGGTTGGGTAAATACATACAATAACAACGATTTGGATTTAATTCAAAGAGATGCATTGCAGAAAAAAAAGAGAGGTTATCGCTTTTATTTATTTATTTATTTATTTATTTATCTATTTATTTGTTTGTTTTATTATTTACTTGTAGATTAAATATTCTTAGTCATGTATTCTCACAATGGTGCAAGAAAATTGATCGATAGAATACCAGCGAGAGATGCCAGACTTCGTTAAGTTTCCACCTATGACCACATATAGCAGTTGGGGAAATATTCTAACATCACGGAACGCCTTACAATATATTGCGTGCAACAAAGAAGCTCTTCACTGACGAAGAAAGAACATTATTAAAAGATAGGGATGCCCAAAGCCTTGACCTTAACATAATCAAAACTGTGGAAAGAGATGAAATGTTGTGTGTAAAATTCAAAAAAACTTACAGGAGATTTGGATTTGCTGCCAAGAGAAATGCTTGAACATTCCTGATGAAGTGATCTTAATACTACTTTTCCTTTTGCGGCTCATAACTTTTGCAGGCCCTATTTTCAGCATCACCAATCAATCAGATCTGTCACTCATCTCATACTCTGCTGATGGGGGTGAAAAAACAATGCCCTCCAATTCTGAATGGTAACAGAATGTAAATTTATCTTCTTCCATCCCAGCTGAAGTTTTTGTTAGTGATTATAACAGTCATTCTAAATACTATTTAAAACTTAATGTCTCGAAATATATTAATGAATTTAAAGCTACTTTTCATCTAGTGGCTCGTAACTAAAAATAAATGAATAAATAAAAATAAAAAAAGGAAAGAAAGAGTGACTTTGGTATTAGATAACCCAACAAAGTTTGACATGTCATAAAATCAACCAACAGATAAAAAGGAATATCGTACACACATTCAAACTCAAAGGAAGGACATACATAATGATGTGTGTGTCCTGTGAAACACCCACATAATATAAACAGATACAAAGAAAGTATATATAGACATACACAGATAAATACAGAGCAGGCACACTATATGTAAAAAGGAAGTACAAATATGCATATCCACTTACATCGGACGCATTCATACATACATACATACATACTGGAAGCTTACACACATATATACACATGACATAAAAAGACGGATATCATACACGAACCTCACACATACACACATATATACGGATACAAAGGACACACATGACCATCAATATATATATATATATATATATATATATATATATATATAAAACAGCACATACACAAATATACTTACACATACATACACGGTGACCTATATATTGGGTGATTTGTGACGGAAATGACATAATGAAATTTTCAAGTGACATTATTTCTGAAAAGGTCGCAATATTCGTAAAGATTTGGACTTCTGACAAAATATCTTAAAATATAGAATAAAGGAATATAAAGATGACAACTAACATTTATAAAGACATTTTTTTCAAATTTTCGAAGAACTTGTCAGTCGACAATCGTTTTTTTTTTCTATTTTTCTTTATTTTTTCTTTTTTTCTTTTTTTTTTTTATCTAAAGAAAATCAATTGACATGATTCAATTCCGAGTCTTTTAGGAATAGAAATAAGTCAACAATTCCACCAAGTTTCGACGGTTTCAAATTCTCGAATGGGTATCTTTCAAGTTTAGAATTATCTAGAACATCCAGTAAGAGTCAAACTCACAGCAAGACTGCCTTATTTTCATCATTATTATCCTTTTAGGTCCTTAATTTGCTATATAGGTTTTTCGTTTTTACAAAGTACGTGTAAAATACGTGTCACAGTGGAGAAGGTAATGGGTTGTTAGTCATTTATTTAGCTTCACACGAAGCCAAAAAATGTGACATATGGTCAATTTAATGTGGGGCGCATCTCAGGAAGCAAGCTTTCTAAGGGCCGAGTGCAAAAATTGTTTAGGTTTTGTCGGTATTTCCTTTCAAGGGTCTTCAGTCACAATAAACCCTTTTAGTCAAGGGAACAGGAGTTTGGGAGGTGTTAGAAGACCCCTTGGAACTAAGCTGATTAATTTCTCCCCCACCCGGTACGGCTGGGCCATGTAAGTTTTTCACACTAAGGAGAGAATCCTCAAATGTATGGTGGTATAGAGTGAGAAAATGTCTTTTAAAAAATTTTCTTTTATCCGTTTTCTATTTTGATATTGTTTTCGTATGATGTCCGCCAGGTATGGTGAAATCTGATAGAAACCTGGACGTTGTCTCGTATGGTTTATTTTAGAAATGACTGTGTAGTATCACCTCCCTTACTAAGGTCAGTAAATGGGGCAGTCAATACTAACTCAACTGAAATCTTGGTCTATGCTATCCCAGAATCCATCGCCTCTCACTCTTCTCTCTTTCCTTCTCTCTCCTTTTCTCTCTCGCTTTCCCTCTCCCTCTGGCCAATCAGCGGAGAGAGTAGCAATTGCTGAAGAGATTCCAAACACTAAACACACGTGTTGACCGCCGGACATTTTCTAGCCAACACGTGGCGTTAAATACGAAGAATAAAATTCCTCTTTTAAAGTTATTATTTGTACTTCTCATTTATTATCTCAAATAACATTACCCAAGTACATATATTACAATGGTGACTCCAACTAAAAGGATATAAGACGCAACTTTTGAAAATTCCAGGATAAATTCAACCAATTTTTCAACTTCACGTCGCAAACGTTTCAAGAGAGAACCTTCGACGTAAGTAAAAAAAAAAAAAAAAAAAAATTCTTTTCCTCTTTTCTTCGTCTACGACAACAACAAATATATATATATATAGACATATAAAAATATATATATACACACAAAAAAAAAACAATTAAAAAAAAAAAAATAAATAGATAAAAATGGAAGAAGCTTCTCTACAGCAAATTAACATAAAGACACCAGAATTCATGGAAACGGCAGTGAATGGCTGGTTTTCCATTCTGGAGGCACAATTCCACCTGCGCAATATAACGGCATCAACAACAAAATTCTACACGGTAATATTATCTCTGCCTGCAGAGGTGGTAGCTAAAATACCGATAACAATTTTAGAATCAAAAAAATACGAGGAAATAAAACAGTCATTAATTGAGGCCCACGAAAGGACAAAGCCGGAATTGCTGGACAAATTAATGTCAACAACAACTATTACAGGCCGTCCTTCAACATACCTGCAAGAAATGCTATCGATAGCAAAACGGATAGGTATCGGAGAAGAAATAGTAATACACAAATTTCTTCAGGCCCTACCAGCGACAATTTCCCCCGTCATTGCTTCACAAAAGGAATTAAGTCCAACTCAACTTGGAAAGCTAGCGGATGAGCTTATGCCTCTGCTTAACAATATCAACGCGACAGCGTTCACCGCTCAGCATAGGACACAAAAAACTGAGAAAAGCAAAGACAATATTATTTTACCGACAGGTATTAAACCTTTCTTCTCGGAACAAAAAGCCAAAATATGTAGAGCACACCTCTACTTTGCCGAGCAAGCAAGAACTTGCAAACCTTGGTGTAGATGGCCGAAGAAGCAAAACACAAAAATACTACCAAGCTCGCGTCCACTTACACCAACTCCAACAGACTCGGAAAACTAACGGCGCGAACCATGTCTGTCCCCCTGAGTTCGCCGCTATTACAAATCAATACACAATTAGCGACAACTACATTAAAATTTATAGTGGATACAGGTGCAAGTATCTCAATAATACCAGCGTCTAGGTTAAACGGCGTCACGTTAAATCCAACACCGGTATCACTCACCACCGCTAATGGAGAGAAAATAAAATGCTACGGACAAGCAAACCTAGAGATTGGGATACCAAGTTTGAAAAGGTCATTTTCCTGGACATTTGTGGTTGCAGATATCACCAATCCACTCCTTGGATTTGATTTTTTAAATGAATTTGGTCTCATAATCGACTGCAAAAATAAAACAATTTACGACCCGTTAACAGCTACCAAAAAGGAATTAATACTAAACACGACATCTCCAGTAAACGTGGTCATTAACAAAGTAGAACTACCATCATTTATTCAAACCAGTCTGGATAAATACCCAGAAATCATTTCTCCTCATATAAACAAAAATAATAACTACTGCGGTATTTATCACAGAATTGATACAGGTAGCCACTTACCGGTTTTTGCAAAATCCAGACAGCTATCAGCGGAAAAACTATCGGCGACTAAAGAAGAGTTTAAAAGACTCATAAATGAAGGCGTGATAACTCCTTCAGACAGCGAATGGTCAAGCCCTCTACATCTTGTACCTAAGCAAAGTGGAGGATACCGCTGCTGCGGAGATTACCGTGCATTAAACAGCATCACTAAAAGTGATAGATACCCCACTCCCAATATAAATTCATTCACAACAAAACTCGCTAATAAACAGCGATTTACAAAAATTGATCTGATTTCAGCGTACCATCAAATTAAAATGCACCCAGATGATATTCCTAAAACGGCAATTATCTGTCCGATGGGTCTTTTTCATTACGAATTTATGCCGTTTGGGTTAAAACATTCGTCGGCGACATTTCAAAGGTACATGGACAGAATCTTTCGACAGATAGACTGTGTCTTTATATATTTAGATGACATCTTAATTTTCAGCGACGACGAACCTTCCCACAAGAAAGATATAGACACAGTTTTTAGGATTTTACAAGAAAATAACCTGAAAATATCACTATCGAAATCTATTTTCAATGTAACATCGCTAGATTTCCTAGGTTTTAGAATTAATTCAAATAGAATCACACCAACTGCTAACAAAGTAAAAGAAATAGAATCTTTTCCGTGTCCTACAGATGCTAAAAGCTTACGCAGATTTCTTGGTATGGTAGGATTTTACAGGAAATTAATACCAGGATTTGCGAAGTTAGTCTTACCTTTATCCGAAAGAATGAGATTAACACCTAAAGGATTAATTACCTTGAATAATTTGGAAAAACAATCATTTTCTAACATTATAAAAATACTTGGTGAGCTAACAGAATTATCTCATCCTCAACCAACTTGTACACAGTATCAACTAGTCACGGACAGCAAATATGCAGTAGGTACTGCCTTACATCAGGTCATAAATGGAAATCCAATACCAATAGGATTCTTCTCAAAGAAACTGACGACAACACAGACGAGATATTCCACTTTTGACCGTGAACTTTTAGCAGCATATTTGTCAGTGTTACATTTTCGCCACCTCATAGAAGGTCGTGAAGTATTACTTCTGACAGATCACAAACCAATATGCGGTGCATTCCACAGTCTAAAACCTGCCAAATCGGAAGACAACAAAGACAGCTAGCAATTATTACAGAATTAATTTCAGATATAGCCCATGTGAAGGGTAACCAAAATGTAGTTGCAGATTGTCTGTCTCGCCCAACATTTGCTGTACAAATAGATATATACGATCTACCAGCACTTGCAGATGCACAAAAATCAGACACCGAAATACAGTCCTTTCCAGATTTAAAGAAATTCACATTATCTGGAAAAGATCAATTTGTGTTATGTGACACATCAACGTCATACCCCAGACCTTTTGTACCGTGCACACTACGAAAATCTATCTTTGACAGCTTGCATGCAATATCACACCCTGGAATAAAATCATCTATCAAAATGATTAAGGCTAGATTTTACTGGCCACATATGGATAAAACCATCAAAGAACTATGTGCATCATGCACATCTTGTCAACAAGCAAAAATATACAGACATACCAAATCGCTTGTACAAACGTTGGAAATACCATCATCAAGATTCCATACTGTACACATTGATATAATTGGACCACTACCACCAGCGAAATGCTCCAACAATCCTTACATCAATCCGTGTCGGTATGTTTTAACATGTATAGATCGAACCAGTCGATGGATAGAAGCACAACCTATATCGGATATTACAGCACAAACCGTAGCAGAAGCTTTAGTAAACACGTGGATTACGCGCTTTGGTGTTCCACTCCACGTCATATCAGACAAAGGCAAACAGTTTGAGAGCGAACTCTTCCTTGAACTATCAAAAATTATTGGATTCTATAGGCTACGTACAACATCCTATCATCCACAATGCAATGGACTTATAGAAAGAGCCCACAGAACCTTAAAAGCAGTATTATGGCCCGAAAAGAATCTTGGATTTCAGCCCTACCAATAGTTCTCATGGGAATTCGAAGTATGCCCAACTGCTCCAATTTTTCCCCTTTTTATGCGGTCACAGGTGCACAAATGTTATTACCACAACTAATGATAAATACGGAAAATACAGAAACAGTTACACAAAATTTTACAAGAGAACTGCACAAAACTATGGCAAAATTCGATCTGACAGACTTTTCAAACAGAGAAAAATCAACCAAAAAATCATACGTGCCAGATCAACTTCAAACTTGTGATAAAGTTTGGATTAGGATAGACCGCGTTCGAAAACCGCTAGAAGCACCCTATTCAGGTCCTTACATGGTACTCGAACGAACACCAAAATATTTCCTAATAGAAACTAACTCAAATACGCATACACAAGTTTCAATAGACCGTTTAAAACCTTACATTGAAAACAAACAAAAATGTACACAAAATGCAACTACCAATACAAATAAAAAGTCTGAAAGTCTACCTCCTGAAAAAGTGCAGGAACATAAAATGAAAACAAGAACTTGAGGTAGAACGGTTACATGGAAAAAGGATAACGAGAATATTTATTATTAAAACAAAAAAAAACAAAAAACAAAAAAAAAAAAAAACAAAAACAACAAAACCAAACAAAAACTCCGTTTATTGGTAGGGGAGTATTGTAGTATCACCTCCCTTACTAAGGTCAGTAAATGGGGCAGTCAATACTAACTCAACTGAAATCTTGGTCCTTACTTCCACCTCGGCCAAGGAATGCTATCCCAGAATCCATCGCCTCTCACTCTTCTCTCTTTCCTTCTCTCTCCTTTTCTCTCTCGCTTTCCCTCTCCCTCTGACCAATCAGCGGAGATAGTAGCTGTTGCTGAAGAGATTCCAAACACTAAACACACGTGTTGACCGCCGGACATTTTCTAGCCAACACGTGGCGTTGTATACGAAGAATAAAATTCCTCTTTTAAAGTTAATATTTGTACTTCTCATTTATTATCTCAAATAACATAACCCAAGTACATATATTACAACTGCAGATTCTAGTCATCTGCCAGATTTTTTTGCAATGTATGGGTTTGATTAGAGTGTCTTGGGAAAAATTGAAGGTGTGTTTGTGCTCTAACATGTGAGAGAAAAGGGCATTTCAGTCATCATTTGTTTTGATTGATCGTTGGTGTTCGTAGATTCTTTTTTCTAGATTGCGTTGGGTTTCACCGATTTAATGTTTGTTTCAATCTTTGCATGGGATAGAGCATATGTCTGCGTGAGAAGTGGTTTCATTGTTGGTTCGTTTTGAGATATTTGTGATGTTCTTAATGGTTTGTAATGTAATTTGTATTAATGGTATTCCTAATTTAGTTAGTTTGTTGTTGAGTGGTTTGTTATGTGTGTTAGTGGGTAGAGAGATAGGTCTATGAAACCTGATACATTTGACTCTCCTTCCTCCTTTTACATAATAAAATACTAAATGATTATATCTATAAATTTCCTTAATACATATATATATATATATATATATACAAAGCAAATTCATAGATATAATCATTGTGCAATTTATCATATAAATAGTTGCTTAGAATATATATATATATATATGTATATATATATATATATATGTGTGTGTGTGTGTGTGTGTGTGTGTGTGTGTGTGTATGTATGTGTGAAGCTAATTTTTAGATATAATCATTTCGTATTTTATCATATACAAGGATCATTAAATAAGTTTCCAGACTTTTTTCGTATGGGCACTTTTATTGATATTACACACATGAAACTCTAGTCGCCTTCGAAGTATTCTCCTCCGGCTGCAATGTACTTGTTGTACCGTTCCAACAACATCTGGAAGGCCCCATGGAAGTCCTCTTGTGTGAGCGTGTCAACGACCTTCGTCACAACCTCTTTCGTCTCCTGAATTGTCTCATAACAACAGCCTCTGAGCTTAGGGAATAACCAAAAGTCACAGGGAGCAAGGTCTGGACAATACGGAGGCTTAGGAACTGTCTTGATGCCCATCTTGCTCCAAAAGTCTGTGACAAGGATGGAGTTGTGGACTGGTGTATTGTCCTGGTGTATTGTCACTGACCCGATTTGAAGAGTGCTGGCCTCTTCTGACGGAGTCTCTTTCTGAACTCCCTTAAAACCTCAACATAATAACCCTAACCCTTTGGCCAATCAACTCTGGGGTATTGACTTCCTTACTCCTTGCACACCTCTCATCACCCCGCACAGACTGCCTGCCTTCTTTGAATCTCTTATGCCACTCAAAAACTGATGCTCGATTCATGCAAGATGGTCCAAAAGCAGTCTGAAGCATTCCATATGTTTCTGTGTTATTTTTTTCCAAGTTTAAAACAGAATTTTATTGCATATCGTTCTTCTAAAGTGTCCTCACATCCAGATTGCATTTTTGAAATTCACCAGCTGTGACAATCAGGCTTTGGTAGGGTGTATTCCAATTGCTGCTGTAGCAATTCATTTTAAACCTGAAATCATAAAAACTGGCCAGTCATCTCATAAGATGTATATATGTTATTACATACTGAATTTTCAAGAGTCTACAACAATTTTAAATGCCTGTACAAAAAAGTCTGGAAACTTATTGAAGGCACCACGTAAGTAGTTGAATATAAAGTGTCGTATGAACCATTTAGTAATGGAATATTCAATGAAAGTGTCAGAAGGTAAATAGAATTATATTATGAGTGAAAGATACTTTTGTAAGTGTTGTAGTATACTGTTTCCGTCAAAGAAAATTTGCCTTCAGAATGTACAATGAGAAATACATTAGAAAAGATGAAGAAATCAATAAAAGAAAAGAATTATGCTTGATACAAGTTGAACTTAAAAAGTATCGAGACGGACGCTATGTTTACCAAGGAAGAAATGAAATGTTAATTTTTTTCAAAATACTTCCTTTTTCGTAGCCATATCCCAACAGTTTGTTATTTCTTATTGTAAGTTTGTAAAAATTCTGCATAAAATATACTCATCACATAATAATTTCTCCCTTTATTCAGCTTGACAAGACTGCACACCTTGTCCACAATTTCAGTATTACTTCTGATAGAAGGCCTTCCATAACGCTCATCTCTTTAACTGATATTCTTCTTGTCTTTAAATGACGTTGGCAAGGTTAATTACAGTATGTCTATTTACTTATTGTTCAGTATATTCTGCTATTAGAAAATGCAACGTACTGAAATATACAAATGTAGATGTGTTCACTGCTAAGACGCTTATAAAATAAAGAAACGATGTCTAGATGTCGAGACATCAGTCAAGAAGAATTAGTGCTAATTTGAAAGAAAATGATCAAGACTCGGTATTTTTAACACACCTAGTACAATGATAAACGTGGACGCTTATTGTAGTCAAATATCTAGCAACTTTGTTTCGTGGTTCATTCATTTGAGTAGTGAATTCGATCCTCATCGACTGTCTCACTAAATATACTTATGTCAGTCTTAAACAAGCTTAGTATATATTTAAGGGATGTCTCGTCGTTAATGTATTTCCGAATGGTATCAAAGTTCAGAAGTTGAGCAAATATTTTGTATAGTGATTTTCAACACGTAGCTCTTTTCGTTTAAACTTGTAGAAAGTTACAACTGTGAGTTTGATCCTCACTAGCTTCACAACATTTGAGTCCTTCTTCCAGACTAAGCTAAATGCATGGATTAGTGATTTAAAATGTACAAATTACAATGTCCAAATCTTTTGAATATCAACATGAGAATCTCGTTTTGCCTTTGTTTTTTTTTCTTTCTTTTTTAAAGTGTAGATTTTTTTAAAGTCGCAAGTAGATAAGTATTTGAACTCTTATTCGCACAATGCAAAAAAAGGAAGGATAATTTGAACACCTCAGGGTCTAGTCAGTCTATCAGGTCAAGCACTTGTTCATAGATTTAGCCTGCTAACGTAATTTTCCTCAGTGAAGGGCACGCCCTCAAGTGTCACAAAAAGAATGGATTAACAACAGTAAGGGAGAACGGCGCCCCTTCAATCTATCTCTTACCTCACTCCACATATTTCCTTCCTTTTTGTCTTCCATTCTTCCTTCCTGCATTTCTTTCTTTCTCTTCTTAACTTTTTTGCTTTCTTACTTTATGTGAAATGAAAAAACAGCTTAATGAGCACTGGCTTCAGGCAAAATAATTCGTGAGAGAGTGGACGAACCATTTACTTTAATTATAAGTTGTTTAGTATCAATCTCAGAAACTAGAGTGTTTATTATTATTATTATTATTATTATTATTATTATTATTATTATTATTATTATTTGTTTTATGCTTGTTTGTTAATTTAATTTATTTATGATGCTAAGGCGAGGTTTCCTTGGAGGTGAAAAGGTGTCTAAGTGAATTCTGTGATATGATATTCTTCTTATTCTCTCTCTCTCTCTCTCTCTCTCTCTCTCTCTCTCTCTCTCTCTCTCTCTCTCTCCACAACTTAAGCATGAAACAGCTTTTTGAGCAGGTAGATCCTCTCTCACGACAGCGGCTTCTCTTCTTCCTTTAATTTTCCATTCAAATAAATAACGTCTATCTTGCACAGTTCTTTCCTATCTATCTATCTATCTATCTATCAAAAAGAAACATTGTTAAAGGCATTTTTTAGTTTTACAATCAATGTTTCCAATATTTTCAGTCTCTTTTACTGTCGGATCGGTGCATTGTTTGTGTATTGTCAATCAGTTTTCTTTATAAGAGATGCTAATTTTCTGTTTTCGTTTAGGTGATTTCGTATAGCACAGATCATAGAGATAATGACAGCAATATAAACCTCTTGCAACCAAATGCATAAGAATTGCAAACTAGATGAAATCGCTATGATAAATATCATTAAATACGACAAACTAATATGGTATATCAAAAATTGCCCAGCTCATCATCAGCCATAAAAATACCCCCTTTTTCCCCCAAAAAAATTCATAATTAAGACTAACATTGATCACATTGGCTTGAGTCAAAAATTTTTTCCAAAGATCAAATTGCCTAGTCGGCTGGTGCTGTAGAATACGCCGACTGCGGTAAGACCCCCCGTCCAACGAGTGTCCTGGATATGTCACTAAACAATCTGATGATGAGGTTCCAGTAATGCTGGAGCTTTAGGGATTGCGGAGTACCTTTTAATGCCATTGCTCCCAGGTCCACTCTGGTCCGGCGTGGTAGCACCTGAGTTGAATAGAACTAATGGTAGACTTATGCTAAACTGAATTGTTTGACTAAACTGAATAGCTTGAAATAGAAATGTTTTTGACCATTAAACCATACCTACATTTAAACTGCGTGCTTATCCTAAACTGAATTGTTTGCAATTGAACCGTCTTTGGCATTGAAACTGTACTTACACTAAACTGAATTGTTGTACATAGAACTGTTTTGACATTTTACTGTGTAAACAAAATTTGTACTTACGCTAAACTGAATTAGCTGAATTAGAACTGCTTGAATAAACTGAATAGTTTGAAATAGAAATGTTTTTGACAATTAAACTGTGTACTCATGCTAAACTGAATTATTTGAAATAGAACTGATTATCTACATAAAAATGGATTTGGTGTTAAATAACATACAAAGGTTGATATGCCATAAAAACCAACCAACCAACCAAAGATCAAAAGTTTATCAAGTGATATATCATCGCCATTTTATGCTGTATTCAAAAATACCATTCATTGTGTTTGGTCAGGTCTGGTTTTTGAGATGTGCTTGAATATTTCACGAGTTGTACAAAATAATAACACTTATTCAAAAGCCTACTCTACTTGTCACAGCTGATCATGGGTACCTGATGTTTAGAATAGCATGTAATATTATATGTGTACCTAATTAAAGTGTACCACCCTACTCACTAACACCCACATACCTAAAGGGGGCGGGGCTTTCCCCTCTGCTTAAAGTGATTTTAATCTATTTTGTGAAGTGGTAAAAACGAGCTGAATGCAGATTTATTTTTTCTGTTTTCAGCTTGACATTTGTATTCCTGTAAGAATGGATCGTAAGAGTAAGAATAATCCTGACAGGTTCTGCGGTTATGCATTTTTTCCTAATCGCCAAGCAAAAATCACTGACTTTGTGAAGAATGCATAGCGCGATAACTTGAGTTAAACTAGGGGATCAGTATATGTCATTCGCTCTCCACATTTACGGTAAAACATGTGTGGAGAACTTGAGGGATTGGAGGAACAGTAAAAGGAAGATTATGCCATTTGCCATTCCAATGGTCTGGGGAGAAGGAAAAGATCACATTACGGACTGCTATTTCTGCATGATAAATCTAAAAAGAATAAATCGGAAGAACAAGCACCATATCCAATACGTCGATGTTCCTTCTGTCAAAAAACCAATCCGTCGTTCCTGTTCCTGAGCCAGATGGTAGCATGGAATATAGCTCTGATTCAAAACATAGTGACTTGACTGTTGTAGCTGGGGATGACATATAAAAGCCAGAAGAGGACGATCAGCCAGTCCCTTTGACATAAGCAGAACTCAACGATCTGATACGAGACCTGAACCTTTCAAAGGTGTCTTCTTAGCTGCTGGGTTCACATCTCAAGGAGAAATATCTGTTGGGCACCAAGAACAACGTCCTACTGATATCGAGAACGTGAGAGAGAAATAAGACAGTTTTTCACGTTCTTGGGCAACAATATTGCTGGATTGATCAAATCAATAGGCTTAGAGTATGATGCTATGGAATGAAGATTCTTTCTTATTGACTCATTCAGCAGAAGTCTCAAAGCAGTTCTTATACATGATGGAAATATATTTTTTCATCTATCCCTACTGGACATTCAGAACAAAGGAAATAAACTCTCAACAGCATGGATCATTTGCTGTCTGCTGCCAGGAGCACAAATGGTTGATCTGTAGAGATCTTAATATGGTTGGACTAGTCTTAGGCCTCCAAGGTGGCTACACAAAGTATCGTTGTTTTCTGTATCTCTGGGACAGCCGGGCTGACAACTAACATTATCTCAGACAGTGGCCGTTAAGACGAGGGTTAAAACCTGGTTCGCATGACGTTCAGTCTCACCTTCTCGTTGAACCGAACAAAATACTGCTTCCCCCTTACATATCAAATTAGGAGTATTGAAGAACTTTGTGAAGGCAATGGACAAGGAAGATCGCAGGTTTGCTTTACTCCAGGTGAAGTTCCCGCGGATAAGCATGGAGAAACTCAAGGCTGGTATATTTGACGGTCCTCAAATAAGAGAACTCATGAAGGACCCAATATTTGACGAAGCACTGAGCGAAGCTGAATTGCCTGCCTGGCAGTCACTGAAGTCAGTAGTGACACACTTCCAGGAAAACCACGGAATATGAGAAGGAAATTGAAGAGCTACAGAAGAGTTTCCGCCAACTTGGAGCACTAATGTCAGTCAAACTGCACTTTCTGCGGTCACACTTGGAGATTCGAGTGAAGAGCAAAGTGAGCGCTTTCACCAAGACATTCACATCATGGAAGAACGCAACTAAGGCCAGTGGGATCGAAACTTTTTCGCTGACTATTGCTGGTGCTTGAAACGAGATGCAGTGGCTGCCGAGCATAGAAGAAAGTCCCTGAAAAGACCTTTCATTCATAAATAGCTTTTTTTGTGTATTTTTCAGTTTACTATGGCAGAATGTGAACTTTCTACGAATATATCAGCCCTAAATTTAGCATTACTTTTTTAATTCAACAAGAAAATACTGTTCTATACATTTCAAGTAAGAGCTTGTATCTTAAAAATTTGATATGTTTAGAAAAAAAATGAGTATGATTTTTGGATTCAGCATAAAAATACATTAAAATCAGTTATAAATTCAACCTTGAAAACATCGCAGGCCAGTGTTATGAATTTACTTGTCCAGTTGGTGTCTGCGTCCCTGACAAAACCAAACCAAACCAGAAACAATTACGAAGGACAAACGAACACTACCTTATCTCGTAAACTGACCTCTCTTCTACCAGAGTGCTATATAAAAAGCTATTTTCTAAAGTTAAAAACAAAAACAACCTTAATAATGCCTCTTTAGAACATGGCTTTAATATTCTGCTTTTGTTTGGTCATTAAAAATTCTTTGGAATTCGCACACATCAGCACAACTTTCAATAAAACAAACAGTACGTTGATATGATTAAAGCACTCCTGGTTCATAATTTTAGTCAAAAATGTTTGAAATTAACAATCTTTTGGACAATTCCAGCAAAGATTTTGTACTAAACAATTTCACTTGTGCGTATACAAGAAAAATAAATAAAGATGTGTCATCTTAAATGAAACATGCATCAAAAAAAGATTTACAACCCAATAATCCATCTATATTCAGATAGATAGATTATAAGAGAATGGGGTTTGCTGTACAGACTTGGCAGAGATTGGCTCAGTTACAGTCATCATGGAAGGAATTGGAAACGGCTTTTGTTCAACTCTAAAGTCGCAATGGTAGATTATAATGATAATCTCTATTAGTATGTCTCTTTATATTTATTTCTCGTACTTTCTCGTTATTTAGTCCGTGGATCTCGCAGACAGCTTAGCTTTTATTTCTTTTCAGTAAATACCAATTTCAGATAATAAGTAGGGATCAGATTTCAATATCTATTTTAAAAAATCATGTGTGTATATACACCCTGATTTAAGTTCGGCTCTACACACAACAGTCATTGATACACTGATCACGAGTCAATATTGATGTTTGTTCTAATAAGTGACGATATTGATTATGTAAAAAATAATCTCAGTTTAATTTCCATTTAATTTTATCCCGTTATCATCGAAGATATTGTTTCCACTCCTGAAAACAGTGCTGGAAGTTTTCAACTGAAACTGGCTTCATTTAGTACTTCATGACCTGTTGCATGTTCTCAAAAGTTCTTAAATGGCAACCATGCCATTTTGATTTTGGGAAACAGGAAATTACAAAGAGTTTGGTCATGGGAAGTAAGAAAGCAGTGGTACAATAAGAATATTCTTTTTAGCCAAAAACTCATTCTAGAAAGTAATATGACTGATTTGTTATAGACTTTTCAGGTTGGCACCCCTGATTGAAGATCAGCTGATCTATGTTAATTCAGCGACATTCATTCTCATTGTCAAGCATCAATCACTTTTATCACATTTTCGTTAAGTTACCATATGGCCCATCTTCCAAAGTCACTTGCTCATCTAAATACCCAGTGCCGCCTAAAAATCTGTGTCTGATGATAGAACTCCATAAGTTGTGTCAACTTAAACGATTCTGTCACACTGTCTTGAAGTTTAATAAAGAATTTGATCTTGTGACTCCATATTTATGACCCTCATAATCAAATACACTTGAAATTGTCTAACATTGCTCAGTTGAACATGAATTATGAGAAGCAAATGTTAACAAAATATTTTCACTCGTATTCAAAGTAAACATAAATCAATTGTGATCGAGACTGATCGCAAACAAAGCTGATTGGAGCGTGAGTTCTTTCAACAAAAATAAATAAATAATACATAAACCAACGAACACAATAATCAATGATCTCAAGAGTTACTTAAACTGTCTTAACGTTGTATACACCCTCATACAAATCTATCTTCGTATGGCAATGCATATATACGAGGATCATTAAATAAGTTTCCAGACTTTTATTGATAGTACACACATGAAACTCTAGTCCCCTTCGAAGGAATCTCCGGCTACAATGCACTTGTTGTGCCGTTCCAACAACTTCTGGAAGGCCCCATGGAATTCCTCTTGTGTGAGCGTGTCAATGACCTTCGTCACAACCTGTTTCGTCTCCTCAATTGTCTCATAACGACAGCCTCTAAAGTTTTCCTTGGGCTTAGGGAATAAGCAAGTCACAGGGAGCAAGGTTTGGACTAAAGGGACGGTGAGGAACTGTCTTGATGCCCATCTTGGTCAAATAGTCTGTGACAAGGATGGAGTTGTGGACTGGTGCATTGTCCTGGTGGAAATGCCACTGGCCCGATTTGAAGAGTGTTGGCCTCTTCCGACGGAGTATCTTCCTGAACTCCCTTAAAACCTTAACATAATAACCCTAACCCTAACCCTTTGGCCAATCAACCCTGGGGTATTGACTTCCTTACTCCTCCCACACCTCTCATCACCCCTCACAGACTGCCTGCCTTCCTTGAATCTCTTATGCCACTCAAAAACTGATGCTCGATTCATGCAAGATGCTCCAAAAGCAGTCTGAAGCATTCCATACGTTTCTGTGGCATTTTTTCCAAGTTTAAAACAGAATTTTATTGCATATCGTTTCGCTAAAAGTGTCCTCACGTCCAGATTGCATTTTTGAAATTCACCAGCTGTGACAATCAGGTTTTAGTAGGGTGTATTCCAATTGCTGCTGTAGGTGTTCACTTGAACCTGAAATCATAAAAATTGGTCAGTCATCTCATACGATGTATATCAATAACATGCTGAATTTTCAAGAGTCTACAACAATTTTAAATGTCTGTAAAAAAATGTCTGGAAACTTATTGAATGCACCACGTATATATATATATATATATATATATATATATATATATGTGTGTGTGTGTGTGTGTGTGTTAATATTATCATTATTTGAAACACATTAGTTGTAGCAGACGTGTAGTTCCTTTCAGTACAATTCGAACCCAGGAAAAAACCAGGATTTTGAGCGTTGATTTTCAAGGAATTTGGACATTTAATTTTTGCTTTATGCTGAAGTAAAAGAAAAAAAAAGGAAGAAAAAAGGTTAGCAAATATACATTATGTTTGTGTCTGACATTCTCCCGCGCATGCGCTTCTAGTGGAACGTGTTTATAAGTAAATCTACACTACACATGCCTCTGTGTCTTTGGACAAAAAAAAATGTTGTTATGTCCTGTGCTTGTCTTCTGTTGTTACTCATTAATAAGCGGGAGGTCATATACTTCAGTGATCCTGTGTCTAATCATGGTGGCTTGATACTGAACGACATCATATCTTTATTTCTAACTGGAAGACGACATTTTTTTATTTGTTTCAGCTTGAGTAAATAGGCTTGCTAATTATAGAACCAGGAAAGCAGGTCTTTTTCAAGAGAAAACTTTCATTGCAATGTCAAAAATAAAAATAAAAATTACAATAAAAAAATCAAATCAAATCAAATAAAGCAGCTGAGTGCAGCAATGTATTTACAAAAATGAAGACTCCCATGATTTACTAGAGAGTTTTTATTCGAGTTAAAACGGTAAAACTTTGCTGTAAAAATGTTTCCTGAAGTCCTATAATAATTTCTGATGATTATTAAGATGAACAAAAAAAGCAGGGTAATATATATTTATATATTTAGTGTTTCATTATTATTATAAATGACTTAATTAACCTCTCCCTTAAAATATGGCTCTTCCCCACCACTAAATGTAAAATAAGGATTTCACTCAATTTAAGACGTGCAGTAAAACACATTATTTTACATGCAAGCGGACTAATGTATAAAAAATTGAAAATTCCTTCGCGCCACCAACTGTTTACTGTAGGTTTACACCATTTTCAACTAGTCCGTCTTGAAAGTAGAGGATTAAAGAAACAATTTAAAAAAATCTCAAATTGGCTTGAAAATTAGAAGAAAAAAAGAAGAAAAGAAAAATGTGAACGTAAAGTAAGCAAAGAGTAAAACGATTTTATCTGTTTTATAACAATCTTGGAGTAAATGTTGCGGTTACCTTCAAGAAAAAAATAAATGCTTTAACAAAAAATTAAAAGATGGATAAATCAATTAAAATAAAAATCAAAACAATGCCCAAAAGTAACGAGGTCTACACGAAAAATAAAAGAATAAGCTTAATCTATGTTACCCCATTAAAATAAAATAAGATAATTGAACTTTAACCTAGTTAATTTTTTTTTCTGAGCAGAAAAACTCACTTTATCAAAAACCAACAAGCATAGCACCGGAGATTGCAACAATAAAACCTCAAATAGGGGAGGTCAAATTCCGCAATACTCAAACATGCTGCTTCCATAATGATGTTATCCTGCCCCAGCTTGTCACTGGATGACAGTCTCAGCCATACAAGACAACAATAATGAAAACCATGGGATACAGCATGGTGGATGTGAAGTAAGGTGGATGTATGCAAAGACGTGTAAACTGTGCGCTTCACCTGATGCCGAGTGGAGAAGCCTCATAGGTCAACAGCCTGGATTAAATAGTTCATTTAGGAAATTACTGCTACTCGTCTATAAGAGTGGCATCTATTGATGACAAAAATAGCCATCAAAAGATTACCTTGACTCTAATTCGAATCATGCTCCAACCGCATCACCCTTTACGTGAGTAAAGGGGCACGTTCTGCTGAGGCCTGAGTGTTCGAAAAATCAGCACCAAACCCCAAACTAAACTTACTTAGATGTAAAACCACCGACAACATAGCGACTTTTATCGTTAGAACATTAAACAAAAAAGACCAGGTACATGAGCTAACTGCGTCTACTGCCGAGAAGAATATAAACATCATATGCGTACAGGAACATAGATATTACCATACAGAATTTGAATAAAAATACCATGATCTTGATAATTGATAGATATTTGCATAGAAAAATTCAGTCAATGCCACTATTGGAGCCATAGGAGTACTTTTCGGTTCTCGTGCTATAAAACCACTAAAGAACATTGAGAAAATCCAATCAAAAATCGATGTGCAATATTTCCTGGTAGCCCCAGCACAACAATCGCCCCTTTTTACAGTCACACCGAGAGTGACGAAACAGACATCACCACCTATATATAACGAGCTACCTTTTCTTCTCCAACACATTTCTAAACGCGTACTGATAATCGGTGGAGACATGAATGCTCAAATTGGCAAAGATTGAAATAGTTTTTTTTTTCTCGAAAACAGGCTTGCATGCCAATAAAACTGTAGCGTTACTCTTTGGAGTGTCTTCAAAGTAACGTGGTCTACACAACCATAAATTTCTCCTCTCTCACCTCGTCAGTCCGTTCTGTAAAAAACCAAGTCCAACAGTAAATTTTTCCTCACTCACCTCGTCTGTCCATTCTGTAAAAAAACCCAAATTTGACCGTAAATTTATCCTCACTCTGTCGGCATCTTGCGCCCAAGACACGTTTGCGATCGCTTTGAATCCTCGAAGTAAGTTATTTCTCACGCTACAAACACTAAGTTCCAAAAAGAGGCAAGAAAAACTGGATATACACCAACCAAAATAACTCTAAAGTACAGTTAGATCATATATTTATAAAAAAGAAGTGAATGAACAGCACTGTGAACCGTGAGGTATACACCTTTTTTGAAGGTGTATCTTCTGATCACAAAGTTGTCTAAGCAATGATTCGCCTGAGTCTACGCAGAAATAAGAAACAAACAATAAAGCTGCACGATATAACTGGTCCTCATTTAACAATAGTGATAAAAGGCAATCAATATATGGTTAAGGTACGCAACGAGTTTGATACTCTTCAAGAGACATTTGAAAGTCATGCTCTGAATAACGAATACGAAATCTTTGTTTCTATCAATATATAAGCAGTAGTCGAGTGCATACCAACCAGTAATAGTGGTATTAAAAATCAATATACTGTGATAGTAAGAAACAAGTTTAATATTCTTCAGAACATACTCCGAATAACAAATATAAAAACATTGTTACACTAATGTAGAAGCAGCAGCGCAACACAACCGAGGGCCAAATAGCGTTTCAGGGGAGTCAATAGTAGTTCAAGAAAAACGAGATAACATGAAAAAAGCATCTTGACTTAATAAAAGAAACCCAACAAACGCCAAATCGTAGAAACCTAAGAAAGTCCAGAGAGAACTAATACTTACAAAAAGGAACAATCAGCATATATTCAAGGCCACTCAATCAAATCAGGATTTCGATAGAAGATAGACAATCAAGAATATCATGGCAAACAGTAAATGAAGTGAGAGGAAGGAAAAGCACCATGAGAGTTTAAAGCTAATAGTCAAGAAGAAAGACTGCAGAAATGGAAAGAACATCTTAAGAATCTGCTTCGGAACTCTCGTATAAACTTACAAAAAATATTTTATTGATAGCCAATTAGATATCAAACTAAGACAATTTACTGAAGAACTTGTAGTACTAAAAACATCGAAAGCGAAAAAGCTGCAGGCCTCGATAAAATATCCCCTGAAATATAGAAGACAGGAAAATTTGACAACATACTTTTTTGATTACACTTACTGCTATAGCTGTTAAGATTTATAATGCTTTGCTTCTTAATCGTATCTGACCTGAAATTAAGAAAATTCTAAGGAAAAATCAGAACGATTTTGGGAGAAATCGACTCACCATTTTACAGATTCTAATAAACTGTGAAATCATGGGAGTACATGCAAAAAATCTCGAGGCAACACTATTGTTCGTAGATTTCTTTGAGGCATTTGATTCCACACACTGATGAAAGATAGAACAAATACGATTAATATATAGTCTCCCCAAAGAAACTGTCACAGTTATCAAGATGCTTTACAAAAATACAAAAGCTCGCTCAGTCGATAGTGAAACCGACTTCGACATTGTCGCCGAAATCTTGTAAAAAGATACATTAGCAGATTACGTACTACGAGTGTCACTAAATGAAATAAAAGAAAATGGTTTCACATTCAAAGAATCGACCAAAAGCGGATGATATCCCGTAGAAACTATTACAGACGTAGACTACGTAGATGATCTTGCGCTTCTTGAAAATACACTTTCCCAAGCCGAATCACCAGTGCATAGCCTGGAGCAAGGAGCAAGAGGCATTAGTCTATACGTGAACGCAAATAAAACAGAGCTCATGTGCTTTAAAACAAGAAGGAGCCATATTTATTTTAAGTACTCGGAAATTAGTAAAGCAGTTCACATACCTCGGCAGCAATATCTCATTTACTGAAAACGATGTCAACGTGCGCATAAAAAAGCGTAGACTGCTATTGACAGGCTGTCGATCATATGGAAATCTGACCCCGCTGAAAGAATAAAACGAGATTTTTTTTCCAAGCGGTGGCTATATCGGTACTGCTGTGTGTCTGTAACACTTGAACTCTAACGAAACGCATGGATAAAAATGTAGATAGGAACTACACAAGTATACTACTTGTTTTGAATAAATCCTGGAAGTAACACTCCACAAAACAGCAGATGTACGACCACCTACCTTCCATCTGACAAAGTAAGACGAACAAGATATGCTGAGCACCGTTAGAGAAAGACCAACTCAAAAGAGACATAGACTCCTACACATGGACGGGCGAGTATTGGCCGACGAGCAATGGTTTACACAGACACAAGATGCCGTCTAGAGGACCTACCAGGAGTAATGGTTGATAGAGACGGATGGCGAGAGAGCCATGGAACTCCGTGCTATCAGTACGTCTTGATAATGATATTTATCCTAAAGCAACTTTTCGATCAATATTCAGACGGTCCACATCTTACACACTTAATTGGTTCCTTAACCCTAAGCATTATTCAAAAACCGACTATGTTCAAAACTCTTATATAAAAGTTATATAATGTTACCCAAACACGACGAATCCAAGATTTTATTTCCGCCGTTGCAGACAAAACCCTTACGCATCTACGAAATTCATTCTTTCTCTATTTTACAGTATCAATACTAGACGCAGGAAAAAGATGATAGAAAAAGGAGTTCAAACATTTCTTCCTGAGATTAGATGCTGTGATTTCGTAAGGCACATTTTAAAAGCTTTTCAGTTAATTTTTTCCGACCGCCTATAAGTTGCATCCCCAATCTATTCGTTAATTAACCTGTATTGTCCGCAGTTCTAGGCTAAATATTTTAGTCTTAATCTTGTAAAAATATATAGGTTAGTACTAAACCGATGTCAAAACTTATTTTAAGACTTCATCTAATACAATTATATCTTCATAAGCATTTCTCTGAGAAATATTTTGAAAAGCTAAATCATGCCTACTAATTATTTTTGTCTTCTCTTTCTCGAGCTCTTTCCCATTTTCTCTTACTCAACATCGTCTCCATTCAAATCTTCCATGCTCATAAAATGTTCAGCAATCTCACACCAATATGATTATTTATAAAAATCAATTGATTAATTTAACAAAATGGTTCTTCACTTAAAGTGTAATCAAAATTATACATTCAATAAAAAAAATTCCGAAGTGGAAAGTTTTTCAAAATATACCAATATTTAGGGAAGTGGGTATGAAAAATGCATTTTCTTTTTTTAAAAATAGACTAATGATTTAAGAAAATAGCGTATTCCATTCATTGTATGTAAAGAAAAAAGTTATTACAGCGTATTTTTATTTTTCATATAAAAAATTAATACCCTAATAATAAAGTTATTTCGGCTGTTTATTAAAATTCAAAGAAAAATCTACATGGTGAATAGTAAAAGGTGTCTAAAAAGAAGTATATAGTTTCAAAAATCTATTCTTAAAATAAGTAAATTTGAACACTCGCAATAGACAGTTTTGTAGAAAAAACACTTGAAGTTTATTACATTGTTGAAAATGAAACTCTCACTAAACCTATCTTCTCGACAATTCTGTCAGAATTTCTCAACAGAAATCATCTCGACGTTGGATTTCATCCTGTTCAATTAGATTTTGCAATAAGTGCAATTTATAAGAAATCATTTTCAAATATTTCACAAAATTTTCCCAAACAGTCAGATAGAGAATTTATAATTCCTAAGTTGTTCTTTTGAATTTCTGTGGGTTACGAAGATAAACTAAAATGAAAACGTTTTCTTTTTCGGATACAGATGGTCTACATTAACAATTCTTTGGGCCTCGACACAATCGGCTGAGGGTGTAAGATACACCCAATAAATCTCTGAAGAGGGGTAAGACTCATCCAATGAGTCTTACCCCGATGGTCCAAGAGCTTTGAGGAATGAAGAGTACCCCTTCATTGCCATTACTCCCAGGTCTTCCCTGAAAAAGATTGGTAGCATCTATTAGGGTCCCAAATATTGGTCAAATAGAACAGTTTAACCAGTGAACTGTGTGCAAACAAATATTGTTACATAGCAATAATTGAAACCATTTAATTGTGTGCAAAAACTGAATAATTGATATTATATAGCAATACCTGGAACCATTTAACTGTGTACAAAGGAATAGTGTCGAATAGAATTATTAGTGTTAACTGGCAATACTTGAAACCATTTAATTTTGTGCAAACAAAACTATGAGTGTGAACAATACTAGAAACCGCAGTGTGCAAACTAATGATTTATATTTAACAGAATTATTAGTGTTAGATAGAAATATTTGAAACCATTAAAGTGTGTGTGAGTAATGACAATACGTAATTGTATGCAAACAAATTAACTATAATTAATTTTAAAATAAAATAAAATTACCCAGAAATTATTCACATGCAAATCATATATATAACCATTCAACTGTGTGCAAATAAATGACTGGTTTTAAATTAAATTTTCAGTATCATCTTACAATATTTGAAATTATCCATCGGTGAGCAAACATATGAGCTCTGGCTTGTTTAAAATTTAACCTACAAAGCATTCGTTTACAAATCATATATATATATATATATACATACATGTGTGTGTGTGTGTGAACAGGATTTGGCAATAAATAACTAAAAAGGGTTGATATATCATAAAACCCAACCAACCAATCTTGTGCCAACTGTAGATAGATTATTTAGTCGACGGTGATACCCCGGCTTTTTAGCTAGGCAGTCTGGATGGGAGATCAAGATCAATGATAGATTCGAGGCCGAAGGACCTTTGGGTGGACCGTGATATCATTGACAAGCATTGTATTGCACCGGACCTCGTTGTCCAGTTCAAGCTATTGTCACGTGGTCTACTACTGAGAGGAGAGAAATAAGGAATGTCCCCTACCCCTCCGTGTTTGAATTAGCAGACCGCCAAAGACTGACCGTTAAAAGAGGAATAAGGAATGTAGGTCAATTCCTCGCGGCCGAAGTATCAAATCCAGGTCAGAATGAAAGCCAACAGATGTTTGCACTCTGTTACCGGGTGAAAAAGATAGTAGTCCGACCAAATCGCCTACAGAAGAAAGAGGCTAAATGATTGGCCAGAATCCTAAAGCGGAAGTAGCATCCTTTTTCGTCGGCGGAAATAGGGATAAGGAAATCAGTTTTAAAGAGAGATGTCGCCGTGAACAGATGGGGCGAATCTCGTGCCAAACTCCGGGCGAAGAAGCAGAACCTGGATTTTCAGGTCTGTAGTTGAGGTGATAAGATATACTGAAACTGCCGCCGAAATTACCGGGGGAAAGCGGAAAGAATCTTAGACAAGAAGAACCTATGCCTTCAAGCCAAAGCTATATATAAAAACCCGCTAGCCCGTAAAAGAGAAAATACTCTCCGAAGGAAACCGTCAAAAGCTAAGTACTGCAATTACATATTCTCTCTCTCTCTCTCTCTCTCTCTCTCTCTCTCTCTCTCTCTCTCTCTCTCTCTCTCTCTCTCTCTCAATTTAAAGAAAGAAGAAAGAAAAGAAAAAGGAAGAAAGACATTTGTATTTATGTACTATCCGTTGATAATATAGCCGACACATTAAATACGTGTGTCCGCGTGTAGTAAAAACCTTGTTATATTTTAATGTCCCCACGTATTGAAATTTATTCATTGCGTTGTCTACCTGTCAAGTTGTCAATTGCATGCTCTCTTTTCAGCTTCGTTCGCCTCATGTTATTCTCGCCTAAATTGTCCTATTCTTTCCTTTAAAAATATTATACGGGAAACCGGAATTGTTGACTACTATAATTAATATTCTTATATCTAAACCTAGGGGCCCATATCTTCCATTATCCTAGGGGTAGGAAGAGGTTGGGGTCTGGTGGGTGTGTGTGTAACGTGAAATTTGGAAACCCCTTGCCAGCGGCGGTCAGTCTAGCCCCAAATTAACCCCAACATAATCTGCCAGTTTCTCTACGCCCAAAAAGGGAATCTTAACAGGAACTTATTTTGCGAGGGATCAAATGCCAAGCTGCCCCGTCTTCACAAGTGCGAAAAATAAACTCCTCTTTTGGTGATAACAATATTTAAATGCAGCAGTTCCCATACGCTTTTAAGTGGTTGCTCGTCCGGGGATGTTTAATATTTTAATTTGCCGTCACACTATTATCAGGTATCCGTGCCTGGACTCATGTTTGAGTCCATATACAGTAAGGCTCATCAGGCTTACATTACATTAAGTGAGCCGATGACCAGCATAGTCCAGCAGGGCTCGAGTCTTGGCTAGTGCCCGACCTTTTCTCCCCTTATCATCCACTGTAAACCGACCCTCTAATCATTGACCTTTCTGGTGGAAGGCAGTGACAAATAAACCTAGCTACGGCCGGGCCACCTTCAGGTGAGCGAACAATCATTGACAGTAGAGCATAGCACTAGACTTTTGGGTATAATCCAAGCAATGAGCAGGCGTAATTGCCGGACTCACAGCAGGGACACCAGGCTCACACTGCGCTTAGTGAGCTTATGACCAGCATAATCCAGCCGTGCACAAGTTACGGCTCATGCCTGATCTTCCAGTTCCCTAAACCCCCACTATAAAAAAAAAAAACTTGTGTCAAATCCTGTCTGGCGGAAGGCTAAATATCAAGTTCTAAAATAACTTTTCCATGACACAAACAGAATTCGTTTTGGTAAATTCAAGCACACAAAATGCCTTCTCAATATTATTATATAGTTTTTGACATAATGATAAGCAATGGAGCACCAAGTGTTGCTAAAAACATAAATAAACTTAAAGCTTTTCTCTGAAAAATTGTCTCCCGTCAATATTTTAAATCTTTTTTTTTTAATACATTTTGGAAACTGTCTCTATTTTCTGTGGATTCTGTTTTTTGCTTTATTGATTTAGTCATGAAACGATATGATTTTTCTAAAATATGCGATTGATAATAAAGGAATTGAAAGTCTAACATTTGGCATTGTTGATGTAACAACTAACAATCTTTTGCCTAAAAGAAATATCTACATTCTTATTTGCAGGAGAAACATATGTTCTCACTTCTTGGAGTAAATCTACAGATATTGACACAGACACACGAGTATCATACACAGCCCTGCGTGAAAAAATCTATCTATCTATCTATCTACTCTTTTTATTATTTTCTTTCTTGGTTACTCTCTCACAATATATATCCATATACCCAATTTCTGTGTTTATTTCTCGAACATCGTCTCCTTTGTCTGTCCGTCGCTTTTTAAGGTGCATAGAAGTATGTATGCTATTTCTTCCTTCTTTGTTTCTTTTATTATTTGTTTGTTTATTTGTTTCTCTATTTCACATATCTTTTAAGGTTATGCTCACCAGAGCCAAGTTATCGTTTCTAATTACACTATAATCCGCCAATAAATAAATGCACAAAAAAGACCAAAAAAAAAATGACAGCAAGATGTTTTGGATAAAGGACTTCCCGTTGGCAAATCGATTTTGTCTACCATGATAATAGGATGAGTCACTCAATGAAGAAAACGACTAACAAAGCGTCTTAGTGAGTATTTACTGAATACACTCACATGGGTCATGTGACAGTTTGCGTTTCAGAAATATAGAGAGATTTTCCTCGTGCAATAATGGTGGGTCATTCAGAGAATTCAAACTCCTTTATGTTTACAGGGGCACATAATTCTTCAACTTGGCTTATTTTTAGGAAAGGATTTCCGTACAGACGAAGGAGAAAAAACATGAAATAACTTGTGACAATTCCTAACAATGCGTATTGTTTCTTAATTCCTTTTTCAAATATTAATTTGACACTTCCAGTTTTTCCTTTCATTCTTTCTTTTCCTTTGAATATATAAATATACCTGTGTGTGTGTGTGTGTGTGTGTGTGTGTGTGTGTGTGTGTGTGGATATTTGATGTTTGGTCCATAAATTCTTCAGGGATGACCATTTATAAAGAATGGGTAGCGTAAGCACGCCTTCGTACAAGACATTGATGAATTCTAAGAAAACATTCGTTTAGGATATGTGACTCATGAATAGATCGTCCCTTGATATTTGGCCACGAGATTTTTTATTCAAAACATGTCTTGTATATAGGGCAACTCTGGATGCTTGGCCAAGAACTAATTCATGGCAAGGTTCATGTAGGTCGACCTTGATGTATAACCAAATGATCATTCATTTATGATATTACACGTATATTAGTCGATCCTGATTTTAGTCAAGAAATCATTAATTTATGATATGATTTGTATTAGTCGACTTCTAATATTTAGTTAAGAAAACATCAATTTATTTAAGGCTCTTTAAAAGTGAGATTATGGCTACTTGATCCGTTTGGTGCTTTTGGCTCTCGGACACTAATCCATTGTTTAGTTTCTTCTTATTCAGCAGTACCGATTCTTTCGACAGTTAAATATGTTACAGGCATTGAACTGCTAGCAATTTAAAGCATTGTTTTAAACTGGACTTCAACACTGCCGAAGCTTTTTGCAGAATTGGGAAAATAGAAAGATAAGAAACAATATATGATCATACAGTTCAAAACTAGTATTAGATTTTTTAAAGAACAGTGACTTATCCCTTAAAAATGAACAGAAGTGAACTACCATTAGTTGTTAATAATGAGACTTTAAACGTAAAATGTAGAGGAGAACCTATCGATACTAAAAAAACTTGAGGATTCAGGATCATCGAAATATAATTTATGAAGATTATTATATAAACTTTAAAAATCTACTGGAGCTCACAAATAGGTCAAAGGATAATTTGATCTGAGGTGATTAGATAGTCTGAAAATAGATTATTTTGGTTTAGAGTAAGAAAGTACAAAAAGAAAGAAAGAAAGAAAGAAAGTGGGTTTTACCTCCTCCCCTTTTTACTTAGACATCCAGTCACGTAAGTAAGAAGTGCGGATTATGACACAACATTCTTTTGTCACTATAATCCCCCTAAAGACTAATTTCGTACCAAGAAAAAATCACGTCACGAATATCCCTTCCATATCATTATTAGTAGTGACAGTATAAATGTAGAAAATCTTTTTACATTTCTTAGTGACAACGATGAAACTGTTAATCCGATTATTAGCGAATGCAGCAAACTATCACAGAAGGAGTACAAGACTAGGTACGACTGAATGGGGAAAATGATCCACTGGGAATTGCGCAAGAAATTGAAATTTGACCATGCTACCAAATGGTATACGCACAAACCAGAATTCGTTCCATAAAATGTGATGCATGAAATTCTCTGGGATTTTGATGAACAAATCGAGAGACCAGACTAAGTGATAATTCACAAGAAAAAGAGAATTTAAGCCAAGTGGATTTTTTCGTTCCGATGAACTACAGAGAATAAAAGAAAGCAACAAGATAAACAAATCTTTGATCTTACCAAAGAACTAAAAAAATTGTGGAACAATGAGGGTGACAGTAATACCAGTTATAGGTGATGCTCTTAAAACAGTCCCCAAAGGCTTAGAAAGGAAACTAGAAGAATTGAAAATCAGTGGGTGAGTGAGGACCATTCAAACTACAACATTGCTGAGATTGCCAAAATACTCAGAAGAGTTCTGTAGACCTGAGGAGACTCCAGTTAAAGATCACCAGCCAAAACTGGCAGGAAAATCTCGCAAGGATGATGAAAATAATAATAATAATAATCACTCCTGTTTATAATAGCATTAATGCCACTCAATTACAAACTTAGGAAGTGCATGGGGTGGGGGCTAAAAATTTACAAAATCACAAGAAAAGATTAATCACCTTATATACATAGATGCAAAAAAAAAGGAAAAATAACTGGAGACCTTGATACAAACAGTTAGAACATACATCCAAGTTATAGGAATGGAATGTTGCATTGAAAAATGTGCCTTGCTTATAATGAAAATTGGGGGAAACAATGGAAGGTATATAATTGCTAAACCAGGAAAATATCAGAACGATTGGATAGAAGGAAAATTACAAGTACTTGAGAATATTGGAAGCGGACATCATCAAACAAGCAGAGATGAAAGAAAAAATAAAGAGTACCTTTAAAGAACGAGAAAGCTTCTCGTAACGAAGCACTGCGGCAGAAATCTCATCAAAGAAATAAACACCAGGACGGTCCCCCTTGTAAGATACTCTGGACCATTCTTAATATTGACTAGAGAGAAACTTGGACAAATGAACTAAAGGATTAGAAAGTTGATGACTATGCACAAGGTCCTGCATTCGAAGAATGACATCGACAGACTGTATGTGTCAAGAAAAGATGGAGGTGAAGGAATCGCCCGTATTGAAGATTTCGTTGATGCATCAAATCCATGGACTCGAGGACTACATTAAAAAGAGCAAAGAAAGATTAATCACTAAAACATTAAAAATTAGGAAACAGAAATCGGAAGAAAAGCAACTGTATGAATATTTCAAGCGATAAACTGACGAGATTACACACGAGAAGACATCTATATGGCTAAGAAAAGGAAACCTAAAGAAAGAAACAGATAATATCTTCTAATAGTAGCACAAAACAAAGCCATGAGGACCAATTCTACTAAAGCGAAAATTGATAATACGTTACAGAATATCAAGTGTAAGTTATGCGGAGAACGAGATGAAACGGTTTATCACATAATAAACAAATACAGTAAACTTACACAAAAGAAGTGCTAAACCAGGTACGACTAGGTGGGAATGGTGATCCACTGGGAATTGAGCAAAAAATTAGAATTTGACTCTACTACCAAATGGTAAATGCACAAACTAGAATCTTTCCCAGGGAAAGAGACGCATAAAATCCTTTGGGTTTTTGAGATACAAAGGGGTCACCTAATCCCGGCTAGAACAGAACTCGTGTTAATTAACAAGAAAAAAATTTGACATCTGGTGGATTTTACCCTTCTAACGGGCCTCAGAGTGAAAGTAAAAGAGAACTAAAAAAGCTGTGGACTATGAGGGTGACGGTGATATCAGTTGAAGTTGGTGCGCTTCCAACTGTCCCGAAGGGCTTAGAGAAAGGACTGAAGGAATTGGAAATCAGTGAAAGAATAGAGACCATCCAAACTGCAGCATTGCTGAGATCGGCTAGAATTGTGAGTGTTTATTATTATTGTTATAATCATTATTTCCTGAAAACCTGCCCTTTTGCATGAGTTTTAATCGAAATAAACAAACAATGAATGTATCTATCGGCGAAGAATAATACGGATCTATATTTTGAAAGGACCTATAAGTTAATAAACATTGATGAAAGGTTAAAGTTAAGAACCACCTCCTCGACGTATTGCTTTTATAACAAATGCAAATACATTTTTAAACTTAAATTTTCCGATGACAGGAAAAATACATTAAAAAAAAGAAATAACTTCTCCTCTTCCTCCCCCCACCAAAAAATAGTGGAAAATTATAACAATTTTGGCTTCTATTGAGGAAATTTTCAGCTTTATGCAGTTAAACAAAAATAAATAAAGATACGATTTTGCTGATTTGATTGATAGAAAGGGTCTAGTTTCTTATTAAATGTTCATTATAAAACGAAACACACACTTGATACTTGAAAAAATTTAGAATTTTCAAAAACTAATATGATAAAAACAGAGCATCTTAGAAAATAGAAAGAGAAAATTTGGAGGCCTTAGCTATCTTTATGATGATAGAAAGATGGACTAAAAACATTATGGAATTATTATTACATTGGGGAATTATACCAACAGGTGGTGTCACTAAATATCCGACTGACAAGTCTCTTCGGCAGAACTCAAGCTTCTAGCTGAGATGGTCTGGATTGTTTCAATTTTTCTCTGGATCACCAGTTCCTCTAGTTTTCAGGTCCTTCGAGATTGTTCCAATGGCTCCAAATATAATTGGTATCACTGTCACCTTATTCAAAATCTTTTTTAGCTGTCTGGTAAGGTCCAAGTATTCGCTTTATCATTTTCTTTTACTTTTACTAGCTTGTGCCTAAACCATTTATCTGTAAGGTCAAAGTTTTGGCACTTGCACAATTCCTAGTGAATAACCTTCTCCACTCAATATCTGCTTTTGTACTCTTTCTGGTCTACTTTGCTATATTCTTCTGAGTCTTGTCTATTTTTACTCTAACATAATTTGTTTTAATAGAATCATTTTAGGTTGCTATTGAATTTCTCTCTTTTGGTTTCTTCTACGTAGCCATATCCACGTCATCCCATGCGCCATTTCTTTAGTTTGTCTTCTGAACTGTCTATGTAGTTGTTTTTCCAAACATTTTTGTTTTCTCGATTTTATTATTTCTTTTTTTTTTTTTCTGTTTTGTTTTTGTGTTATTATTACTATTATTATCATTAGCTGATATGGTCCCTATTTTCTATTTTTTGTATTATATGCTAATCCCTAAATTATCGTATCCATTCAATTCTTAATGCTACTGAGTCCTTATATGTCCACGTCATCTTTTGAGTGTAAAGCTTTATGCATAGTCAGCAGTTTTCTCGTTCTGTTTTCTATGTTTCTGGGCTTCTCTCTTGTTCAGTTTAAGAAAATGCAGTATCTCAAAAGGCAAACTATCAAAGTATTTCTTCCTTCGATGAAGTTCTTGTTGTTTTCTTATCTTTTTGAAGTACCCTTTCTTTTTTTTCTCTCATTTTGGTTTATTTCAAGCTACCTGCACCAAATCGTCTCTGGTATTCGTAGTTTTTATTTTTCTCCAAATGATCTGCTTATTATTTTACTCCTTGCAAGTTTTTCACACCAGTGTTGATTGATGGTCGTTAACTGGACTTTAAGACAACGAGTCTCTTCATGCCTCCAGGACTTTTCACAGTATTCTAGTCGCTCTTTACTGTAGTTTTGATGGTCTCAATTCGTCCTCCGATTTCCAACTCATCCAGCCCCCTTTCCAAACGTGTCTATTACAACTGGTATCAGCGTCATCCTAGTGTTCCATGGCTTCTTTTGTTCTCTGCTAAAGTCTAAGTACTTGTTTCTATTTCCGTTTTCTTTGATTTTCACTCTGTGGGTCAGTCGCGACGGCAAAATTTACTATACGGCAAATTCTTTTTTTTTCTCTATTAATTATCAGTTGGTCTGGTTTTCTGACTCGGATTAGGTGATATTTTTGCAACTCAAAATCCCAGAGAATTTTATGCATCTAATTTTCTAGGACAGATTCGGGTTTTTGCATATGCTATTTGTTAGTAAGGTCATATCTTAGTTTCTTCCACAATTCTCGGTGGATCACCTTCCCCACCCAGTCTTAGCTAGTATTATACTTTTTTTTGCTCTAGTTTGCTACATTCGCTTATTATGTGATTAATTGTTTCGTTTCTATCACCGCATAACCTACACTTGCTATTCTGTTGCGTATTCATGCATTTTCGCTTTAATATAGTTGGTCCTTATGGCGTTGTTTTGTGTTGCTATAAGAAGAGATTCAGTTATCTCTTAAGGTTTCTAATCCGTAGCCATGTCCAGGTCTTCTCTGGTGAGATTTCGTCAATTTGTCGCTGGAAATGCTCATTGTTATTTTTCTTTCCATTTCGGTTTCCCTGTTATTGTCCTCATGTTTTCAGTGCTATTGCTGGCCGCTACCCATTATTATTATTATTATTATTATTATTATTATTATTATTATTATTATTTACTCCTTTAGAGTTTTTCAAATCAGCGTTAGCTGATGGTTTTTCACTGGAGTTTGAGTGACAGCAAGTCCCATCAAGTCTCCAGGGCTCGTCTCAGGATTCTGGCCGTTCTTAGCAATGCTGTCGTTTGGATAGTCTCTACCCGTCCGCCAACTTCCAAGTCCTCCAGGCCTTTTAATAATCCTTTAGTTATTGTGCCTAACGCACCAATCACAATTGGCACAATCGTTACTTTCATGTCCCACAGCTTTTTCAATTCTCTAGCAAGGTCGAGGTACTTATCCTTCTTTCCACTTTCCTTCAGATTTATTCTGTGGTCCACTGGGACCGCAAAGTCGACAATTTTGCAAATTATTATTATTATTATTATTATTATTATTATAATTATTATTATTATTCCCTCTAGTTTATCGGAGGGAATAATAATAATGATACTAAATATCGGATATGTTGTCATGCAGAAAAAAGAATTTTCAAAAAATCGTAGAAATCTTTATAAAAAGAACAAAGACTTGTAAGTTAAATGTTACAAGCCGGAAGTTATAGACAATAGGTGTCCCATAATTCTTTTTATTTCCGCTATTCAAAGCAAACAAACATTCACTTTAATTTCCGATTCTCTTTTGTTTTTGTACTTTTATTTTATCTTAATATATTTTACTCGTAAATTTTGCGCCGAACGATTTACACCAACGTTTGCAATTCTGAGCCAAAATGTCTTTGGAACTTTGATCACTTCATCGACATGAATAAATGAGAAATAATTTTATCAATACTCCAAACATAAATTCTTCATAATTAATTGAAGAACTCGTTATGTTTGGTAAGAGTTCAAGACACGATGAGACTAAAA
>OY757919.1:28695199-28722699 GCA_963585895.1 Sepioteuthis lessoniana | reverse complement strand
TATATCAAACCAACAAATAGCATAAACATTGACAATAAAATTTATCAAACTATATAGTTTGGTCGAAAGATTCTGTGGATATGCCCCACGAGTCCATAGGCACATGAGCCTGATGGCCAAAGTTAACCACCTTACCTGGTTTAATGGACCAATTTTCCACGATGCAAATCAAGGGTCCACCTTACCTCTAGAAATACCAACTGTATATTCATAGAGTAGTCTTTGGTCACTACTAAGGCTATCCATATCTTTCATTCCAAAATGAAACTCCAGGGGATTCTCAACAGTGGAAAAAGATTTTTGGGGTAAATTATGGCAATCATTTGCACATAATTTACCCAATGGACCATTGAATGTAGTGTGGCTTTTTGTGGTGCCATCTAAATGTTTGAATAGAGCTCTAAATGGAAGTTCATTTTGATGTAAGGAGCAACCAATTGTGTGAAGATTTATTTTTATTTTTTTTCTAAAAGTGTAACAAGTCCACCTTCACAGCCTGTATTTGCATTCGTGTTGTCAACAAGGACAGCCTTAATAGTGTACCAGTTGCACCAATATCAGGAAGAACCCTGTGAGTCAAATATGTACTCTCATTTGGTGTCTCCTTTGTGATTGTCAAGTGGCATTAGGTCCTTTGGCTTTTTTCAGAATTTTACTTCCATTTTCCTCCACTGATTCCTTGTAGTGTGTCTTTTTCCTCCCATCAACTCCTATACAAAGAAGATTCTCCACATTTTCATTATGCTTTTCAAAGGCATTTGTTTTCACTTTAGCCTTTGCTCTATTTTACATTTATCCATATAAATATTCTTTATATCTATATTAGGGATAAAAAGGCCAATAGCCCTCAAATCCAAGAGCAAGGCATGGGCAAGGCTGGCTCCAAGATTAGAAAATATATCACCCCTAACTAACTCAAGAGTATATCTTGGAATTTTTGTGAGGCTATAAAGCACTTGGAGAGGACTATCTAGCTGTTTATTATCCTCTGTTTCATCACTTGGAGAAGATGAGCAAGAATGGGAAGAATCACCCTGAACATATAATGTTGAAGCTATTGGTGGGGATATCTTCATACTTTTTTGTTGGCTTTTTTTGTCAGAGGACAAGTGCAGATGATGTGCTTAGTCTGGCAATTTTCTTTGGTGCATTTGACATTAATATTGTCACAACTTAAACATGATGATATATCAAAAAATGTATCCAACTTTTCCTTCCAGAATTTTATTTGGGCAGCAGGTAGATGTTTCCTACTTATTTGCTTTGCCTTCTGAAAACATAGAATTTTTACCTTGTTGACAACACTAATTTCCTTTAACAAAGGCAAACGAGGTTTGACAGCCTTCCAAATATCTATCACGTCCTTTGCTATTAATTTAGAAATACCTAAACAAGAAAGGTGAGGATAAGTGTTCATTAAAAATAGCTGTATTGAATTTTTTGTCGACAAGTTCCTGTCTCAGTTTTATCCAATGGTGATGGTAAACCTGAAAATTTAATTGCACCTTTATTTCGAGTGGAAATTCCAGTGTTTTTTCCTGCTATTTTTTAATCAAAATATCTGTAAAAAGAATATATATATATATTGTCTGAAAATACACGAAGATGTTTTTAAAAAATTGTAAATAAATTTCGAAATTCATTTAAAAAAAGTAATGTTTACTTACCAAACAACAGTATTGTACTGTTTAGTTCCAAAATTAACTCGTAAACCGACTTTTTACTTAAAAAAACACTAAATTTTAAAATATAAATAAATTACAATAATTATAAAATGTTTAAATATTTTAATAGTATGTCTACTTTGCGAAATATATATATTTGTGTAAATTATAAGGGTAAAAAACATAAACAAACCGAAGTACTCCGGAGAGATATTTACCACCGGTGAAAGCCGAAAAAATATCCGGTAAATAAAACGAGGTTTAGTAAGTCGTTATTTGTATTTTAAACTATGTATTTTAATGTATTTTATTTTTGTTTTTGGTCATTTAATTAAACATAATATGAAAATGGATAATAAACTTAAAAATATCAATTATTTAATAAATTTTATATATATATATATATATATATATAAATTTATATATAAATATATATAATTGCTAGCTGTGACATCAAGGAACATCAAGACCACTTATTACAAGTTTTCGAGAGACTAACACATTTCGGCTTGAAAATCAACTTAAGCAAATGTGAGTTTGCTGTCTCGAAATTAAACTTCTTAGACCATATGATAGATGAACAGGGAATCACACCTGTCCCAGAAAAAGTGACGGCTATACAAAATTTCCCACAACCAACATCACTGCGACAACTTCGGAGATTTCTCGGTTTGGTAAATTACTACCGTAGATTTATTCAAGGCTGTTCCAGAATATTAACCCCACTCACAAACATGTTGCAACAACAACAAAAAAATAAAAACGCAAAAATTCAAATTGAAGGAGAAGCTTTAACTGCTTTTCACAATGCTAAAAAAAGCATTAGCAGATTTTACCAAGCTCTCCTACATCTCTAATGAGAACACTAGTACACTTTCTCTAACAACAGACGCTTCAGGAGACTTGTGGGGATTTAGGAATTAACAGTAAAACTCCCAACCGGATATTGACTCGTTGGCTGCCAGATACAAAATGTATAAACGCGTCGCCACGCATAAAGCTCCACGCATCCATCCGGTTTAAAACCAGAAAAAAGAAAAATAATAAAAAGTAAAGTAGCCAATGGGAAGCGGTCGCGCCAAAATTAGAAGGATTTTGGAGTAGCGAATTTGGAGCCGGTGTAGAGAGATAAATACTCAGGTTTTCTGTGAACCGACTTCTTTTTCGGGTAGTGACGTCGAACCGACAACACCGATTTTACTATCTGGTGTTTTTGGGCACTACGCTGTGTCTTGGGACGTAGCGTTGGTTAGTCCATTCACCAAGTAAATAAAGGAAGTATGGAAGAAATGTTTTCGTCTCTTGTCTGTTTCTATCTTTTCTTTTTGTATATTTCTTTTGGACTTTCTTTGGGCAAGGCATTGCGCCAGCCAGTCAACGTGGGGTAAAATAATATAACCAAAATATGGAGTCAGATATCTTACGGCAACACAGTCTTGCCCTTAGCCACTGACTACCTAAAAACCTTTAAACACCACATTGGTGACCTCGACGCAAAAAACCTTTAAAAACCTTCAAACCCCACATTGGTGACCTCGACGCGAAAAACCTTTAAGCACCACATTGGTGAACCCCGAACACGTGAATGAACACCCGGAATAAAGAAGACATCCCAACAAGAAATTTTAAAAAGAAAAAAAAACAACAAAAACATCCTAAACTGGAGACAGACGACTTTCCACGTAGCACAAAAACAAAAAACAAAAAAAATAAATTAAAAAAAAAAGAACGAAAAAACCAAAAAAAAAACCAAACAAACGAAAAACAACAACAACAAAACAAAAAAAAGCCAGCGAAACATTGAAAATTTTTCAAATTCTCCCGCGGACCTAACTTCTGGAAAACAAAATGGACGTAAATAACAAGCACGTGGAATTTCTTTCAGCAAAACATTATCAACACACTTTTTTACTTCCCAACTTGCAAAATAAGGTAACTTTTTTTAACTTTCACTCACCCTACTTCTATTTCGGTTTCTGTCGCCACATGGTTTATCTGTCCCACTACCTCACTAAAACACCAACGCCTGCTAGAAATTCCAGAGAACAAAAAAAAACTCACACTACTCCTCTGAAATATACTGCTACTTCTGTAGGCCACCTTCTCGGCTCATAACCTTTTTTTTCCCAAAGTGACATATTTTAAAAACAAAACAAAAAAAAAAAAGTACCACGAGGTACACACAAAAAAAGATTTCCAGCAAATACTAGCGACTAAAAAAAAAAAAAAAAAAAAAAAAAAGAAAAGTAGTCACTACTACAGAAAATGCAACGTTTAAACAAGCGAGCGAACACACACACAAAAAAAGAACAAAAAAAAAACTCACGGATAAAAAATAAAAAAATAAAAAATAAATAAAAATTATTCCCGGATATTAAAAGAAGTTCCAAAGAAAAAGCAAAAGGGTTAATGAAGAATAATCCTCTCAAATCGGACGATTATGTACTACCGGAATTAATGCACATTAAAAAAAAAATGGAAATAAAATCCGTCATATCCAACGAGTCCTAGTTTTCCAGCCACCCTTAACAAATTACAAAAATTATTGAACATTTGCAAATAAGATACAAGAATTTGATAAATAATCCTCCTAAAAAATAGGACAATAAAAAATCAATTCAGTTTTTTGCAAAAAAAAAAAAAATTTTTAAAGGGAGCCGTGACACCCTTACAAATATTCATTTTTCTCTAAGAACCCTCCGAGTAGCTCCGCTATTTCGGGTGGCGATGTATTGTGGGGATTTAGGAATTAACAGTAAAACTCCCAACCGGATATTGACTCGTCGGCTGCCAGATACAAAATGTATAAACGCGTCGCCACGCATAAGGCTCCACGCATCCATCCGGTTTAAAATCAGAAAAAAGAAAAATAATAAAAAGTAAAGTAGCCAATGGGAAGCGGTCGCGCCAAAATTAGAAGGATTTTGGAGTAGCGAATTTGGAGCCGGTGTAGAGAGATAAATACTCAGGTTTTCTGTGAACCGACCTCTTTTTCGGGTAGTGACGTCGAACCGACAACACCGATTTTACTGTCTGGTGTTTTTGGGCACCACGCTGTGTCTTGGGACGTAGCGTTGGTTAGTCCATTCACCAAGTAAATAAAGGAAAGTATGGAAGAAATGTTTTCGTCTCTTGTCTGTTTCTATCTTTTCTTTTTGTATATTTCTTTTGGACTTTCTTTGGGCAAGGCATTGCGCCAGCCAGTCAACGTGGGGTAAAATAATATAACCAAAATATGGAGTCAGATATCTTACGGCAACACAGCCTTGCCCTTAGCCACTGACCTTCATAAAAACATTCAAACCCCACAGACTCAATTGGAGTAGTCTTACAACAAAAACAAAATGGCTTGGAAAAACCAATATCCTTTTTCTCAGTGAAATTAAACACCGCACAGCGAAAATACAGCACCTTCTCAAGGGAGTTACTGGCAATTTACTTGTCAATAAGGCACTTTCGTCACTTACTCGAAGGACGAGATTTCACCGTTTTCACTGATCACAAACCACTCACTTACGCCTTACATGTAAATACCGAGAAATATACGCCCAGAGATACTCGACAACTGGACTATATCTCGCAATTTACCTCGGATATCCAATACATAAAAGGCTCAGACAATATTGTGGCAGACACACTCTCACGCTCCACAATATAGTCTATTGATTCGGTAGATCTCACCTTCGAGCTCATTGTAGATGAGCAACGAAAAGATGCCACATTAGACAAACTAAAGGACACTTCCCTACAGCTGAAGGAATATCCTGTCCCATTTCGAACAAAAACAATACTTTGCGATGTTAAAACAGGTCACTCAAGACCTTATATACCACCATCACTTAGAAAAAGGTTATTTACACATTTCCACAACCTTTCACACCCTGGACGCCGAGCAACCACAAAATTAATTAGCAACCGTTTTGTCTGGCCCAATATGCACACTGACATAAAAAATTGTACTCAAACCTGCTTGAGTTGTCAGAAGAGCAAAACAAACAGACACACAAAGTCTCTTCCAGGACAATTCAAAAAACCAGATGGTAGGTTCACAAACCTACACATCGATATTGTCGGACCATTGCCAATAGCAAATGACTGTCAATATATACTCACCATCATTGACAGATTTACAAGATGGCCTGTTGCCGTCCCACTTAGAGATATATCAGCAGAGACTATCTCTAAAACCATATTACGAGAATGGATCTCAGTCTTTGGTTGTCCTTCAGTAATAACAACAGACAGAGGCTCCCAATTTCAATCAACGCTTTTCGATGAGTTTACAAAGTTATTGGGAGTCAAACATATAAAAACAACAGCATATCACCCCTGCGCAAATGGATTAATTGAAAGATTCCATAGACAACTTAAAACAGCTTTAACAGCTAACAACAACTCCAAAACATGGTTTGATAATTTGCCTCTTGTTTTATTATCAATAAGGAATGTTATCAAAGAAGATCTGGGATGTACAGCTTCCGAAATGGTTTTTGGAACATCCTTAACACTGCCAGGTCAATTTTGTGAAAAAAACATTTCCTTACAACCTACAACAACATTTGTCAAAAATTTTAAACAGAAAATGAACGATTTAGTTTACACACCCACAAGAACACAAACAAAAGAAC
This sequence comes from Sepioteuthis lessoniana, assembly GCA_963585895.1. Classification (NCBI taxonomy): domain Eukaryota; kingdom Metazoa; phylum Mollusca; class Cephalopoda; order Myopsida; family Loliginidae; genus Sepioteuthis; species Sepioteuthis lessoniana. The sequence goes on along the minus strand of OY757919.1, from coordinate 28,716,407 downwards.
TTTACACACCAAAAGACCTTCACGACTGTAAATACGTTTTTATTCGAAATGATGCAGTCAAAAAACCCTTATGTCCTACTTACTCCGGACCGTTCCAGGTAGTTGAACGACACCCCAAATATTTTAAGCTTGCCATAAAAGGCAAATTTGATACTGTCTCCATAGACAGACTAAAACCGGCGTACTTGGACTTACCAATAACGGAAAGTATGACCGAACAATCTACACCTACAAAAACCACATTATCCAAACCAACCTCCACACCGACAAATACACCTGCAAACATCACCACAAAATCTGGAAGAAAGGTACATTGGCCGAAACATTTTAAGACTTATATTACATATTAATAAATACTTTCAATATTTATCAATCTGCGGGGGGGGGGTATATGGGATACAAATTTCTTCTAGTCTTAAAATAAGCAATAAAAACATACTTAAGAACATTCTAGAAATTTAGGATCAAACCTGCATTAGCATTTAAATTACATTTTTATATTTTTCAACCAATCAGCTAAAAACATGGAATAGAACATTCTAGAAAATTAGGATCGGAAGTGAACTAACAGAAAACATTTAGGCTCGAAAATAAAATAGTAAAATACAAATCTGATTGGTCAATAAATGTCTACGCGCCAAGATTTTAGGGCGATTCTTTGATCCACCTGTAGGATATAAATAACACAGAGTTAGGAAGCCAGACACACAAGCCACAAGCAGGCGATCCTTGATCCCAAGATAGATAAGGTCGGTCGGGGAGCTAGTCGTGCGGGAAGGTGTGAGAGCAGCCTTGTTGGCTTCGTGACTCGTCACGGTCTCGTCGACAGGTTTCGTCTTGATCACCCAGGGCGGGAGATGTGGACGTGGCTAGATAGCTCGCCCTCTGCCAAAGTAGGTTCCTACTTGGACAGAGTGTTAGTTAGACGAGCTGACATTGATTTCGTTAGTTGTCCCACGTTCCACCTGATAGCGTGGACTGACCATAAGCTTGTTAGGGTCAGTCTGCGGTTAGCAAATAGGCCTAGTCTAGCCGGCTACTGGAAGTTCAATACCTCCTTACTGGAGATACGGGACTTCCGGGACCGGCTGGAATCCCTAATTCAGCGGGCGTTAGTGGGGGCGGTTACCGGGAATAGGTGGTGGGCTTGTCTCAAATATAGGATTAGAGACTTCGCCACCAAATACGGTCAACAGCTCAAACTAGATGCGGCCAAGGAGGCGAAGTCTATAGACGATAGACTTTCCCGGGCGGTGGCTGGGGGGGGACTCCCTAGGTGTAGAACTAGCTAGGAGGGACCTTGAGCGTGAGAATAGCGAGCGCTACAAGGGATACGTAGTTAGATCTAGGTTAAATAGAGTTCTCTACGAAGCTGTGAAATCGAACGCGACTGCGCGTGAGGAAGAAGTGCGAAGGTTCCCCTATCGGTACATCGCGTCTGTCAAGACCGCGGACGGGCGACTGCTGCATTCGAGTCGTGAGATACGTGATGCCTTTCGGGCGCACTTTCGGGATCGCTTTGCCCGCTGCCCTGATCTCCCGATCCGGGAGTTTCGTAGCTATCTTGCCGACTTTCCCCGCCTCCGGGTGGCTAAAGCGGCTAGCTGCGAGGGTGTGGTTACTGAATGCGAAGTCCGTGATGCGTTGAAGCAGGTCGGCCTGAACAAGTCGCCGGGACTAGATGGTTTGCCCTACGAAGTGTACTTGAGGATGTCGCACATGTTTGTGCCTATTCTGACGGATATGTTCAACCACTGGTTCGCCCAGGGAGCCATCCCTGGTAGCGTTACCAAGGGCGTGATCACATTGCTAAAGAAAGGTGGCAGGCATGTTTGGGAGGGTTTAGATGACTACAGGCCCATAACTCTGCTTAACACAGAGTTAAAGATTTTGGCCCGGGTCTTGGCGAATCGTTTACAGCGTGTCATCAGTGATCTGATCGGCCCTGAACAGACCTTTGCTGTGAAGGGAAGATCGATCCAGGACAATCTGCACTTGATTCGCGAGGTCCTAGAGGGGATAGAAGACGACACAGAAGCCGCGCTGATCAGTTTAGATCAGTCCAAGGCCTTCGATAGGGTTGACCATCGGTTCTTGGCGTCTGTTTTGGAGACTGCCGGATTCAAACCGGAGTTCCGCAGATGGATTAGCATGATGTACCACAACCCTCAGGCAATGGTGCAGGTGAACGGAAGGCGTTCGAGGGTATTCGCGATCGAGGGTTCGGTCCGGCAGGGCTGCCCGTTGTCTCCTCTTCTCTATGTCCTCGCGTTGGAGCCCCTCCTGCGCAGGCTTAGGGATGAGGGGACAAGTCCGTCCCTACGCGGTATACCTTTTGTTAGCAGCCTTGCGGCAAGGGTTTCCGCGTTCGCTGATGACATCACAGTCTTTGTGTCCCGCCGTCTGGATATAAAGGCTGTGAAAGAGGCGGTTGTCGAGTACGAGCGGATCGCAGGAGCCAAGGTCAATTTTGACAAAAGCGAAGGTTTGCGGCTTGGTGCTTGGAGGGGTAGCAATACTCTTCCAGGGCCCTTCCGCGGGAGTGACGGACCCATCCGCATCCTCGGGGTGTGGTTCGAGCCCGACCTCCAACTGGAGCGAAATTGGTCGGAAGTACAGACCAAGGTGAATGCTCAGGTGGGAATCTGGCTTTCAAGGATGTTGTCTTTAAAGGGCAGGGCGGAGGCGTGCGCCACGTACGTCTTCCCTCTGATCCTTTACCGATTGGCTGTACTTCCTCTGCCTAAGGCATGTCGGTTGGCACTGCAACAATCCCTCTCCAGATTACTCTGGGGAGGTGCAAGGCCGATGGTCCGTAGGCAGGTCTGTATCCAACGTACACGCAACGGGGGTCTGGGTATGCCTGATCTGGAGAGCCACTGGCTTGCTGAAAGACTTGCATACCTCGACCGGTCCTTGACAGGGGACTCAGTGTGGAGACGAAAGGCGAGTCGGACTTTTCCTCGCCTCAAGTCAGACCCAAAGGCTGAAGGTCGACGTAGGCCTTTGGGCGAAGCACTGTTTTTTAGCGAGTGCCGAAAGGCCCTTCGTAACCTTCTTGGGCCCAGTGACCTTTCACGGCCTCGGAAAGAGCTATATCGGGAGTTAGTGGTGGGTTCCGCTTCTGATCCTCTTAGCGAGCGGCGAGACTGGACGGCGGAGGAGATCCGCTCTCACTGGAATTGGGCGCCAGGATCGAGCTTCTTGAACAACTCCGAGTTCTCGCTCACCTGGCGACTTGTACGGAATGCGTTACCCCTTCTCGGCTTGAACTACAAAGCGGGCCTAGCAGACATGCCTGATTGTCCTCGCTGCGGCAGTGGATTAGAAGAAACGGCTGAGCACGCCTTCTACTACTGCGAGCGAGTTCGCCCGTTTTGGGATCACGTCGGGGAGTGGACGGCTCGCATCGAACCTAAGCAGCTCGTGCTGCTCGACGTTGGTTACGTCGTGGACAACGTTCTTCCTCCGTTTCAGGGTGAGAAGCGTGTGGTGTTTCTCGCGATCCTGGCTGTAGCTCGAATGGTGATTTGGATCACGCGAAAGAAGGGATTGTATGACGATCCAAACTTTTCTCATCGCGATCTGGTTTTGTATTTTCGGCATCAGCTGAGGGTCAAAATCAGATGCGATAGAAAACGCTTGGATCGCATAACATTCAACAGAAGGTGGGTGAATGCAGCGAGCCTGGTCGTGCGAAAGGGGGCAACGTTGGAGTCATCCTTCCCCCCTCTGCCCGCCCATGGCGTCTACGGTACGGGTCCTTCGGGACCCCACCCCGGTAAGTAGGCAATGTTTTCCCCTTGTAACCTAGTTAGCAGTATGTTGTCAGTCATTGTCCCCGTCATCTAGTCATTAGTATTCAAGATCTTCCCCATCCCCATTATTTTTCGACCTCAAGCCGTATCCCAGTCCGCTTTTACTGAAGATCTTGAACATTCATATGTATAAAAATCATATTACCGGCTTGTATCGACCCACATCGTGCCCGACCCTTTATTTTCTTTTTTCCCCTATAGATTAGGATCCCAGTCCCACCTAGGGCAGGTCCGACTTGTTTCCGGTTCTTTCGCCCCGGAAAACAGTCGGCCTCCAATTTTATAGACGGGGGGATGGGAGGGCAACCAAACGGGGGATTTTTTCCTTTGTTTCTTTGTTTTTGTATATATTTCGGGGTTTTTCTCCCATCCCCATCATATGAATTCATTTGTAAAAAAATCACAAGTTGTAAATAAAATCATGCATCACTTCCGGGGTTTTAAGTAGGACTTTCTCCATAGAGCAAATGTGGTATTTTGGTGGTAGCAGCGCGCAAGGTGACGGATGAATGACTATATATTGTATTGTTGAATGGGTCGGCGAATGTGGCTAGCTAGGTCCCCTTAGTAAAAACATAGTTAATGCAAGACCGCACCCTTCCCCTTCCCCCCCAAACCTAAGGCCTTGTGCCTTCCTGTAAGTAATCAACAGGAAATAAACACACAAGACACAAGCTTACACACAAACGAAGACACAGACGAACACAAGCCACTAAGCTAGTAGCCGATACTATGTCCAACCAATTTCTTTCCTTCCTCAACTAAAGTTCATGACCTCTTTTCAAATGGCCGAGAATTATATTCAAAAGGAAAACCCGACAAACTTTCTTTCACCAACGAGACACGCTGTCGCCACAATCATAAAACCCGCTATAAACTTAATGTAAGTAAGAACGACTTATTTACGGACTCTGATAACATGAACATACACACATCTTTCAACAAATTTATTCTCTTCTTCAAACTTTATTTTCCAAAAGGCCATTTACACATCATGTATTTTGTTTTTCATATTCTGTTACATGCACATTAAACTGTTTGTTATTTAATGTTCGTTGTGTTCTATTCCATTTCTTTTGCGCGATTGTAATGTTTTGTGTTGTATTTGTGGTGGGAATAATTTAGAGAGCAATCTACTGAAATAACCAAATTACATACTCCCCCCACAATATATATATATATATATATATATATATATATATATATATATATATATATTGCCGCCTAGTGGGTAGAGTATTCACCAATGGCCCGGGAGGTGGGATTTCAATCCTAGGTCTAGTCATTCTAAAGATTAAAAAAATGCTACCGGATGACGCCTTGATTAACACTCAGCATTATAAGGTACGTATCAAGGGTAAAATGGAGCGATTGAGGGAATGGAATAGCGCTCTCTCCTACACCTCGGTGTAGTAGCTATTGAAAAGGGAACTTTCGGGTTGCCCTTGACGATGGTCGACAACTTTACTTTCTTTTATATATATACATATATATATATATATATATATAATAAATATATATTAGATATATATATATTTGATTCATGGAATTTAGACTGCGACCCATGGGTTTCATGGAGTTTTTTGTAAAACAACAATCAGGCAGCATTTCATTTTCTTAACTCCCTGATGATTGTTGTTTTACAAAAAAATCCATGAAACCCAGGGGTCGTAGACTAAATTTCATGAATTAAATATATATATCTAATATCCATATTATATATCACTTGGTCGACATAAACCCACAAAATGATTTAGAGACCACCAACACTGTCATTTTATATATATATATATATATATATATATATATATATATATATATATATATATATATATATATATAAAACACCTTATGCATTGAGCAAGCGTTCTTCGTTTCTACATAATTTTCGGGGAATCCCCGCGGCATAATGGCAAAAGTGCTGGACTGTGGCCTCGAAGTAAGCGAGTTCAAACTTCAGTTGCATGCTTATGTTCCCTTTTGGACTAATACCCTTGGTTTAAATAGTATCACTGCTGTTCTGCAAAGATGGCTAGTATATCTTGCAAAAATTCCGATAATATATCTTTTAACTAATAAAGGGTTTTAACATTTATACAAATTTCAAGCTTTCTTTGCTTCTTATCTGGCTTTTTCATAAAGTCCGTAGATGTGCTGTTTCGAATATCTAAGTATTTTGGAATTATTTTATTTGATGAGACAAAGGGGCCATAGAACAAGTAGTACTGTATGTACGAGAATAGTAACGTTCAACTCAACATTATAATGTCGATCCAAAATTTAACCTCAATCTGGTGTTATCATGTACGTACAAATGTACGCACGTACTCAGCGTAAAAACTCAGCGCATGGATTCAATAGATTTTCTAATATTAGCTTGACTCAAAGTACAATACTTTTCCTTTGACTTGCTGCTGCTGTTGCCATGAAGGACTGCATGAACACGTGCGAAGGAGTGTTAGAGGGGGGCTCAATGACATACACCGACATAGTACTATATATGTGTGTAGGAGAGGAAAGAAGATATGTGTGTGTGTGTGTGAGAGAGAGAGGAATAGGATATACATTTTGAATTTTTTAATGGCTTATCAAACCTCGTTGGGTATCTAATGCTAAATCCACCCTTGTACAACAACAGTAGTAATACTATTTAACTCATATCTTAACCAAGGGTATTAGTTCGAAAGTGAACCAAATTGAGCGATTGGAGAACGAAGTCACTTACTATGATATTGCAGTCCAGTACATTAGTCGTTATGACATGAAGACTCACCCTCCTCTAGAATAAATATAAGAGAGAGAGAGAGACAGAGAGAGAAAGAAAGAAAGAAAGAAATTAAAAGGAAAGGAAAGAGACAGGCTGAAAGAAAGAAAAAAGTGAGAAACAGAGAGAGATATAGCATTCTAAGAGGAGGGTACTTCATTTGCCTTTCAGCACAAGTTACTTTTTCAAGCAAAGTATATTTTTTAAAGAAATAAAAGCCATTATCAGTTTGTTAGTTCATCAGAATGTGTTACGCTGAAACGAACTGAATTATTTAAAATTAATGACAGATTTGGCAAAAATCAAAAATCACATAGATCTGGGATGAATATTAGCGCCATAACCACGCGGTTACGCAAACATTTACAAATATTACAATTAGATTATAATTTCTACGAAGGATGGCTTAAAAAAAAATTCGGTCAAATTTTCGTTCGTAATTATTTGAATGAGTCACATTATTATCATTATTTTTAATCCAAACGTTCATTGTAGGGAAGTTTTAAAAAAATAGGACTTAATATAATCAGAAATATAAATAAATAGTTACATTTTAAGAATCATATCTTCACTTTCAAGTTAGTCCGAAAGTGAACGTGATAGCGCGACTGGAGTTCGAACTCGCTTACATCGAAGTCGCAGTCCGGCACTTTAGCCATTACTCTTGGGAGAAGTATTGAACTCCTTTATCGCCCCATTTATCATAGCTGTTCTCCTGCAAGGATAGATAGCTTTAGCATTAAATAACCCACGTAGGTTGATATGCCATTAAAAAAAGAAGAAACCAAATCAAACTTTCAAATTAAATATTGCTTCAGTCAAATTAATTGGCAACTTTTTATCCTTTAACCCATGTGTTAAAGGGTAAAAATTTATCAATCAATTTTTAAAACCGATACATTTTGAAGAGTAAAAAATAAAGAAAATAAAGCAGACATTTTTGGTTCTTTTCCGTTTTTATGTTTATTGTACGAGTGGACGAAAAAAAGTTATATGATAAAAAGTTCATTTTTCTCTTAAAAATTTAGTTTCAACATTTCACTAAATTATTTTTTTAATAGTTCTTTTATTTGATATTAACAACAACAAAACAATATAGTAGACAGATTAAAAATAATTCTGCAATTGAAATTTTCTAACTTCCTTTTTCAAAAGAAGATAGTCGATTTAAGTTGTTTTGAATTTAGAATAATTCAAAGTTTACAAGTTTCACAGAAAATGCAAAGAAGAGTTTAAAAAGTAATTTTACAATTAAAATTTTGTATAGAATTTCACTTTTCAAAATATACCTTCCATCCAAGGCCCCGACGATTTAGAATATTCTTACTATCAGGGAATTTTATTTTAACTGTAACTGTTAATGGTACAAACAATAAATTTTCCCATTTGTATTTGAAAAGTCCAATTCAGCAAATATATGACAGACACGCTCTAGCACTTGGCATTCTAGGCAATTGCCCACGTTGTCGGTACCTTGGGCCATTCCTGTTAGGGACTATCTCTAAAACTACCACGTCCTCGATGCGAACTGAAGAAATCGTAGAACATGGACGTGCCTTTAATAATTGATAGACTGGCATTGTCAAAAAGACCTTCGAGGAGAGACGAAAGATAGAAATTGGCAGAAATACTGTGACTGTCCAAATATCATTGCTATTACTAGATCCCAACCGATAGATTTGTTTGTTTGGGTTTTATGGCATATCAACCTTTGTAGGTTTATTAACTCCAAATCCATTTTTATGTAAATAATCAATTCTATTTCAAACAATTCAGTTTAGCATGAGTGTATAGTTTAATTGTCAAAAACATTTCTATTTCAAGCTATTTAGTTTATTCAAAAAGTTCTAATTCAGCAAATTCAGTTTAGCGTAAGTACAGATTTTGTTTACACTCAGTTAAATGTCAAAACAGTTCTATATTAAACAAATCAGATTAGTGTAAGTACAGTTTCAATGTCAAAAAACAGTTCCATTTCAAATAATTCAGTTTAGCATAAGCACGCAGTTTGAATGTAAGTACGGTTTAATTATCAAAAACATTTCTATTCCATATTAGCATAATCATGCCGTTAGTTCAATTTAACCCAAAGATAGGGCCCTATCAGGTGTTACCACGCCGGGCCAGAGTGGACCTGGGAGCAATGGCAATGAAGGGGTGCTCCGCATTCCCCAAAGCCCCAGCATAACTGGAACCTCACCATCAGATTGTTCAGTGTCATATCCAGGACACTTGTTAGTGGGGAGGGTCTTACCCCTCTGCAGAGGTGCAGTCAGTGTATTCTACAGCCCCAGCCGACAAAGTGCATCTGTTGGTATAAACATGCAATAAAATAAATAAAGTTTGGTTCATTTGTAAATGTTTAATTATTCATCTAGCATGAATAATTAATTGTTGGTTTCAAGTAACGATTCCAAATTATTTGTTTACACACAGTTATCGTATCAGATATTCTTATCTAGTACTAATAATTTTCAAACAGACCCGTCCACTAAACCCTACAACACGGAGGCAGAGTGGACCTAGGAGTAATAGCATCCACACCGGATGAAGTTTAGTTTTATCCAAGACAGCTCCTTTTTACGGAGGTAAGGAAGCTCATTTCTCTGCTGGGAATGCAGTCAACGTATTTTAAGCCCGAGAGAAAATAAAGTTATGACAGTTTAGTTTCAGAATGAGCCACCTTTCCTAATTTTTTTTTTTTTTTTGCTTAAATTTCTGCGGATTAGTATTTTAAACATTCGTGATTCAGATTATCAATGAAAAAATTAGGTACAAAATTGAATTTAAATAGAAAAATTTTTTAAAACTATTTTTTCCGTAAAGTTATTTTAATTTATATTCTACAGTATACATTCATGCAAAAACGGACCCTGACTTTGATTCCGGTGTCAGACTTTTAGTTTTCCTTTAATGAATAAGGTCCTTCCCATGTGACTAATAAAGCGCGAAATAAGAAATTAAATATTATCACAAACAATTGCACCTTGACATAGGGGTGGGAAAGAAGCGGTATTTGATCGGGAACACTGACACTGGACACAAAGTTAATGGGCATTTTCACCACGACCTTACATTGTTAATTGAGCGGTCTTCTTAAAATTTAATAAAAAAAACTTCCCAAAAATCTTTCTGTCTAATCTCGCTTTCCGTTGTTCATTACTTATGTAATAAATCTAAAATAAATAAATAAATCTAAAATAAATGAATAAATAAATGAAAATAACAAAAGAAAAAGAAAACAAACTCAGAACGTTTGTTATGATATTGCTAAAGTGACAAGAATGACACAGTAACAGCAGGAAATTTCTGTACACCTGAAGAAGGTCGGAAAGCACAACGATCAAAATATAATTAATGATAAAATAATCGATCGATCGATCGACATTCAAACTGATAAAAAGAAAAAAATGTGTATAATGAAATAACAGGTTATTCTCTACTCAACGTAATCGGTGTAGAAAATATTTTAGTTCTGATTACGGGAGTATCATTCCTTGAAAAGTAATTTTGGTGAATTTTGTGGTAACAAGCCCCATCAACTCGTACTGAAGAACACCACGACACATAAGTAAAAACGTGCAGTCAATAGCAAATTGTTTGGTGTTTTTTGACGTGTACGCAAATATTAGTGACGTCATTAAAAGTGATTTTTTCGTTGTCGAATCGAAAACGAGGTCCACTCACCTGCAGTCCCTCTCGGTGTCCACACGTGTATCTCTTTCTCTTCGCAGGATTTTTTTTTCTAAACTCCGCAAGGATTCGACCCGTTTTATTAAGGATAATTACTGTTCGCGGGGACAATGTACCGCCGTCTGTTGGGTCCTGAGCGCAGTTGGCTGTTATTAACCAGAGGAATTTCTAAAACAGCCCGCTGTGTTCGACCTTCGGTTTTAACACCGACGTCCTCTACCTTGAAATGTAATAATAACGGAGAAAGTCGTCAACTCCTTTTAAATCAGACATACTCAGGCAGATTCCAAGAAGCTAATACTTCAATAATCCGGTGTATGGGACATGGTACCCCATCACACTGGAAAACCGATAAAGAAATCGATGAACAACAGAAAACTACAATGAATCATTTACCAGTTCCACAAGGATCTTGGCAAGAAACTTATCAGGAAAATCAGAAAAAATACAATATCTTACTTGCTATTTCATCCACATTTACGGCTTTTACGCTTTTTACTATGTACAAAGTTAAATGTTTCGAATTTAACCCTGGACCTGTGTTTAAGAATGTCGTCATTGATGATATTGCCACTCTTGGGGGTGAATCAAGAGCGGAGGTAGGAATAAACTTTGATGTCGTCCCGGAAACTGATGAAGAAGCTAGCGAACCTGTTGAAGAAGAGATCGCTGCGGAAACCGCACCCGAAACTGTTGCCCCTACAGAGGAGACTGCTGAGGATCCTGTGGCAGAAGCAGCCTCATCCGACGAAGCGGCTCCTAAAGACCCTGAAGAGCCTATTGTCCCTGTGACCGCAGCTGATGAATCCGAAGAACCCGCTGCGGCCCAGGTCGAAGAACCCGCTCCAGTCCCGGCCGAAGAGCCTGCTGCTACCCCGACCGAAGAACCTGGTACCACTCCGGCCGAGGAACCCGCTGCCACTCCGGCCGAGGAACCCACTGCCACTCCGGCCGAGGAACCCGCTGCCACTCCGGTCGAAGAACCCGCTGCCACTTCGGTCGAAGAACCCGCTGCCACTTCGGTCGAAGAACCCGCTGCCACTCCGGTCGAAGAACCCGCTGCCACTCCGGTCGAAGAACCCGCTGCCACTCCGGCCGAGGAACCCGCTTCCATTCCGGCCGAGGAACCCGCTTCCATTCCGGCCGAGGAACCCGCTTCCACCCCGGCCGAAGAACCTGCTGCAACCCCGGCCGAAGAACCTGCAACCGAAGCAGCGGCTCCATCACCTCCAGGAGATGATCCACCACCACCGCCACCTCCAGCTGAGGATACTTCAGTGCCACCTCCACAACCAGCTGAGGATTCTTCCTCGGCTGCAGCTGGAGAATCATCTTCAACTGATACATCAGTAATAGCAGAAAAAGATGTCCACAGTGTTGCCATAGATTGGTCCAAGGTCCCTGACATCCCAACTCATGTTCCATATTTGTTGGTTGGCGCAGGAACTGCATCATTCGCGGCTTTTAGGTATGGTTTTGCCTAAGTTAGTTTGTAATAATTTTTGATTACAGTATAACTCTGTTATTAGTATTTAGAAAAAGCGGTCAGTCTAGTACACTTGAGAGGGGGCACCTGTATGACTAATTGTTCCTTTTATCACAGTATTACTACTACTACTACTACTACTACAAATAATTCTTACCCATTTTCAAATTGCCTGATCTTTTGATTGTCTTTCTTGCTTGAACAAGTAGTTGTGTAAAATTTAATCTATCTGAAGGGGCCTAGATTTAAAAAAAAAATGAACTTTATTGAAGTTGCTTAACAGAAAAAAAACCTATCCTAATACATTATCAAATAACTTAAAACTTCGATTTACTCTTCTCTAATCATCCTTTGATTTGTGATAAAATATTTTGTCACAACCATAACCGAAAACTTGTTTAAATATATCATGTATGTACATGAACAGTCAAAAGTTTGCATGTACTTTACTGTCAGTATAATTTTTTTTTAATGATTTAATTCGTATGTTAGCTACATTAGAAATGTTTTTATTGTAACTTATAATTATCAAAGCATCCCCATAAAATATGACTTTTTTTTGTACGTGTGAAAAAGAAATATCTTATATAATCAAGTAGCACGTGTATAGAAATTTCAAGCAAGATCTCTTTTTTATGTTTGAACTTTGTATTTAACATGTTTAAAAATGTCCTTAATTTCTATGACATTGAAGAAAACAGTATCGGACCCTAAAGTAGTTAATACTTGCTTGAAAAAAGAAAGAAAAACAGAAAATTGAAATTTCTCTCTCTAGGTCATACCACAACATACCCGTGACTTTTGCAACTGGTGATGATGTTACGTGTGTTTTTTTAAATATTTATGCATTTTGATTGTACTTAAGTTTATCACACGTGTCAGGAGGTTTCCCTCTAATTTCTCTTAAACTAGTAATTGTTGGTAATGTTATCACGATAAAAAACAACGACAAAAAAGAACACTAATCTTTTTTACTCGTGTATCGGTTAACCTAAATAGTCTCCCTTCCGTCATCAACTAGTTTCAGTTCTTATAACCTTGTTTTTAAAGGTCAGATTAATGTTTTTATAAAAATAAACAAAAACAAAAAAAAAAAAAACTATAGAAAATATTATTTTGGTTTAAATATTTTCAAGAAAATATTTTGTCTATTAATGACCGCAGTCACATTTTACTGTACTTACAATGTCACTCATGAATTCGTTATTTGCAGCGAATTATTTTTAGACATTAAGTGATTTGAAATATCTGCAATGATGGTCAGTTAAAACGAACTTAAAATGTTATGTCAGCAACATACCAGGTGGTAACATTTTTAAAGTTTTTGTTTTTGGTGGGAGCAAGGTCATTAGTACAAAGAAACCCTCCTACATACGAGTGTAGAACTGCTGAGATTTTGGTCCAGGAATCTTAGCTTTTGAGTGGGTGGCTACCAAATTAAAATAGTTTGGTGACCGGTTTTCTGTCTTCATGACATAATTTGCTGTATCATTAAGAAGGGGTAGATTCAAGATGTTCATACTGATATCTACGGCAAAAATCAAGGGACCTAAGAACTTTGTATGTGTTTGAAAACAACTCAGGAATCTATTGTTTTACGAACTGCTTTCCTTGCTAGGAAGTTTCAGCAAGATTTTTTTTATTTTTCTTATTTGTCCGCCCCAATACATGTCATTTTTTAGTGCATATATTGTCGTAACTTTATACTCCCCAAGAACTCGATGTGTAGGGAGTGGGGTGGAATTCAATTACTGTGTAGAGATCGGTCAAGGCGAGAGACGAGGAATCTAATATCGCTTTGTCGACCTTTTTTTTATTTTTATTTTTTTATTTTTTATTTTTTTTCCTCAAAGATCTGATTCGATGAGACTTGAATAAAACCGTCCGGAGGACTTAAAAAGCGAGCCCTTTTTATTTTGGTGATAGTGTTAATTTTTCAACTTACCTGTTAAACCTAATATTACAAGGACCCACTTGGTAACCAATGGAGAATTTGTTGCAACCAAGACTACTGCTATCCGGGACCCCGTGAAGGAGCTGCCACAACAGGAAGAGTTTCAACCCTTTTTCTTTTTCTACATCAAGTTTTTGAGTTCCGAGCTTCAGAATTATTTTTTTTACTGTCCAGTCTTCATCCTCCCCATCACAACTGTCGGCGTAACAATCCGACATTTTGCAACAAATTACTCTATGAAGTAAAGGATTCTTTTTCTAATACTTTTTTTAAAAATTTTAAATGGAAGACCCTGTCAACCAGCAAGATCTTGAGAGAAGACTGATCGTTCTTCAAAAGAATGACGAAAAGAATATTTTATCTACAAAAGTGTTCAGTCCTTTTGAAAGAGAAATTGAAGGATGGTTAGAAGAGCTGGAAGGAGTGTTGTGAAACATGGAAGAGCAATTGACTGCCGAAGGGGATGCACAATCATTAACTGAATTACATTGGGCCTCTTTCAGATTTAAGAGAGATGCGACAGTAATTAGTTTTGTGAAGAAGCAGCAAAGCAGAGACTACAAAGTCAGGACGTATCTAATTTTCCAGAACTGGCTGGTCCTCTCCTTTTAACTTGTCAGTCCATTCATCCTTTTCAGGGGAGCCGTTTAGAATAAAGTTCAAGGAGTCATGTTTAGCGGAAAAGACTTCAAAACCAGGAAAAAGTGCTTCAAGGACTTTCTCAACAAATTTGAAAATTGTGCAGCATTCATACCATCTGCCGCTGGCAAATTGTATTTTTTTAAGATATTACCTGGACGGTAGAACCCTTCAACTCATCAACCACCTTTCAGTATCTGAAGATAGTTACTCAGTAGCTCTGAAGTTGTTGAGGGCTCAGTAACTGGATGAATAGGAGATGAGAGATTATCCAAGGGATAGTGGACTTTCAACTGAAGACTGCTTAGAATCTGGTTGGTTTGAAAGATTTTGTCATTAAAACACAGGCAGATGTGTGAGAACTTAGAGTCTCATACAATTGCAACTTTTATGATGATGCATTAGCTGGAGCTATCATAATGTCTCAGATTTCACCAAGTTACCATCTGATGTGAAAAGCAGACTGATTAGGATTTCAGGAAAAACATACCTAGCATTATTTGACTGAACGGAAATAATCAGACGATTTTTTATTATCAGAAAGAATGTTAAACATCCTACAATCAAACTGTAGCCACCATCTTGATTTAGGGCAGAAAATGAGGGTGGATGCCCATTCTTCCCAGAAAACCTTTAACAACAAGGTGAAGCAGACACACCTCCCATGAAACTAGAATTTCCAGTTGTAAGGAGCTTCCTCTATGTTTTAGGTGCCTTAAGAGGTCCCACATTGGAAATATGTGTTCATTAAAGCTGCAATGCTAAAGGTCATAAAACAGCCATGTGCTGAGCCATCAGAAGTGAAGTGCATGTTAACATCTGCTTGTACACTAATAATTAGCTGTATATATTTATGCCTTTGTTGATTAGCTTTATGGTCAGAATGAAAAAGAAATAAATTAGAATAAATTGCCTAAAATTCACAGGAAGTCAACTTGGACGCCATGGTCTTAGAAGAATTTGGGTGTTGGAGGTAAAGACCTTTTTAAGCTTTGGAAGAAGGCCTTTTAAGGAGATCTCATTAGTATTAGGACTCATTTCTGGCAAAGTCCAATTCTTTCCAGTGGGTTGAATATGTCTTATGAACTGCAAGGACTTCCTCAAATACTCAGGATTTTGATGAGGCACAAATTGACCAATGAAAGCAGTTTCAAGAACAATTTGTCATTAAAACCCTACTTGGAATTGATGCATTTCAGTTCCTGGAACAATTCAAAATAATCCCCTGTATATATGGAGTCACCTTTTCAACATCTATAGGATTAATCCTTTTGGCAACTGCTGCTGTTTTCTATATGAAAATCAGTTGAACACCCTAAGCAAAGGGAAAGGAGTGGCACAAATCAATTATACATGCTCGTTAATCCAAAACTCTATTACCATCATCTAGATTTGATTAGAGTGCTATCCAGACTCCCTAAAAGATTGGTTCAAGGAAAACAATGTCCAACAAGAATTGGAAAACATGCTTGGATTTGAATTACTTGGATTGCCTACCTCCGAGAAATTCTCCACTTTGATGATGAGAAAGTGAACCAGTTCAGGGACTCCATGTCTTTCAAGAACAGCCACTACTATTGTACAAGGATAAAATAGTTGGCACCTTCCAGTCATAATGCTGTTCTTAGGATCCTAGAGAGGGTAGCCAAGGACACAGTGAAGAAAAAGTTTTATGATCAGTATCTGCAGGTTTTCATGCTGCAAGAAGACAATTGGATTATTGATTGTTTTGGAGATTACATTTGGATTTACCATTAACTGATGCTCAAGCTGACCACACAACCATTAAGGTGAAACTTATTTTTAATTATTTTTACAAAAAAAAATTTTCAATCTTACTAAATGAGGTGGCCTATCTTGGAGTCAGTCTGATTGGAGACATGTTAGAACTACTGATTTGCTTCAGAACCAACAAATATGTCTTTGGCAGACATAAGGAAAGTGTTTCTTATTCTTTTTTTTGTTTAGGAGAAGGACCAAAATCATTTTTGTTTTTTCTTGAAAAAGATAATTTGTATAGTTGCTGATATTCAACAATGATTTTCAGCTTTAATTCATGCCCTTTTATATTTAATTATGTATTGAAGTACCTCACAGATAAGTTTCCTTTAGATAAATGCATTCAGGCATTCAAATCCAACTTTACTGTTGATAATCAAGTAAAAACAGAAAATGATATTAACACTGTTTACTTAGTACATATTAGAAAAGGAGTGTCTGCAGAAGGTCAACTTTGATATATAATCCTGTAATTCCAACTGTGCAGAATTATGAGAGAGAATAAAGACAGATGAAACCTTGTCAGATTTTGACTTTGGCTAACAGAACGTATTGGAATACCTATACAGCTCTGCTCAAGACTCAATAAAAATCTCTCCACATTCATGGGATGTAACAGCATCAACAAAAAGGAAGATGTGATTGGAAGCTTAAAAAATCCTTGTCCTCCTTATCCCTTCACTTACCTGTAATGGTGAGAAGCCAAATATTAATAGGGGAAATTTGGAAGTAAAAAGTGATGTGGGATAATGTGGTTCCTGAGAATTTAATAAAAGGCTGGAGAGCACTTACTACAGTTAAACTTGATATGATTCCCCCAGAGAGTCCTGAATGAAGAAAAAACTGCAAAATTACTTTCATTTGTGATGCCTCCAAAACTACATCTGGTTTTGCTGTATATGCTCTACTAAATGAGCAGTCTTCCCAAGTATTTTCAAAAACAAAAGTGATACCCTTGCAGAACAAATCTCTCCTCACTTTGGAATTCCTGTGTTCCTGGGCCTAAAATGTTTCTCTTTCTTAAAGAAAGCCTTAAAAGACACTTCAATAGAGAAAGTGCATGTTGTTATAGATGCTCAAGTTAATCTGGCTTGAGTTTTTATCAAATTTATTAATATTTTAAGTTGAACTTCAAAATACATTCTGATTGAGAAGAACCCAGCTGATTACATTATCAGTGGACTGATCTTGAAAATAATTAAGGAAAAACTTCTCTATTGATTGACAAACCTTGTGTGAATAGGACAGAAGTTTATACTGAAACAACTTTGAGCTTGGTTGTCTTTCAGAAGATCAGAAAAAAATGTGTTAATCCCTATGTGAATTTGTTTACAAGGAGCGAAGCTGAAGCTTCTCCTATAGTCCCAATGGAGCGATTTTCCAACCTCAGAAAGTTAATAAATGTGACTTCATTGGTTTCCAAGTTCATTGGCAGACTTTGGAATAGGGATGTGGACCATTACCTTCAGGCTAGGAACCACCTATTCAAGACTATGCTGAGAGAATTCATTAAACTAGAATTGGATTTCTTATTGGATCTTGAAGGAAAAGGTGGACTGAGCCTTAATCTGTTTTTGGACCCTCAACAATATTATCTGTTTTAAGGGGAGGATAGGTGGATCAGAACATCATCTGTATGAGGTTCAGAACTTGATACTGTTGGGTTAAAAACCATCATATGACCAACTTACAGATACGAGAATAACATAAGAGAAACCAGCATTTAGGATTGGCTACCATATTGAATAGAGATAATCCTGTTTGGATTTTGGATTCAACAAACCAGACAGGTAATTAAAAATATAGTGAGCACTTGTGCAAAATGCAAAAGGTTTTTTTCAGCACCCATTGTAACAGACTTGCCTGACCCTTTTGTGAATTTGGTAAGATTCTTTATACCAGCATTGACTACACCAGTCACATCTGCAAGACGTATATCCTTATTTTTACCTGGATAAGTATCAGAGCTTTTTATATGGAACTGGTTATCGATGTGAGCGTATCTTCCTTTTTACAGGCCTTTGTTTGGTTTACAAATGTAAATGAAATAATCTCACATCTTTATTCTGACAATGCAAAGATGTTCATTGCTGCTACCAGAATTATCAATAAAAGGATAATTACTGATGAATTTAAGAAAAAACTCTACTTTTACCACCTTTGTACCATTCCCCTTTATTCAACTTGGTAAAGAGACACTTAGACAAGTTTTCATTGTTTTAATTGTTCTATGTAAAGCTACAGGAAAAGGAAAAGTAGTCTGCTGATCATATCTGATGTTCAGCAAGCCATTAATAGTTGCTCCCTGACTTATAAGAGGTCTAATGATTCGGATTTTGACATCCTAAGACCCAGTTCTCTTCTGAATACAAATGTTGGCTAGGGACTTATAAGGTTAGATTATGAAGATCTGAATGTGACAGAGCAACTTAGCAAAACAGATTTATTACAGACTCTCCATTTTTGTGAAAGGAGCCTGGAAAAATTCTGGAAGATGTGGCATGAGGACTACCTTTTGAGCCTTAGAGGTTGGCAGACCTTTCATTCAAGAATATGAAGAAGAGGGGTGATCAAGGATCCCGTCAAAACTAGACCATTCTTGTCTATTGGTGAAACTCTTTAACTGATTGAAGGTAGAGTGATAGTGTGTTCAGCTAAAGTAAGAAAGCAGGATGGATCTATACAAACTCATTCCATCAAACTTCTGTTTCCACTAGAGCGCTCACTATGCATTAAAGAAATCCTGAAAGAAAATTTGTCAATGACTGAGAACCAGAAGGATTCCAAGACCAAACCTGGTCTTCTCAACCCAATGAAAGTGTTAGAATCTGGATTTGTCCTACTTGTAACAGAATTGAAGGTTCCAGACCAATGATTGCCTCCAATCAATATGATGACTGGTTCTATTTTGATTGTGTAGGCTTAATTGTCGCACCACCTGAAGAGGTACAATGGTTCTGTCCATTTTGAAGATCATGACGACTCAAATAGACTCACTTCACCAAGAGTCTAAAAATAACCAAGAATTTTTGAACATCTCAGGGAAAACTTTAAAAATTGTGGCTTAGAAAAGTGAATGAGTAAATTCCATGAATTCCTTTTCTCTACCTCATATCCCACCAAAAATGGACCTTTTCTTTTTATTATGGGAGTCAGTCGTAATTTTATATTCACCAAGAAGCTCATTGTAAATAGAGGGGGTGATGGAATTTAAACTGCTGTGTAGTGGTTGGTCAAAGCAAGAGATGGGAATCTAATTTTGCTTTGCTGACCAGTTTTTTAGATCTCATCTGATTGGATGAGACTAGATTTGCATAAGACCGTCCAGTGAGCTTAAAAAGCAAGTCCTTTTTACTCTGGTGATAGTGTTAATTTTTCCACTTGTTATGCATGTTAAACTGTTACTATTTACAAGGACGGATGTAAAGCAATGGTAAGAGTTTCAACCATTTTTCTCCTTCCACATCGAGTTTTCGGATCCTGAACTTCAGAGTTATCTTAGCTGTCCGACCTTCACCCTCACCTCAACCATTGGCATAAAAAATCCATCAATGCTGGAACATCATTTTTTGAGAATAATTCATGGTGATAGAGGATTGTATTTTTTTTTTCCTTTTTATGGAAATAACATCACCCTTTTCTGTAATTCTTTTTTCTTTAACATAAATTTGATGATCTGAGTGAGTTGTTAAAAAAATTGCAACAAAAAAATTAAAGATGAAAGAAAATACTAGTCAAAATTAATGATCATATTATCCTTGTTTTGTAATTGACTTTTGAAGTCCCAGAGAACTGGATACAATAAATGAAATTAAAGCATTTAAATATAAAAATGAAAACTTTTAGTAAATAACTTACAGTATCAATAAATGTTGGTGTAATTTTGAATGTTTCTTAAAAATCATTGAAAAACTGAAACATTAACAAAACTGTCAATAGGGCATTTGTCTCAATCATCAGGCAAAGTTAGTTTTTTCTTGTACAATGAAAGTGCTTCCCAAAGGTGAAAAAAAGTTTTTCTATTGTTATTTGGTATTTAAGACTGCTGACAAATGAAAGAAGAATTCTATTTCTGAGATAGTCATAATTCTGATTCCTGTACAAAGTGTTCAACAAGTGGATAAAATTAATGGTTTCCATTTAAATCAATCTTCCTTTCTCTCTCTCATATGTACACATAAATACACTTTTATATATATATATATATATATATATATATACACACACACTCACCATATGTAGTTACTTAAAATATTTAATCAGATAATTTTTATAGAATAAAAATCAAGTCAGATTTTGCCTTTATCAAATGTGGTATGGTGTAGGATCAACAGCCTGATTTTTATACTTAGATTGAAAGGCATATTAAGATTATATCAAAAATGAAAAAATATCCATTTATTGAATTATACATTGAATTTAGTTTTTTTATTGACTTAAAAAATTACATCTTTATAATTATAACTGTTTGAGCCTGTTGTACTGGTGGTACATTTATTTTCCTCCACAACATAGCACCAGTTTACCTTAGGGAGATCACACATAGGCATTGTCTACTTTGTTATTATATATACACAAATTATTTTATTTCTTCAAAATTTTTATTAATATATGCATTTTATGTTATCAAAAATAATTCCTTAAGTCACAAAGTAAAATTTTAAAAACAATAAATAATTAGGCCATTTTATGTTGAAAACTTAGTTGAGAATTTGACTCAATTCTTTGATCTGGCATTGTATTTCTTTATGAAAAGAGTTTATGTTCATTTATGTTGATTTAACATTTAAGATCAATGACAAATAGAAAATGAATTCTATTTCTGATTCTTCTACATTGACAAAGTATTTGACAGAGTAAATTAGTTTCTGTTGAAATGTTATTGAAATTTTTAGTAAATTGATTCCTAGTAAGGCAGTATCAATCATCGGACTTTATCCCTTGTTACTTGTAGTTTAATATAGTATCCCATCAGTTCTTTTGACTTATAAAACCATTATAGTTGGAGACATTATTTATATATATATATATATATACACACATACACACATCCCTTATTCAGCTTTTAAAGACTG
>OY757919.1:28614277-28689999 GCA_963585895.1 Sepioteuthis lessoniana | reverse complement strand
TGTGTGTGTGTATGTATATATATATATATATATATATATATAATGTGTATATGTGTATATATATATATATATATATATATAGTGTGTGTGTATATATATATATATATATATATATATACATATGTGTGTGTGTGTATATATATATATATATATATATATATATATATAGTGTGAGTTTGTATATTTGTGTGTGTATATAATGTGTGTGTATATATATAATATATATATATATATATATATATAAAATGTGTGTGTATATATAATGTGAGTTTGTATATTTGTGTGTGTCTATATAATATATATGTGTGTGTGTGTATATATATATATATATATATATATATATATATATATATATATATGTTTGTGTGTGTGGTTATGTATGTTAGAATGTGTATTTATGCATGTGTGTTTTTCTATGAGTGTGTATATATACATATATATATTTATATATATATATATGTCCCATGTTCTTGTAAATCATCCCATGCCAAATATTTTTCTTCATGGTATCTCTCAGTGTTATAGAACCCTTTTGGTAGTGTCCATCTCCTCTCTAAGTAACAGTGCAAGTTGTACTGAGGTAAATAGCAGAACCAGTAGCAATAATCCTGACTTGACCTACTTTTAAAATGATTTTTGTGTTAAAGAAGAAAGTGAATTTTTATTCAATGAATTAATTTGCTCTAAATAAATTCTTTGCCACCATTTGTTGAAATTTAAATCAACTCAGTTTAGTATTTTAAAATAAAATTCTTTTTTAAAGTAAAACTGATTATAACATTATTATTTTTTTTTACCATTTCAAGCTTAGGGACATCTAAAAAAAGCTAAAATGATTAATATAAAAAACATTCACAGACTATATTTTAATGAAATAATCTGAAACAAAATTTTGAAGCAAATTTAAATTTAATTTAAAGAATTAAATTTTTTTAATTTTGTGAGCTCAGGTCAGGATATTTAAGAGCCAATGGGGTAAGGTTTAAGTGTTTAACAAATCTTGAAGTATTTTTCTGGGCATTTAGTACTGTTTACTAAACATTTTTATACATCCACATATATAAAATGCAATGTAGATCTGTATGTGTGTCATATATATATATATATATATATATACACACACATACACATTGTGTGCAACAGTTTCTATAGAGTAGATTACTTAACCTAATTCTCTTTGATTCTTGTGTGAAGATCCTTCTGTAAAAGAATCCTGTCATTTTTTTTTATATGAAAAATTGTACTGAAATAACATGAAAGTTAAATATATAATTTGAGAATCTGAAATATTTTTGATTCTCCCATATTTAAGCATTGATTCAGTGATCATCACCTTGAGAAAAAAAGTCTTGTGAATAAGTAACTTTGAAGAATTAGTGATATTTAAAAAGAACAATTTTCTTAATCCTTTAAATTTGTAAAACTGATATTTTGGGTTAAATGAGTCATACATAGGCTCTGTAGTTTAGGTTCACATGATTTTTGTCAGACACTGTTTGGCTTAAGAGATCATTCATAGTTTTTTAGGGTTTTTGTCAGACGCTGTTTGGCTTAAGAGACCATTTATAGTTTTTTTTTTATTTTTTAAACAAAATCATGAGATAACTTTAAACTAAGATGTCTGCACTCTGGAGGGAAGTTTACTGCTTTGTTTGTCTCTTTTTTTTTTTTCCAGGCTCAGGATTCAAAGGGTTAATTCTAATGCAGATTGCATAAAAATGAATACTTTTCTAATAGGTTTATTATACATGGGTAATTTCTGTAATTGTTTTTGTTTTCTGACTTAAACATAAATGGTGATATATTGATGAAAAAAATTCTCAAAAATATGTTTGAAGATGTTTTCAGGTGATTTTTTAATTTTTTAAAAAATTTAAAAAAAAATAAGTCTGACTTTTTAGGGGAGTAGAGTGTTTACCAATGGTCCAGGAGACCAGGGTTCAATCCCTGGTCGAGTCATACCAAAGACTCAAAAAATGGTACTTGATGCTGCCTTACTTAACACTCAGCATTAGAAGGTAAGGATCAAGAGTAGAGTGGAGCAATCCAGGGAAAGGAGTAGCACCCTCCCCTACACCTTGGTGTCGTAGCTTTTGAAAGGGGAGCTTTTAGGTCACCCTCAACTAAAGTTGCCAACTTTTTTATTAATAGTGATAATTAGGTGCCTATTTTATTTAGCAAGTTCATTTTGCAGACCAATTCACATGTATAGTGAGTTTGAACCTCACTAAGTACCTTGTTACTGTGGCTTCATGATACATTGAATTAGTTTGTTTTATCTAATTATAAATAGTGATTATCCCAGTAAATAATTAAATCTTAACTAATTTAATGATGCTAATTCTGAAGATCATTTTCATTATTCTTAGTTTTTCATACATTTTTTAACAGAATATTTTGGTTGATATAATCTTAAGCTTTCTTTGTGTTTATGTTCTAAAAAGCAACAAAGACGAGGATAACAATCTGAAAAATATACAGAATAATGAAACAACTTTGAGAACTTCAGAATCTAAGTTGTTATTCCACTAATTCTTTGAACTAGTATTCTGAGCTTTGTTTTTATTATTGTTTTGATTGATTTGTTGTTCAGCCTTCCTTGCATTGTCCAAAATTCTGTCATCATTCCACAAATTCTAACTAGACTCCCCAACAACTGCTGGAATTCTGTGTTTGAAGTAATCCATAAAATATATCTGCTGAAAAACTGATAAAATCAAGAATGGAGATATTTGTTTGAATTAATGGGGAATAATATTTGGATGATCTTTTGTCAATACAGTTGTGCACTGTGACAGTATTTGTTATTTTAGATAAATTAAGTTTTCTCATTTATGCTTATTAAAATTCAATTTCTTTCATTTTTGGGGGGTTGGATTAAGTTTTAATTTCATTTTTCTGAAATTAATTGTATTGATTATTGACAATTTTGTCAGTCATGGTAAAAGCATTGATGTATATATTTATTGGGCCCAGAAGGTTTTTAATATAAAAATACCCCCCCCCAATAAATGTGCGCAGTATAGAGAAAGACTGTAAGGGGATTTCTAAGAAGTCATGTTTCTGCAAGACATAACTAATCAAAAGAAATAATAAATCATTTGTCATAATAAAATAGTTTTCCTTTAAAAAAAAAATAAAAGGTACATCCTTCTTTGTATACATGTTTGTGATATAGTTGATATTCTCTCATCAGATTTCCTTCATTCAATATTATTGTCTTGATAAGACCGCAACAGAATAATTGTATATTGCTAATTATGTTTATAATTCAGTTTTTCAAATGAGATATGTAAAATAATTACATGGTATTATGACAATTTGGATAGAAAAAAAAACTTTTTTAAATTGATAAATTTAAGTGTCACTCAAATTAAAAAATATTTCTCTACAAAACTGAAATTTTTTTCGATATTAACTCTGAGATAATATAAAAAATATGATTGGTGTATATTTTTTCTGTTATGTGGATTTATCTTTTTATAGAAACAATTACAATTTGAAATTTAATTGTTCAGTGTAAATTTTAAAATTCAGAATGAAGATTATAATGTTCAAAAATTTTTGAAAGCATCTTCAAACAATTTTCAAGAACATTATTCAGTTTCGACTAACTATAATTGAAATAACACGATCTCACCTTTAGTTCTAGGAAATTATTTTGCTGTCATTATAACCAGTTGCAATTCATGTCTTACTGATCTCTAATTATTCAATGTTCACTTGGTTTAGTTTGGCACGAAGTCAGTAATACTCAATGAGAACTGAACAATGGTTTGCTTGCCTTACTTGATAACCATTATGCTGCTTCTGCTGTCCTCTTAAACTGTCATTTAAATTTAGTACGTGTGTGTGTGTATATATATATATATATATGTATGAGCAGGATGTGACACAAGGTCAATCTTTAAGTGGATTTAAACTGGTTTGAATTTAGTTTTCCTTTTCTTAGATTGGTTGAAGAGCCCAGTTTACCCAAATGTTTACTTTGAGCTGGAGGGAGAATAATTGGATTTGTATCTTTCCAAAAGAAATGTGAAATGCAGTCTCATCCAAGATTTTAACTTGTGTTCATTTCCTACTAAAGTAACCATTATTCCATGAATGCCTCTTAGATTTGGTACAAGTAGGGGAGCATTTTTATACTCTTTACTCTGTAATGGTTGATCAACCTTGCTAACCATTATACCATAACAAAAGTGCCCTATTTCTTATCCCATGTAATGACATATTCTTGTTAGTGATTAATATAATACTAAATACCAATACAGTTATATTATGAGTAAAGCCTTCCATTGATTGGTATTTTCATATTTTTACTCTTAAAAGAAATAAATCTATCTTAATTCATGGTGTTTTAATTATAAAAATCATTCCTTTTTGAATTTATTGGTATCACTAGGCAATCTTTTTGTATCAATTTTTGAGTAATTCTATCAAGTTTTTTCTGTAATATCTTGCATGAATTTGAAAGTTGTCTGTATACCAATCTTTAAAAAAAAGTTTTTTTTGGGGGGGAAAAAAATACAATGCTTTTTAATTTAGAAATAGAATGTATATATTCAATCTGATACAATCATAAATTTTGAATTAAAAAGAAACAAAATATATTTCAGTATTTGAATTTTTACTTTTTTTTGATGTTGTCCAATCTTAAGCACATTGCAATATCAAAGATGTTTTTAATAAAAAAAAAAAAATTGTTTTACTTTAATAGAAATCATTGAAAAAAAATATGAAAGGTAAAAAATTTTTGTTCCTTGATTTTTAAAATGAAATATCTGGAATTTGTAGATCTGACTTGAAACTATGGGTGACTCAGCTTTTTAGTGTATTTTTGCAATGTATATAATTACATTGCAAAATACTCTAAAAAGCTGATTGTCAGATCATTTTAGCATTCACTTTTAACAGATAATTGTGAACTGTTAAGCATTTTGCACCACTGATTTTCAATGATGTCATGACTTTGTCATCTTTCAGCAGGATACTAATTCTTGGTTATGATGAAGATTAATCAAAGTTGTCTCTTGATATTGATGACAATGTTTCCATTTTCTCATCTTTGTTATTAATGAAAGACAGTTTGTTATTCATTATGCCTTTAAAGGTTTGAATACAAACTCACACTTACATCACAGGATGGACAGGGAATGTTCTCCCCAGGAAATGGTGAGTTTTGTGTATCTGCTCCTGTTTGAGATGATATCTCTATTGATTAGAAGAAAATACAATGGTATGGCCTTACCTTTTTTATTTGTCAGTAATATCTTCATATGTATATGTGTAAATTTGTTGACATTGAAGTTTAAGGACATTTTGATATTTCTTAGAAAGAAGAAATTTTAAATTCCATATTTGGTGAACATAATTTGAATTAAAAAATAGGTATTACTTATGTATGTAAGTTTCATACATTAAGCATAACTATTTGGAGATGGAATATTATTTTGTAGATATATCTAATTGTTAATTTACATTAAAGCAGTTGAAATTGAAGTTTAGGGATATTTGAAATGAAAATCATATATATAATGAAAATAATTCCTACATGCCCATGAATGAGTCTTCCGAGGTTTCACCAAACAGTTCTTAAGGATTGCCCTGAATTGGAATAGTGTGTGTGTGTGTGTGTGTATATATATATATATATATATATATATATATATACACACACACTCACATTACTCCAATTCAATGAAATGAAATAGTTTTTTTGCAATTAACTTTCATGTTTCTTGCTGAAATTTGTTTAAAATTGGACAGTTTACTCTTAATAGTATATCAATTTGACATTTGTAAATAATCTGTCATTTCTTCCTTGATAAAGTGAATTTACTTAATAATTTACATAGGTAATTTCATGAGAATTCTCATTGTCAAAGTATAAGAAGAATGAAATCTTTGGTGTTAAGCATATTACAACCCAGTATGATAATTAGCAAGAGTTAAGGCATAAAAAGCCATCATTTATGCATTGTGGGAAACCGACAAGATTCAAAACAAGATAGCTCTCTGTTTTAGATGCTCTTAGTTTGCCATCTTGAAGATAATAAGACAAACTTGTTTAAAATGATCCAACTGGAGTTCCAAACCGAAGAAAATAGCTAGAAAGGAATGTCAGCTGAATAGGATCCTTATTCCCAATTGATTTGTTAATTGTGGTAAAATTTTCAAAGTCTGGAATGATGCTGGTGTTACTGTTTCTCAATCCACAACACTGAAGATTCCATCAGCTCAGATATGACAGCAGGATATTGATTTGAAATCCACTACTCACATTTAAACAGAAAGCATTCACTATAGGCTAGAGATAATCAAAATTGGTCTGTTCAATTGAACCAGGTCATCTTGAGTGATGAATCAAGATTTCATATTTCTTTTGGTGATTGTGGCTTCTGCATCTACCATAAGTCATATGAGAGATATAATGCCAAATGCATTAAAAAAGCGTAAAATTATCTCAATGTGTTATAGTTTGGGGTTGTATGTCTTTCCCCAATGTCAGAAAAGATCAATTAATGATGTTGTCCTAGATCAATCCTTTTCAGGTGACTCCTCTTAGCTGTGTCTAACTTGTCTGCAGGTCTTGTGGTATCATGTATTGTTGGTGCTTAATATTGCTTCAATGCCATTGCCTTCAACTATTTAGTTCAACAGAAAAGAGTTTGGGAGTAATCCAAGCTCATTGAACCTTCTCAGCAAGAATACTGTAGTTCTAGGACATCTTAATGTCTATTTCTTGGATGGACTTGTCAGTGACTGACATCATTTCTTGGCATATGAAGTATAATAACCAATCTGTCACTGTTGTTGGCTGGGCAGAGGTAGACTGAACTGCTTATGCACCATAAGGCTTAACAAGTTGGAAGCTTTTTGACATTGTTCTGAAAATGGAAAATGACAAAGTTGTATGGAAGGAACCCTCAGAATTCAAGTGAATTGGATATGATCAATTGAGAGACGTTTGTCATGCTAATCTTTGAATAATTCAATAAATTGATAAGATTCTAAAAAAAAAATACTTTGTTGATAAGTGCTGGGCGCCTCAGGTGGTGTTATGGTTAGCAAGCTAGACTAACAAACCTTCACGAGCAAGTTCAGTTCTCATTGAGTACCCCATTCATACAGCATTGTGCCACATCTAAGCAAAAAGCTTAGTAAATTATTACTTTGTTGATAAGTGCTATTCTACATTAGCAAAATTACACAATATAATTTTTTCACAATGTTGCAGATTCAAAACAATCATTTTTTTCCTTGCATATTTACACAATACATTTCATTCAGCTATGGGTAAGTTTTCCTTGGTCACCATGGCTGTTAGGGGGTAGTTGAATGATGGTGCCACATCCAAATTTCTTCATAATATATTTATCTACCTCTATGCCAAAATTGATGATTTAATCAAAAAATACACCATTGGCCCAGCGGTTAGTGTTCGCCAATGGCCTGGGAGACCTGGGTTCAATCCCAGGTCGAGTCATACCAAAGACTTTAAAAATGGAACTTGATACCACCTTGCTTAACACTCAGCATTATAAGGTACGGTTCAAGGGTAAAGTGGAGCAATCCAGTGAATGGAGTAGCGCCCTCCCCTACACCTTGATGTAGTAGCTATCGAAAAGGGAGCCTTCAGGTCACCCTCGACTATGGTCGCTAACTTTACTTTACTTATTATATTTGACAGGAAGTAAGAGGGTATAAATAAAAATAAGTTTTATTTTTAAAGAATTTGTTTACTATGTATTTATATAATGAACAGTGTGACATTTTTATTCTTTTGTTTGTGTGCCTGTTATTTCTGCTAAGATATATGCAAACTACCCAGGATCAAAGTGTAGCTCCTAGTAATTTTGCTTAGGATCAGCATGATTGTATGTGTAGAAATCTAATTAAATATATTACAAAAATCACACACAAAGAAATTTGAATAATTATTGGTACATCTGGTTTTTAATATTTCCTATTCATTTCTTAGGACTTGTGTTTAACTCTTTGAAATGAACTATTTTCATCTGCATATTTCAAAAAATGGCTGCTATTTTTGTAAGTTCAGTTTTGCATTGATCTTACAAAGAAGTGCAGATCCATACATAAATAAAACCATTTTTGACTGGTACTATATCAGTTGTAGTTACAAAAAGTAAAGTTGGCAACCATAGTTGAGGGCAACTCAAAGGCTCCCTTTTCAATAGCTACGACTCTGAGGTGTAGGGTAGGGTAGGGTACTACTCCTTTCCCTGGATTACTTCACTTTACCCTTGATCCATACCTTATAATCCTGAGTGTTAAGCAAGGAAGTATCAAGTACCTTTTTTTGAGTCTTTGGTATGACTCAATCTTGGCTTGAACTCCGGTCTCCCAGGCCATTGACTAATACTTTACCCACTGGGCTGGTTTTATTTTTCGGTTTACTGTCCACTTAATTTTTTTTTCTGCTGTACTCTTCTTTGAAAAGATGACTTGTGAATTTTGGCTTATTTATTCTTACAGAATTTCAGGTTTTAGTATATCATCAGCTTTTAGAAACTCTTAAATATTATTTATATAGTAGTTTATGGTGAGAAATAGCACTTAAAAACCTGATGCTACTATTATTTCATTTCCTGTGTAACATTTTGCTCTTTATTATAGAATCTTTTTCAAATACAACTGGAAAGGTTTCAAAACACTGAAAAAGATACTGATACTATTTATCATCTGTGAATACAACTGTTATTATAAAGTCTATTAAATAGACTTCATAATAAAGTTTAAGAAATTTCCATTACAAAAATTTCTTCAAAACTCTTAATGTTACCAGTGTTAGCTTTTAAGTTAATCGACAATACTAACCTATACCTTTCTTCACGTGTTTCTGTGAGTTCAAATATCTGTGTACCAACATTATTTTACTAGTTGTTCCTGCTAGTAGTATACTGGTTTGACTTGACTCATGTTTGAACAACATATACTTTGGCCTTGAAAGAATTTCTACTTGATTCCTGTTTCTTTTGCTGTTACTCATAAAAGAGAAATGGTACCTGTTTACCAGTTAAAGGCTTTTCCCTTCAACTGGTAAACAGGTACCATTGAATCCAGGAAAATTTGAAAAAAACAGTGTTGATTATAACCATATATTTTGATATTTTGAGTTCACTAGCTCACAAATAATTGAAATTAAATTCGGTAATATTGATATCATATGTAAATTATACTTGACAATATTGTAAGCTACTTAGTCAACCATTTTAAGCATAACTAAATAAACAAAAATTTAGAGTTTATAAAGTTTATTCAGACATAGTGTGGGGTGTCCTCATGGTGTAATGGTTAAAGTGATGGACTGCGGAATCGTAGTAAGCGAGTTCGTACTCCAATCATGCTATTACGTTCACTTTCGGGCAAATAGCCTTGGGAAAGGTATGAATCCCCTTATCCTCCCAGCTATGGGTTAAATAGTACCACTACTGTTCTTCTTGGAGAATGGCTTTGGCATTAAATGACCTACAAAGGTTGATATGCCATTAAACAAAGAAACCAATCAGATGTAGTGTATCAACTTAGATTTAAGAAGTGACAGATATAAATAATGTGTTCCCAGCAGTCAGCCATTGAAACTCGAGAGATAAAATGAAAGAATTACTTATGTAATAGAAATGCTAAGAGTCTCATTTGTGCTAGACAAAACCAAATGCTGACTTTGCTTTCTTATCACTAATGGACCCTTCGCCCTAGAGGGCTGTCATAGCTTTGACCTTCTGCTCCTGACTCTGAACTCTCCTGTCCCCAAATGAACTAACTTCCAAACACCTCCTGCTTATATAATATATTAATTACCTTATCCTCTAATGATATAAGAACACGTGTCTTTAACTTTCCAGTGTGATGTCATCACTGAAACCTTCCAGCTACGCCTATCAGTCAATCTTCAGCTGATGAATGTTAATTTTTCAGCATCTAATAGGGTTTTGTTTTCAACTCAAAAGACAGTTTTGAGTTCAAAACAAAACCCTATTTTGACATAAGCTGACACCCCAGCCATCATGTGCACATGTACAACTTTTTCAATGCTACCTACATTTCAGTTCAAAGTTTTCTAGCCAACTTACAATTTATCACTACAAATAAAATAATTAACTAATGTAATTATCATCCTTAATTATTGTACTGTGCACACTCACTCACACACACACACACACACACACACACACACACACACACGTATCTCCCACTATCTTACACATGACTTCTATTGGTACGTTATCTGTTTTTCTCACTCCCCCTCCCTTCAATTTCACCTGCTACACTCTTGTCACCACTGATCTGCTGTCAAGGTCAGTTCAGTTTTTTCTATGTAAGTTTTTAAAAAAAGGATGTATCTAAAACTGATTTTAATAGTTATTACTTTCACCAAGTTTTGGTCTGGAATAAATTTTTTTCTTCTTTTGAGTCAGCTGTTTGAAGAGGAATATCTTATCTTTTATTCTGGAGGAACATTCAAGAGAAGCCTGTCATCTACTGTCACAAAAAAAACATGGTTTCTTCTTGTGTTCCATTTTTCACCAGTTATGAATTGGGACAACTTTATCTTTCTTACACAGTACAAGTGGTATTATCTTTTTGTTTAAGTTTAATTAGCCAAATAAAGACAACTGATTAAATGATTTCATACATGACTACAAGGATTGATATATTTTCACTCTTTGATCTTGCTTCTTCAACATTTCCGATTATCAGTTTCTCATAAAAGCATATATATATATATATATATATATGTGTGTGTGTGTGTGTGTGTGTGTGTGTGTAATTTTTTTTTAATTAAAAAGCTACTTCAAGTGACAGGATATCTACAACATGGGAAGTAGTCGAGTGCTAGAGGGCTCTGTCATATGTCTAAAACAGTGACTTTCCAAATACAAAGAAAATTTAATCAAACAAAATAAAAAAGGAAAAATATGAAAATGAAGTTTGTGCTCAAGATAGCTGGTCAAGAGAAGTGTGAAAAAGGTAAATATCTGGGCCATGCTTGTCTTTTTTTTATTTTTTTTATTATAGCCAGTTTATCTGTTATTTATCTCTCCTCTAATCCTCTCTGCAGTCCTTGTGTTTTGATTTAGAACTTCTCTCTCACCTATTCCTACTCTCACTATAAAACATAAATAATATTATAGTTTAAACAGGGCTGAAGTCCTAATGAGTAGACATCTTTTCTTTTTTTTTTTTTCTTTTCCTCTCATCAAAATTGTAATAGTATTCTAGTGTGGCCATCTTTATAAAGATTGGTTAAATTTTCTTCTTTCTACATTAAAGACCATTTTGTCAATTCTTTTCTCTCTTTACTTTTTTAAAATTTAACTTTTTGGGAGGAGGCAGCACTTGTTTTGTACCTGTCTGGCAAGGTTTGACCAGAAAATAGTTTTTTCTTTTTGATATATAATCAATGAGTTTTGTATGATAAATGCCAATGGTCAAGATTGATGAGATGAAAAAGAAAATAGATTCTCACCCTTATCAGATATGTTTTTAAATTCATTTTTTAATTAGAATGACAAATGCCCCCTCCCTCCAAAAATGGTGAAGTTTCTGATACTTGGCCAGAATATTCTGCGGGAGAAATATACAAAAATTATATAGTAATGTAATACTTATTTTCACCATCTAAATAAGAGTAAGTTTGTAATTTTCTACATTTTTTTTTTTTTTTTTTTTGCTTAACAATTACTTTTTAGTCCCCACAAATTATATATTGGCAATTGGCTGAGAGTCAACGTCTTAGTGGCTTTAGTGGCTGGGAGAATGAAAGACTAAAAAAAAATAAAGCTGAGGTGGGTAAATTATCAATTTGAAGATATCATTTTTAAATATAGAATGTTCAGTAAAAAAATAAAGGAAATGACTGAAACTTAATTTTATCTTGATGGTGAATGTTTGTATTCCATTCCTATTGCAGGATATTCTGGATAAGTATTGAGTTTCCCCAAACAAAAACATTCCCTGAATATCCAATTATATTAAACTTTAGTCTTCATTTGTTGGCCTTTTCTCTATTATGTTTATCTAAAATTGATTTAAAATTATACTACCCCTGTCCAATAATGAATGTTACAGTTGCATATAAATTTCATACACAACAAGTAGCATATATTATGTGCAGAAATTGTATATTCATTAAGTGTGGACAAAAGTTTCCACTATTTTAAAAAAGAAAAAAGCAAAACTGGATTTTTGTTGTATATTTTCAGTCTCTAGTTATCAAAGGAAAAAAAAAACTCTCAAATTTGTGCATGTGCACAGTATATATAAAGTTTATTCTGGCACAAGACTAAGATAATGTGAGGCACTCCAAAAGTATTTTTTAATTAACAACTTACTGAAACAAAGTAACTGAAGTTGTCAAAGCTGACCATTAATTTTTATGCATTTTTATTTGATGATTAAAACAAAAAATAGCATTTAAAAGTTCAACCATAGGAATTTTAATTATTGCTATTTTAAAAAATAATGCTGATCAAAAATTTTATCTTTGAATTTGTTCCTCTTTCCTGTTACTCTTTTCCAAATTCCTCTTTCCTCTCTGCTACGTTTATTGTATTGCAACAAATTTGTTGAAAATTGCTTGCAAACTATTATTCTAGATTAGACATCAAATTGTTCTCACTCATTCATACATCTCCATTTTGAAATCTTTTTATAGACTTATTCCTAACATCACATTTTCTTCCAATAAAAAGTGCTCAATATCTGAAGTAGGGCATATATAGCAATATAAGATTGAAATCAATATCTATATTCACCCAGCATCCTCTATTCCTACGTGTAGGGCTAAAATTCTTAATGTAGTATTGCATGATAATTGTGAAAATGTGAAGCTATTACTTGCAAGATATGGTTTTGATTTATGTTACACTCTGTGTGTGTGTGTGTGTATATATATATATATATATATATATATATATATATATATATATATATAGTAGTTGTCTTTTTAAAAGGATGAATTATTTCTTGTTCACTAATTAACTTTCGTTTGCTAATATTATTTTTTATATACTGCATCTTTTTGTGAACAGTTTTTCCATTATATCAAGCATCCTGTACTATAATGGTAAAGATGAATTTTACTAAAGCTGTCTTTGTCTGCCAAAGTAATTAATTCAGGTTCTGGCAGAATGATCTCTCAGGTTTAGGGCATAAAAACTGGCAACATTAAAAACTTAATTTTACCAAAAGAAAGAACAATTGTTATAAAGGTTATATTGCCCTTCCTGCAGCTTATATTTAAAGACTTGAGCCTTCAGGTATCCTCAGAAAAAGTAATCACAGGTGGAATAGAACTGGTGAATAAGCTGGATGTCACCACATGTTGAGATGAGGTGGCCTGGAAAAATTTCTTTGAAAACTTCTATAAATATTCTTGCAAGTGAAAGAACATGGCTACTGCTACTCAAAGATA
The DNA here is from genome assembly GCA_963585895.1 of Sepioteuthis lessoniana. Taxonomy (NCBI): domain Eukaryota; kingdom Metazoa; phylum Mollusca; class Cephalopoda; order Myopsida; family Loliginidae; genus Sepioteuthis; species Sepioteuthis lessoniana. Next base: position 28,676,561 of record OY757919.1, on the reverse strand, counting down.
TGCTTCCCACCAGCTCACCACCCATTGCATTTGTTTATGGTAATTTTAAATCTGGGAGATAATTTTGTCAGACCCTGTATGAAAACCACATTGAATGAATTAACATATGAATAACTGATCTCTTTATAAGCCCTTTCTTGTTGGGCTTCATTAACCTATCATCTCTTTTATAGACATTGTGTCATTAGGGTACAATGTAGAGTAATTCCCTTTCATAGTGTATCTTAGGGCAATGAGGGTTACCTTTTAGTGCCCATCTCTTTTCCAGGTAGTACATGACAGGTTACTTGGTACCAAAAGCAACAACTGCTCTATCACCTGACTTATAATCATAGATTGCCTTTACAAGTCTAAAGGCACCCACAGCCTATATTTACCTATGGCTAGGAGGAAAAAGTACATTCATGTCTTTCTCAAGGACATTAGTGCAAAGTTGGATGACTAGTCTCCCTTTTCAATAGCCACTACACCAAGGTGTAGGGGAGGATGCTACTCTTTCCCTGAATTGCTCTACTTACTCTTTAATATGTATCTTATAATGTTGAGTGTTAAGCAAGGAGGTTATCAAGTGCAATTTTTTTTTTGAGTTTTTGATATGACATGACCTGGGATTGAACACTGTTCTACCGGCAAACACTCAAACCATTATGACAATACCTGTACACAGACGGTGCAATGGCTAACTTGTCATACAAATTACACAAAATTAAAATAACATTGACATTTCAATTTATCATGAATATTTACCAAAATCACATGAAAATATCTTAAAATACTTTAGATAAAATCTATTTAAATAAATTGCCATTGGCTTCAACCATAGCTTCCAGATGACTTTGAAATCTCCTCCATGCCTTTCCAATGGTCTCCTTGTTTAAATTGTTAAATACTGCTATTATCTTTGCCTTCAGTTCATCTTAGGTACTGCACAGAGTTTTATTGGTTTCTTACTCAACCCCACCCCACACAATAATCAAGAGGATAGAAATTTGGGGAGTTAGGCAGCCAGGTGTTAGGGGTGATGTTGTTGCAGAAAATTTCTGACAGCCAAAACAGAGTTGTCCTATTTGTGGGGCATGGCAAAGAGTCCTATTACTAGATGTAGATTCTTCCAACAGCCACCCTCTCAATCGAGGGAGGCACTACCTCCTGCAGCCACTTGATGTAGGCTTCCATAATGGCCATGTGAGAAGATGAATTGGATGCTTAATGTTACCCCTGTTAGTGACCACCTTAAACAACATGATTTGGACTGGATGTTTGGTTTTCATCACAATCAATATGACCCTGGCAGAAATTTTCTGCATCTAAGAAAAACCAAAGCATGTTTGATTGGAGGAGATGCTTGAGCTTGTTACAAATGTTGCCCCTTTCTCATCTTATATGAGAAATACCATTTGTGTTCATGCACTACCTATGTGATAAGAAACTCAGACACTCCTATGTCCCTGGCTATGGATATGATTGACTTGCTGAGATCATTATCAATCATGGCCTTGATCTTACCAACCAATTCATGATCTGAGTGAGGCTTCTGAGCACCTTCGTAATCACTGTTGGACTTGTTTAACTCTTTTCAAATCCTCTGCATTGTCTTTAGATTGACACTCAGAAATTTTTATATTGGCATTTCCAACATTTCTAAATTTCTGTTGGCAGAATGCTGCTTTCCTAACAGTAATTGTCCAACTGATTCTAATTTGCTGCACAGTTAAATGAAACTTGAAACAAACAAAACACATGCATGAAATTTGTAATTTGGAATTGTGACATCTTGTATATATTGTTATTTACTAACCTTAGTTTAGTTGTGACACAAGGCCAGAAATATGGAGCACTCAGAATCAATCACAATCATCTACTTATCTACCTTACTAACCATTACACTAATTAGTCCACAGTTTGATATGCCATTAAATTTTAATAGGAAATTTTCATTTTTGTATGATTAAAATTTTTCACTGAATACATATTAAGGAAGTAAATTTTTGAAAAATTAATATTTTTTGTTTAAAATTGATTTAGAATATACATATATATATATATATATATATATATATATATATATATATATATATATATAATCTCATACAATAAGTTATGTCTTTTAATTCAATGTAGTTCCTTTTAGTATTCCAACAGAACACTACTTGGAAAAAAAAAATTCGGCAACATATTTTCCCTTAATTTTTTTCTTTTTTTTTTTTTTTATACTTCTGAGGCCACTCAAGTTTTGAATTTTTCATTTTTTTTTCTTTTTTTCAAGTCCTCTCATATTTATTCGTAAACGTAATGTTATCTTGTCTAAAACAAATGCTTATTTTAAAGACAAACATGTTAGATCTTTTTTTTTTCTTCTTCATGTGAATTTGATTCAAAATTTCCCATAAGAAAACCCAATCAGTGATCAGAATTTTTCAATGTAAACCTGTCTATTAGAAATGTCAATTAAGATTTGTTATTTGTTTGTAAATTTAATGATATCTTTTCATTAAAAACCCAAAATTAAATTGAACTCATGGTCAATCTTTATTATCTGCTGTGACTCCTGTAATTGACTTGAAGTACATCAGTATTCATGGCTGGTTAGCCTTAGTTTTTGTTAGGTACTTAAAACCTCTCTCAAACCTGCACTAAACCTATGGGCCCCTTCAATATTAAGCCCTACTCTTCTGTTATTCATAGAGAAAATCTCTTCTTGGCTTTATTACATTTGGCTTAGAAAATATCTTATAGAAATGCTCTTTCAGATAGCACAATAAACTTGTACCATAGTTTTGAATATTATTAATAGCTGCTAAATGTAAAATGTAGAGACTGGAGATGAAGGCTTGAAGTCTGTATTTTCATTTTCTGATTGTCTTTGTTTGTTGCTTCTATTACATATTTTAAACTTGTATTCATGTTTAAATTCATTTCTATTGTTTTTCAATCAATATGTTTCTTGGCTTTCTTCAGTACACTTTGTCTTTTCTATCTTGACGACAAGAGTACTACTGTTTCTATTCCATAATAGTAATATTTAGCGTATGAAATTTATATGCAAATGTAACAACTATTGTAAGACAGAGGTAATACATAGTAATAGTCTCAGATTATTTTAATTGTGAAATAAAGTATTTTCACTATTGTTAACTTGTTTTGAATAATTGGAAATTTAACTTAGAAAATTATTAAAAGACAAGATGAAGTAAAGATTAGGAGGACCAGATATTTAGTCTCATATTTGAAAACTTCCAGGTGAGACCAAGGAGATGACTAATTATCTATCAACATTTTGTACTAGAACTTTCTAGGAATTGGCCTTTTTTGAGAATTCTTAACCCTTCCCCAAAGGTTCTCTAAGCATTGGTTTTTATATGGTCATAAAGAAGGCAATATACTTTTCTGGAAGGCCAAGAGTATATTAGTTAAAACAGTGTTAAAAGTAGAATGTAATATCTCTGTCTCATAATAGTTGTGAAATTTGTATAGAAATCTTATGCACTAAATGTAATAAATTATTGTTGGATAAAGGTCATATTAGAAAACTTTTGTTAGTATTCCATTCATTATTGTGTGTGTATGTGTGTTTTGTTTTTTTTCCAAAATTTTTTTAATAGTATCTTCTTTATTGTCTTTATTACAGAAGTTCTCAGAACTTGAGAAAAAAAAATTACTTTACACAAAGTAATTTTTTTCTTGTTTATTTTCAACTTTACTTTTTTTGTAAATACTGATTGCAGTTGGAGATTTTTTTTTATATTTAAAAAAAATGCAGCCTCCCTCTTCAATTAACATCTTCTTAATTAACATCTTAATTTTCATAAATTTGATGAAATTGACAAATTAATCTACATTGCTTTAATACAGTACATAACAAATTCTAGATATTTAGTTGATTTGGCAAAGGGTTATCATAAGTAAGCACTCAGTAAGGATCATATTCACAACAATTGACAAAACTATTAGCTACTCTGATCAAGCTCAGGCTTGTCTGGGTAAGATTACAATAGTGAAGTATTTATTGATAATAAAACTCGCTACTACTTACTTATAGTTGGGCTAGTTTATTGATTATTGCTTTATGTCAATTGCTCTAATAGTTATTAAATTCAGTTTTGTTTGACACAAGGCCAGAGTTGTGAGGTGCTTAGTGAATATCAAACTTTCATCGCTGAGTGTCTGTAAGATGATTGTTAACCATTGCTCTATGGTAAGAGCCAAGTTGTTAGGGTGATAACTTTATATTTTTTCTTGAGTTATTTGTCAAGTTTTAGCTTAGTCTGACAAAAGACCATAGTGATCTGGTACTTAGTAAAATTGAATTCAATAAATGATTGAATTAGTTTATGATTCAGTTTCAATAAGTAATCAATTAGCTTGTCCATCTCTTTGTTATGGGATATTTTTGTGAAATAGGAACATACTATGTACCATATATATATATATATATATATATATATATACACACACTCATGTATTTTCTGTGTGTGTATTTTAGGTAGGTATGAAGCCTTGTTTCTGAAAATCCAAAAATATTGGTGTCAAGCTTGTTAGATAAATGGTTTGGTACTTATATTTTTGTATATTTTATTTATGGATCTAATTTTACTCTTCTATCTCATCACTTTCTTTGGCTACTTAGTGGTCTCCAGATAATTACAATCATTTATTTGGTAATTAGAGATGCAATAGACAGGAACAAATGAATATTGTTCATTTACTGATCTTTACAAATGAGACACTTTATTGTTAATAGAATACCTGATAAAATTGTTGTTATTTATTGTTAATGCCATTGTTATAAATACCTTCTAGTGGTATTTATTTCCTGGTCATGTATTGAGTGCTCAAGATGGTCTGCCCAAATGTACTCAATCTTAATGTGTAAGTAAAATGAGTTGAATAATTCACTTCAAAACTTGCAAAACACTTTCTGCCTACATTATTACTCCTCCACTTTACTTGTAGGTCAATCAGGTCAGCTGATCCTAAGGCCCAGGTGCTTGTTGTTGGTGAGGAACCTTACGTCCCATACATGCGCCCTCCACTTTCAAAAGAGCTTTGGTTCAATAAGGATGAATCAACTGTTGAAACCCTCAAATTCAAACAGTGGAATGGAGTAGAAAGAAGCATTTTCTTTGAGCCCGAAGTCTTCTATGTGGAACCAAAGAAGCTCCCGTTTCAGGAAAATGGTGGAGTCTCAGTGTTAACCGGACACCGAGTTGTGAAGATAGACCCCAAGAAACGGCAGGCATATCTTGATAATGGCAGTATCATAACATATGATAAATGCTTGTTGGCCACTGGGGGCACTCCGAAGAATCTACCATGTGTTGCTTCTGCAGGTGAAGAAGTAGCAAAGCGAACCACTTTGTTCAGAAACATCAATGATTACCGTAGCTTGGAAAAAAATCTTGAGAATGCTAAATCTGTAGCTATTATTGGTGGGGGTTTTTTGGGCAGTGAATTGGCATGTGCTTTGGGTAAAAAGTCCAAGAGCTCCGACTTGAAGGTATTCCAAGTATTTCCAGAGTCTGGAAATATGGGTAAAGTATTGCCAGAATATCTCAGTGCTTGGACCACCAGCAAAGTACAAAGTGAAGGGGCTACAGTTCTTCCAAAACGGGTTGTAAAATCTGCCTCTGTAAAAGATAATAAAGTGTCTTTAAGTTTTGAAGATGACAGTACACTTGATGTTGACCATTTGGTTGTTGCTGTGGGTATTAAGCCAAATACTGATTTGGCCAACACCTCTGGCCTTGAGGTTGATGAGAAATTTGGAGGCTTTTTAGTGAATGCTGAACTTGAGGCTAGATCCAATATTTGGGTGGCTGGAGATGCAGCTTGCTTTTTTGATATCAAACTTGGCCGCCGTCGAGTAGAGCACCATGATCATGCTGTTGTCAGTGGTCGTTTGGCTGGGCAGAATATGACAGGTGCTGGTAAGGCATATTGGCATCAGTCAATGTTTTGGTCGGACCTGGGTCCCAGTGTAGGTTATGAAGCAATTGGAATAGTTGACTCCAAATTACCAACGGTTGGAGTATTTGCTAAAGCTACAGCTAAAGACACTCCCAAAGCAGTTGTTGAAGAAACTGGTGAAGGGCTTAGATCAGAAACAGAATTTACTGCTCAACCATCTATGGTTCCTTCAGAATTACCAACTGTAGGGCAAAATGAAGATTATGGGAAAGGAGTTATATTTTATCTTAGAAATAATATTGTGGTTGGTGTTTTACTATGGAACGTATTTAATAAAATGCCAATTGCTCGCAAAGTCCTCAAAGATGGTGCCGAGAGTGAAGATCTACATGAAGTTGCCAAATTATTTAAAATTCATGAAGCATGAGGAATGACCAGTTTAGAATTGATTTTTTTTTTTTATAGATAAAAGTGTAACCAGCATATTAATCCACATCTTTGGGCATGTGTGAATTTTGAATTGCTGTTGTTATTTTTTTCTTCACTTTTGATTGCTCAAATAAGCTAAAATAATTTAAAGAAAAGAAGGGCTGAGAAAAAAGAAAAATCTAAAATGAGATTTTTTTTTTCTCGATAATTCCAACACTTGGTCCATGTTGGTACTGTGGCCATTTCTACTTTTTGGCTATCAAGAGTGGTGCTAGCAAACGGCAAGGTTTCTTGGAAATTCCAAGAACCACCACACATCCATAATTTTTTTTTGTATTCTGTTTGGAATAGCTGGTAGAATAAATGAATCTCTGTAACAGACTAAAGGAGTCAGGGAGGGCAGGGTTCAGGAGCTGTATGGAAAGCAAAGAAAAAATATTCAAAATTAAATTTTAAAACATTTAACAAAGAAAAGTTATGTTGGAGATGGTGGTTGGGGAGAGACTGTAACACTTTTTTTAAAATCTAAGTAAAACCCTAAAGTCACCTTCATTTGCATATTTTGTTTTACAAGTGTTGATTATTATTATTTTTTTTTTTTAGTCTTTTCCTTTACTGGTTCTCAGGCAAAATGTAAAAAAAAACTTAATGGAGACCAGCCACCTCTGCTCACTAAAAACATTAAAAATCACAACAAACATGAACATTTGGGTGGCTACGTGTTTATTTATCCTTTCATCTACCAACATGAATGAAATTAGTTTTGTATTTTTTTCTATACATCTATGAGAGAGAGAGAAAGATAAAACAAAAAACTGAATATCCATCAGTGAAAACAGATTACTGCTTATTACTGCTTATCTCATTTTTTTTTCTTTTTTTGAAATTGAAAAAAAAAATCTTATTTTTTATCTTCAAATTTTATTAAACCAATAAGAAAAATATTGTTGCTGATTTCAATCCAGCTCCATTTTGTATCATTGAACTCAACAGTCTGTCAATGGCCAACACAATTTGAATAAAATAAAATTAAAATAAAAAAAAAAAACAAGAAACCAAAATAAGTATCAAAAATGCTTGTTTGTCTCATTTCATTATTTGAAAAAAAAGATTTTCACTTTTAATAATGTCCTTCTTTTTTTTTTTTTTTTTCAATACAAAGTTGGTTAAACCCAATATCAAATCACAAGCTACTTATAAAATTTTTATTAAGCTCCTATTATTACAGCATCCATGAGCAATTAAAAGTTCCCTTATTGCTAATTTTATACATAGTGTAATAAAAAGCCAAAAAGTACAAATGAAAATAACTTTTTCACTGATGAGTACAGTAAAGCAAATCGTGCATTTCTACTTAAACTTTATTTATTTATTTAGTGATAAGACTTTTCATTTGAATTTCTTTCTAGTTTCCTGTGTTACATTATATTAAGGGTTTATTAATTTTAGTTTTTAAGATAATGTACAAAAATCTCCATGTATTGCTGCTGTAAGCTAATCTGCAAACATCAGCTTGTATGAATATAAAAACAAATGTGTGTATTAAATAGTACCATGAGAATTTTATGTATAATTAATTGAAAATAAGGAGAATTGTTCTATACTTAGCAGGTAATAGTTATCTTTCTTGAGAAAAAATGATCAAGAGGATTTCAAATACAGAGCCCCACAACTAAATAAATTAGAAGTTGCTTTATTTCATCTGAGTCGCCTTCAACAACAATTTTAGTGCTAGTAAAGTTGGCAACTGTTGTTGAGGGTGACCTGAAGGCTCTTTTTTCAATAGCTACTACACTGAGGTATAGGAGAGGGTGCTACTCCTTTCCCTGGATTGCTCCACTTTCCCCTTGATATGTACCATATAATGCTGAGTGTTAAGCAAGGAGGTATCAAGTACCATCTTTTGAGTTTTTGGTATGACTTGACCTGGGATTGAATCCCGGTCTCTCAGGCCATTGGTGAACGTGTGTGTATATATAGATGTGTGTGTAATATATATATATATATATATATATATATATATATATATATATATATATATATATATATATATATATATACTGGCCCATATAATGTCTAAAGTGGAGAAATCCAGGGAAAGGAGTAGTGCCCTCTCCTACACTTTTTACTTGACTTATTTTAGTGTTACTGTGCTAACAAAAATCTCACTAAAACATATCATTTTGCTTTTAATTGAACTTGCATAAAGAGTAATACAGATACCAAATTGATGTTTTAACCAAAAATTGATCAAGTTTTATTTGCCTTTCTATTTATTTTTATTTACTAAGCTTAGTCTGGCACTATGCCACAGTCATGGGATCACCCAATGAAGAATATTTCTTTCTATTTATCATTCCATGTTAGGTGTATAATAAGTGGGCTTAAAAGATTTATTTCAAGCAGTTATTACATTCTCTAACACACCCTGTTTACTAAAACCATTGATGTCTCAGTAAGGAATTTTATTTTATTTATTAGATTTGGAGGTTTGATATTGATTGATTTTTAGGTTTGTAGAGGTTTATTTTCTGACTGATACAAAAAGCCACATATGTCTCATTCTCTGAAATATTTCCATGTAAAATGTAAGTGCCAGTCTTGTAGCCAAGATAGTTGTATTTTTCTGCCTTTGAGCAGTTTTCAAACCTAGGTTAAAGCTAGGTAAGCAGGCAACTCAATCTTCCACCTCAATATATTGACTATTTCAAATTATTCCAAGTTTAAAAAAATCTCTATATAAATAGTATTAGCTCTCCCACTGTGCACATTGTCTGAGTATTCAGTTCAGTTAAAGATGTAAATCACTAGATTGTTTACATTGGTGATTGTTTATAGTAGCGAAGGCTTGTGTCGGATAAGCCAAATTTTTTGGCTGAGCTAGTAAGATTCTCTTAACAACATTCCTCAGGTTTTGAATTCAAAGTATTTCATTCTTGTAGGTTGGTTACCTTACCAATACTAAAGAGCACAGGTTACCTATAGCTGGGGCAAGAAGTTAAGGGTTCATGCCTTTCTAAAGGGAATTGGGTGCAAAGTGAAACACAAACAGCCTTGTCCAGGATTTAAATTTGACTTGTTGAGTCTATTTTCTTATGACAGTAATCATTATACCATGCATACTCTCAAATATATTACCTCTGTCCTATAATAATTGTACATTTGCATATATATTTTGTACACTAAATGCAATATTTTAGCAATTATTATATATAAGAATTTGTCATTATTTCTAGATAATAATTGTACTTATCTATTACTATTAATATACTCATTGATGAATTAAAAAAACATTTTGATGTTTTATGACTGGAAAAAAGTTAGCATAATTGGTAGGATGCAATTATCATTATTATTTCTTTGTGATTGTAAGTGTAAGAATGAATGTCCTTTAGAAGGAAGATGCAAAATGTGGTGTCTCAAGCAACTATGAAAAAAGACAAGGATCAGACAGGAATTATCCAGGAAAAACTGAAGGGCCTTAGAAGCAAAGATCATAAAATAATCTTATGTTGTCTTCCCAAAATAGAAGTGTATACCACCATGCTGTCTAAGTATACATAGGAATTGAAAAATGTATGTAATATAAAACCTCAAATTAAGTGGAAAATCTTAAAAAGAGTGCATACATGTAATGAAGATTCCAAATGGTGTAAATTGTGTTTAGAGAAGAAATTGTGGATAATAGGATTCCTGGAACACAATTACTTGAATAAATACTAAAGAGTTGGTGCCCAACAAATGCAGACATGAAATAAATTTTCTCCTTTCAATTTTGCCACCTGAGTTAAGATCTGGTTATTTTTTTTTTTTTTTTTTTTAAATTAAAAAAAAATTTCTCATGACTAGTACAGATCATGTGACAAACAGTTAAATATTTAGGTGGGAAAAATAATTACTTCCTTAATAATTTCATTTTGCTGCCTATCTGAAGGTTGGTATTCATGAAACTTGAGTAGTAGGGACATTTTTGAAAATCTAAATATTTTTTGCACATATATAAACTTAGAATCTTACATTCCCTAATGTTACTTAACTGTCATAAGACTGTGAAAAATCTTTTTCAGTGTTTGTGATGACATAACCCATAGAAAACTCAAGTAACAGTTGAGAGTGCAATATTGTAATTTTGTTTCTTGTTTTTATTCTGCTCTATGCATTGAATTCTTGTATTTTTTGCTTCCAATGGTCATACTTTATTATATATATATACCAATAGGTAGTAAACATGAAAATAATTGCATTGTGTATTTAGTACCCTATTACTACTGCCCCAATCTATATATTTGATATATGGAAAAGTAGCTTTGCATCCTTGATAGCTTTGTCCATCTCTAGTCAGGTAGATCTTTGTAGGAAGTGTGTATGTACTTGGTGCATTCAATAAGTTTCCAGACTTTTTTTGTACAGGCATTTAAAATTGTCATAGACTCTTGAAAATTCAGTATGTTATTGCTATACATCTTATGAGATGACTGACCAATTTTTATGATTTCAGCTTCAAATGAACAGCTACAGCAGGAATTGGAATACACCCTAGTAAAGCCGGATTGTCACCGCTGGTGAATTTCAAAAATGCAATCTGGATGTGAGGACACTTTAGAAGAACGATATACAATAAAATTCCATTTTAAACTTGGAAAAAATGCCACAGAAACGTATGGATTGCTTCAGACTGCTTTTCGACCATCTTGCATGAATTGAGCATCATTTTTTGAGTGGCATAAAACATTCAAGGAAGGCAGGGAGTCTGTGAAGGATGATGCAAGGTGTAGGGGGAGTAAGGAAGTCAATACACCAGAGTTGATTGGCCAAAGAGTTAGGTTAGGGTTACTATGTTGAGGTTTTAAGGGAGTTCAGAAAGAGATTACGTCGGAAGAGGCCACCACTCTTCAAATCTGGCCAGTGGCATTTCCACCAGGACAATACATCAGTCCACAACTCCATCCTTGTCACAGACTATTTGACCAAGATGGGCATCAAGACAGTTCCTCACTCTCCCTATAGTCCAGATCTTGCTCCCTGTGACTTTTGGTTATTCCCTAAGTTCAGAGGCTGTCATTATGAAACAATTGAGGAGATGAAAGAGGCTGTGACGAAGGTCATTGATATGCTCACACAAGAGGACTTCCATGGGGCCTTTCAGAATTTGGTGGAATGGTACAAGAAGTGCATTGCAGCCGGAGGAGATTATTTTGAAGGAGACTAGAGTTTCATGTGTGTACTATCAATAAAAGTGCCCATACGAAAAAAGTCTGGAAACTTATTTAATGATCCTCATATATATATATATATATATATATATCTCAGATCTGTGTGGACATTGGGTGTAGTTTAGAAGACCTACTGGAATAGATGTATAGGAACAGATGAAAGGAGGTAAATCCGTGTTGTCAGCGTGACTTGATGATGATATATATTTATTATATGATTGATATAAATAAATATTTTTATAACATGATTTATTTTTGTTTTTAAGGTTGAATGGGCATTCTCATATTTGAAGCATACCAAAAAAATGTTAATCTTTGGAAACTGCTTCTTCTTTCCTTCATACCACATTCATTCATGTTAGAAAATAATATTGAATGGCAAAATATGTAAACTTCAAGGAAGACGTGTAAACAAGTTTTGTAAGAATAGAATTTTTAATGCATGCATTTTATTTTTTATTGTTTTATTTAATTCATAAGATTTTTATTTATTTTTTCAGATATTTCCAAGTGCTAAAGAAACTGAAATGTTTTTCTTTTCATTTGCTCATCCCCCACTAAAAAAATCTTAATATTGATATGATAATCTATTTGGATTAATCTCCTCATTTTGATTGTTTTAATCATAATGCTTTGGCTTGTATTTGGTAATTTTTTAGGAATTCTAAACTGAACCATTTACTCAATCCATGCTGGGGGTAGACTGTTTTTATTCTGCTGTCCTTGCTTTGGAGATATCACATAAAAGAAAACTCATTGTTTAAAGCTGCTAAGTTAAACCACTTTATTGTTCTAATTAATAAAGGCATTACAAGTCATATACTCTTGTTCAGTAAAGAAAGCACAGTCATAAGGATAAATTAACAATGAAGAATTAACTGATATGAAATATCTCCTGTCTACCCAGATGGATTTGAATAATGGGATTTAATTTGAAATTCTTAAAAGGTTGCTGAATATGATACATCAGAAGAAAAAGAAGAGTAAAATAGTTGAAACATTTTGATTATGACAACAAAAATGAGAAAACCTATCCAAATTGATCAACCTTTTGAACCTTGAGTGCTACTTATATGGCTTTTATTCTCGGATGAGTGCTCCTTTACCTCTTTGCATAACATTTATTGTAGGATATGGAATTGGCGACCTGGGTTCAAATTCCAATTGTTAGCATTTCACTTTACCCTAATGCCCTTGGAAAAGGCATGAATTCATGTTATCCCTACCCCAGCTATCTTTGAATATTAAGGCAAACTGGTTTCTTTAGCCTTTGTTAGGCAACTTAGAAAGAAGAAAAACTGAATTTGAACCAGCTTTACTTTGCTTAAAAATTGAACTTATGTCCTGCTCATGGTGAAGATGTTGGGTAAATACATATTTTATCATACGCTGTAAGCCCAATATTTTGAGTTTATAGAGATCTTATCAGGAATCTAAAGATCGTCGCCATTCACAGCTATTAATTTAATGGAATGATAGTTTTAAGATGTCTGCATTCTGAATTGAAGTTTGAATGCATTTTGTATTCAAACATTTTTGTATTTTCTTTTGTGTGCGTGAATTTTGTGAGCTCAGGTTCAGGGTCAAATTGGACAAAAGGTTCAAAGGGTTCACATAAAATATAACTAAATTTTTAATTCAAATTATTTTTATTTATTTTTAAAATCAAACTTGTATTACTGACAATTTTTAAAAATTTCTATATATATTTATTTTATTTTATTTTTATTTTTGTAGACATATATGCCACTTGGTATTTGCTAATGTTGCAAATCTCCATATGCACTGATCACAATTGACTTAGGATGTAAAAGAAGCAAGAGATTTTGCTTGAGTGTCTGCTCCATGACAGTAGAAAACAAAAACAAAATGACTGAAGTCTGATGTTTTTTGTTTTTCCCCATCAATGTGGGCTCAGAAATCAAGAAAGAAAATATATACCACATTACTGAAAGAAATGCTTAAAGAGTAAAGTGGTATTTTTTTTCTCAACTGCTGAAATTTTGTGAGTGGAAAAATAAATAGTAAAAAAAAAATAAATTGTTTCTTAAATTTTTTCATTTTTAATTCTTTTTATTTTTTAAAAATTCTTTTTTTATTTTTACATACTGATTCATACATAGACAGTTAATTGGTAATGTTTAGCTCAGGATTATAAATATATTGAAAATGAATATTTTGATAGTTGAGAGGTTTTATGGCATTTTGGCCATTGTTCAAGCTTTATTATGGTTTCAAGTGACTTGATTTGAATCATTTGTAAACACTTAATTTTAATTTGCTATTCTTAATACTAATAATTTATACCCAATTATATAGTTTCAAATTACTATTCTTATTTAATAATATTCATTTGCTCATGGTTATATGGTTTCAAGTATTCCTAGTGCTAGTGATTTTCTAACTGATCTATTCTGACCCATAAATAGGACCCAAACAGGGTCTGAGTCAATAGCAATGAAAGGGTATTCTATATTTCCCAATTCTCCAGAACTGGAACCTCAACAACAAATGCAGTTTAGTGTCATATTAATCCTGGGGTATAATACTAAAGAGCAGGGGATGCAATTGTTATATTCTAAGTGCCACTGACTTATTCCTTTAGAGTTAAGTAATTATTACACAAAAATCTTTTTATGCAATGTTGAATTTAATCTGCTCATGAGTAATTGAGCTTGATTGTTTATGCATGCATACACATGTATATGCTTTTCTGGTTAACCGACTTCCACTACATTGTCTTTGCTGCCTGCGTTGCTCAAAACAGCGGAAGCCACAGGTCATATCTACAAAGAAACAAAACAAAATGAATAATGATAATAAGGTCCCAGTTGTCTGTGTCTCATGAGGTTGACTTGGTCTGCTCCAACAATTATGGAGTCAGAAAATATTTTCATACTTATTACAATCTGTATCATTTGGTTAGTAATGGCATATTTTGCCATTTCGTGAACTTCAGTAACCTTGAATGGTCTCAGCAGTTAAAGTTATATAGTCTATAGAGAAAGTCCAATCAATATTTTTATCATTAAGGTTTTTCGGACTATTGTCTTCATCTTTATTGTTATTTCCACAACGTTTCAGCCGATATGTCCTTCAGCCTTCTTCAGGTGTTTGTCAAACTCGGGAACCTTCACGGAACTTCGAACTACGTCCTTTATTGAAACCATGGGGGTTGCCTGTTCTGATTCCGTTAGCCATAACCAGGTACAAGTGTTAAGTATTCCTGTATTGTTACTCGCCTGTAGTGAGGATTGAACCTGCAACCTTCAGATGATTGTCTCCTTAGAAGCTCAGGGAACCAACGCCTATAACTGTTACACAATAGTCCGAAAAACCTTAATGATAAAAATCAACAAGCTTCATCTCAGAAATTTAGACAACAAATATCCAATCAATATCCATGAAAAAATATTGTTTCTGGAACTTTCTATTTGGGTGTGATCTTAGGACAGACATACACAAATATGCAAAATGTAGCATAGGTGTGTGTGTGTATATATATATATATATATAGTCCACTGATATCAATGAAATCATAGTTCTTCAGATAAAATGGAGGTAAATTCATTAACAAGAGATTGAAATCCTACCTGCACCTCTTAGGAGCTGTTTTTTTTTTCTTGTGGATGTTAAAGAGCAATTCCTTATAAGACAAGTTGCCATAATGTCTTGGCTCATCTACATGTGATATATATATAAAATGATGTCTGACAATGTGTTTAAGAAATATGACTGAAAAATGGAATCTGAGTTGTTGAAATTAACACTATTTATGATTAATAAATCACAAACTAATTTTTTTAAAATTATAATATTTATATCTTATAATTGGAAAATAGATTTTTGAATGATTTAAATACCACTCAAGCAACTGATACTCAGCATCTATTTATTTTCATGAAGACTTACATCAATAGATTTCCAATTTAAAACTATTTTGTTTGTATATGATGAAGGTGTATAGGCAAAACATATCCTCATTAATGATTTTAATTTCAACTTCTTGGTTTTCATTTTTTCTGTCATATTTCTTAGCTACACACTCACTCACAGCTAAGTAAATTTGAATTATTTCATGTGTATTCAGTTAACTGTAACAAAAATGGAACATAAGTTCAGATAGTATTGAACATCAGGACTGTGTGATAGAAACATGTAAATTAAGTTCTATTTTGCTAACAGTTTTTTTTAATCCTTTTTGGTTGGTCAAGAGACAAAGATGAACCCCATTCTGGTTACATGAATTAAGTGACAAAAGTGGGGACTTTCATCACATTTGTTTGAAAGTGAGAATGATTAGTCATGAATTAACATTGGTCAGCTGATTCAGCATTCCTAGCCTGAAATATAAAAAAAAAATTCAGTCTCATTACTTTCTAGATCCCTTTTTCCTCTTTTTTTTTTTTTTTTTTTTTTTGCAATGAGTTTTTGGACAAAATAAATATTTCTATTATACCACAGACTCCTTATCCTTTGATCTAAATCCTTTCTGCCAAATAAAAGTGAACATCCTCTAAATGTAATAATTCCATAATTTTTGCCAGGAGTAGTATTACAGTAATATCTACTTACTTTTGATAAGTTTGAATCTTGCTGTTATGGGCAAGATTCAAAGATTTGAATGAAGACCATGTCAGAATATTTTTGAAGTCTTGGTTCACTCCTTCATGATAACTGTTTTACAATGATGACATTTTTCAGCCATACAGTGCACCCTGCCACACGACACAAGTTGTAGAGGAATTGTTTTAGGAAGAGAAAGAAGACTTTACTATGTTGTCATGGTCATCTCATACCTCATCCTCATTTACCACTTATGAAATGTTTTGAAGCTACAAATTAATTCATCAAAACCTTCACTGTTAACATCCTAGCACCAGATCCCAGAGGAATACTTTTGGGGTATTGTAAAATCTGTCAGAAGAGATGTTTTTGTGGTCGCATAGAGGAGGAACACTTTATCAGACTGGTGTAATGCTTAGAGAGCTTGGCTCTCAGTTCATTATGAGTGAGTTCAATTCTCACTGAGTGCTACTGATTTATGGTCTTGTATTAAACTAAGTAAAATTTAATACCATTATACTATGCAAAGCACTTTTGTTATTTACTAAGCTTTATTTAGTTTGGCACATAATATATATATATATAGTCACGCGTGAATATTGGATACATGTTATTTACTGTTATAACTCTAGTTTATGTTTGCCATTTTGCCTGACATTTGGTAAGTAATATCTTGTAAAGTTGTTTTAGTTGTATGTGGAAGGAAAATTAAAAACTCGTGGTTGAATCCTTTTTTTTTTTTTTTTTTTATCAAAGTTCAAAATTACCCTATGCAAAAGTATTGGATACATGACACTTTTTTCAAATTTCCAATCAAAAATTTGTATTTAAAAGACTTTAAATATTCAAATTTTTTATAGTATTGGAATGTTATCTCTGACCAATCAAAAGTACAAAATTTTTTACAATATTGTGCTACTAATCATCTAACACTTTGATGTGCATTTTGCAATTCAAGGATTAAAAATGGCAAAAACTAAAGAATTATCCAGAGATATATGAGATAGAATCATTGAACGTCACAAAGAAGGACAAGGTTACCGAAAAATTAGCAAAGACATGAATCTAGCACAAAGTACAGTAGGAAATATCATCAGAAAGTATAAGAAGTATAGTGACAGTACAGCAAACCTTCCAAGAAATGGAAGACTGAGAAAAATAAATGAACGTACTTCAAGGCGGATCAGCAAAAATGTGCAAATAAACCCCTTCATTACTCGTTCTGAAATTAAAACTGATCTTAAAAGTATTGGAATTAATGTAGGTAAGGATACCATTAGCAGAGCTCTATATTGTACAGACTTTCATTCAAGATCACCAAGAAAAGTGCCTTTACTGAAAATCAAACCTGTCAAAGACCGATTAAAATTTGTTGAAACTTATGAAAAGAAAAGTATGCAGTTTTGGGAAAAGATAATCTGGTCAGATGAAACGAAAGTTGAATTATTTGGAAGGAACATAGCGACAAGTGTTTGACGAAAAAAATGGCACTGCCTTCAAGATGTGACTCGACGTGCAGTCGAGTACTTAATTAATATGTAAAAATTAGAATTTATGAAATATATTCTAATACATATATATATATTTCAAAAACAAAAAAGATCCTTAAAAATAAGTATCTTTTTGTTCAAGGGTTATATTGACCTAAAAAACTAGTTGATCATTCCTAAAGGTCAGTTAAGTGCGAGACAATCGTTTATGATTTTAAAGGTCAGTTAAGTGCAAGACAATTGTTTTTGATTTTAAAGGTAAGCAAATTTATTTGATTTTTCAGTTGTCAACTAACTTTATTAATCTGTTTGCCAGGAAAGCAAGCCTCGTTTGTTTGTTATTTATAGTCTCACAAAAGTGTTTCAATAAAAACGATTTTTTGTTGTTAAACAACGGGTTTTCTCTATTCTTAAAGTTACTAGACAATCTAGCCACTCATATTACCTGACCGTCAGAAGAAGATCCGACTGAATTGTGTCAACCCCCCTCCATGGATCTTTCAAACACAACGTGGGTACAGAAGGATTTGACAAAGCAAACAGCTGGAAGCTAATGTGGTATTCACGAACACAATAGCCACAACAAGTACTGTGACTAGTAGTCACACCACATTGGGCTCTGTGACTAGCATTGGACCACAAAGAAGCACAATACCATTCCCACAGTTAAGTTTGGGGGTGGTTCCATTATGATATAGGGATGCTTTTCATCCAAGGGCACAAGTTATCCATGGTAGAATGAATAGTAGCATGTACAGGGAGATTCTAGAGAAGAACCTTCAGAAATCTGCAACTTCTTTAGGACATAGTCAGAATTTTGTGCTTCAACACAACAACCATCTCAAACATACTGCAAAACTTACAAAGGAATGGTTTGAAAATAATGGTATTAGTACTCTCAATTGGCCAAGTCAGTCTCCTGACTTGAATCCAATTGAGAATTTATGGAATACTTTGAAGGTTAAAGTTCATGAGAGGAATCCACAAAATATCAAACAATTAGAGGAATTATACAAGGAAGAATGGGGTAAAGTAACACTGGATCAGTGTGGAAAACTTGTGGCCAACTACAAAAAGCGACTGGAAGCAGTAAAAAAAAACAAACCAGAGGCTACACAACAAAATATTAAATTGATGTATCCAATACTTATGCATAGGGTCATTTTGAACTTAGATAAAAAAAAATGGATTCAACAATGAGTTTTTAATTTTCCTTCCATATACAACTAAAACAACTTTACGAGATATTACTTACCAAATATCAGGCAAAAGGGCGAATATAAATGAGTTATAACAGAAAATAACATGTATGTAATACTTATGCATGTCACTGTGTGTATATATGTATACACACACACTATTATTAACTAGACACCCATCGAAGAAATAAACAGGCTCATGACTGCTTGTCTTTGGTGCTCTGGTAGGAACAAGTACTTAGCCATCTATCTGATAAGGTGTTGTTATCATCAATGTGTATAACATATTAATATCTATTAATGTAATTCCTCTGAAAATAATGGTGGTTATTTACAAGTGGAATGTTCCTCTTTCTTATCTGTGTTCTTATGTTTTGGGGGAGGGGGTGATGCCGTTCTATTTTCTTGTTTTCAGTGAGACGGCAACAAAAAATGATGAATGCATAATTCTGGAATTCTGATTTCAAAGCAGCACCTCTTCATTGCACAAAAAGAAAAGGTTCAAGGAATTTGACATTTTCATGATACTGATTGCAGAAACTGGGCAATTTTTGTACTTTGCCTAAATCTACACCTATGGGTTTCCACATTAAAGTAACCTTGTCTTCAAGATGGGATTTAAGTGTTGCATCTGTTTCTTCTCTTCAATGTATATATATAAAATTAAAAAAAAATATGATTATCATATCTATACAATTTTAAATTTTGGTCAAAGATTCATGCAATGTAATGAGTACCAAGTGTGTGACATGAAAATCTCTTCTGTCCCTGGGTCTACATATTCTGGTACAATATGTGTGTTGGTGTGAGCATGTCTATGTGAGTAAAGATGTGTACAGGCATAGTGTATGTGTATGAATGTGGATGTAAGATTGCATAAGTATAGTGTATGTATATAGTAGTATCAAAAGGATAGCTAAACAAGTTAAAGAGGTTGACAGATTTTCATAGATGATTAAATGGAAAGAGAAGAATTTCTCAATGGGGATGAAAGGGTTGAGTTTTTAATGGTTCTCATAAACGGAAGTCTTTGGTGCTAGTATAATCAGTCAGTAGATGAAGATATTTTTTTTAGTTTCTTTCTGGGAGGTCTAAGCTGAAGGAGTAGTTTTTTTTTTACCAGAAGTCAGAACTCCATATATTCAAAGGAAAAATCAAGGATGGATCAGAAGTTGTGGCATCAAAAAGAAGGAGTTCAAACCTTGGGTAGTAAGCAGCAGTGGGTTACCAAGAATGAAAAAGTTAACTATCAGCTATTGAGACAAATCCATATTGTTTATTGTTCTCCCTCAACCCACAACAAGAATAAAAACAATAATATAATTAATTTCGTTTTTTTTTTGTGTGGTACTAGCCCATGGCTTATACAGTATCAACCAGAACCTGTGGCTGATTAATCTTTTTCAAAAACGTCGATCAAGTTGCTTAGTAGTTGAAGTTGTACAGGCTGCTGCTGCTGATGCCACAAGAGAGTTGGTAAACACTGAGATGGACATCCTTTTACAGTGAGTGAACAAAGTTTGGTTAAAATTTAGGCCAAAAATATCAGACAGATATTTGTTGAATTATAAGATTTAAACTCTGACTCTGAAGACAAAAAAAAAATCAATACTTAGCTCCATTGATGGAAATAGTCTATAAAAAGTATAATCTACTACAGATGTGTGTCAGTAATTTGTCAAATTAAGAAAAATTTTCAAGAATTAATGTGTCTAAATATTCACAAATACATTAGTTGAGTAAAATAAGCCCATCACCAAATTTTGTTCTAAATGGTAAGTATTAATTTTTACATCTTGCTGATGAAAAAAATATGAGGTAGAGTTAAAAGTAGGATACTTGTGAATAATCGGCATTTCCAATTTTCGGGCACCTGTGGCATCCGAAATCGATCCCTGCTCTACCTTGTTAAGTGCTATGAGGAAGTGCAATCTGTGGAATGGTTACCTGAAAGTTGATTATGATCGGAAGTTCTACATAATTGTAAAATTGCTTTATCAGGTAGATTAAGTAAGCTTCCAACAGTATTAGATATATCAGAGTTACTTACCTTGAATTTCATTTCGATGTCAAAAAGAGTTACTTCCCTTATATTATACCTCTCACTAATAAAGTAACTTAAGTAAAACAAGAATTATATTTTTCTATTACTGTTAAAGTATTTCGCATTTAAAAAGTTTGATTATTTGATATTCGAATCCTGGTAAATGCTGAATTACAAATAATTTTCAAAGTTTGCACACTTTTCTTTCTCATTTCTATAATTAGCTGAAAAACTTGCCTTATGGGTTTGGATGTTAAAGTTAGTTTCTGCCGTAGGCCTAGATGCACCAATAAAACTGGCAACATTTCAAAAGTAAATTTTTCAATAACTTATCGAGTAGAAAAAGAGGAAAACAGAGTGTGCACGTCAAAGTTCACCAGCAAGACATCTTCAGGATAAGATATGCAATATTTATAAAAACAGAATTTCTTCTATACAGCATTTGTGTCAGTACTACTATACGGATGCACCACATGGACACTGACTTAACATATAGAGAAAAAGCTTGACAGGAACTACACAAGAATGCTACAAGCTATTTTGAATAGATCCTGGAAGTAACATCCCATGAAGCAATAGCTGTACGGCCACTTACCTCCCATCACTAAAATCATCCAAATCACACGAACAAGACATGCTGGAGAAGCAAGGACGAACTCATCATAAGTGACATTCTCCAATGGATCCCTTTGCATGGACATGTCAGTGTTGACCGACCAACAAGAACTTACCTACAACAACTCTGTGCAAACAGAGGATGTACTCTGGGAAGAACTGCCAGAAGTGATGGATGATCGGGACGGATGGAGAGAGAGTCAGGAAAATCCATGCTAGAAGTGAGACTTGATGATGGCGATATTTGTAAGAATTGATTGTTAAATGTCAGTTTTTGTGCATGAAAACCATATACAAGAGTTAGCAACAAATGTAGCCAATTAAAAAGATGAAGTGTATTTAATCTCTTATCTACCAATCCAAAGCATAAACTTGCTTTTATGTATTCATGAAAAATCTGTGACAAAGTTGAACTCTGCTCTACTAATCTTCGATGTATTGACAATTAAAGTATTATGTTGTTTCTAATGATATAGCATGAAAAAAGATGCACACTAAAGTTTTCATCCTACATTTATGGTTTGTAAGGTTGATATTAAGTTTAAGAATTTAAAATACAAACATCTAAGAAAAGAGAAATATTCAAATGACAATACCATTTTGTTAGAGGAAGGATAAGAACCATGTAAAATTAATATTATCAAAGGTTACAAACAAATACCTATCAGTTTATGTAAAAGTCTGTCTACTGTTTTAGATAGAAGACAAAATGCAAAATATTTTAATTGTAATTTTTTTAATGTAAGCAACCAATTATTAAGTGTTAACCAATTTGTGTTGATTAACAAATGTGGTAGTTATGTTATATTAATGTTGCTGTTTAAAATGTAATTGGACTGATACATTTATGATTAATCTGTATAAAGAATGAAATTATAAGAATTGAAAATTAGTAGGAATATGAATGAAATTTTGGTAAAAAATTAAAAACTACTTAAAAATGGTCTTTAAACTGTTTAAAAATAAACCAGAAAATAACTAAAAAATCCTTTAAGTTATTTAAAATTCAAAATACGTTAAAAAGTAAGTTGTTTTTAAATTGTTTCAAAAATTAAATTGATAACTCCATAAAAAATAAAGTAAAACACCAATCAAACTAATAATGTTTTTTTAAAAACATTCTGAAATAAAACTAAATTTCTTTGAAAATGTTTTTAAGTTATTATCCTCTTTAAAAAGTTGACCGTTTAGATTGTTCCAAAATGGGATTAAATTTCATTAAAATATTTTTAAATAATTCAAATTAAAAGATAAGATATTTTGATCAATTATTATTTTCAAGTATTATTATTATCATTATTACTGTTCCTTGAGAGTTTTTCATGCCAGCATTAACTGATGGTCTTTCACTGGAGTCTGAGTGATAGCAAATCTCCTCAAGTCTTCTGGACGCTTCTCAGTATTCTGACTGAACTCAATAATGTAGTTTGGATGGTCTCTGCTCTTTCTCCAATTTCCAACTCTTCCAGCCCACTGAGCAAGCTTTCAAGGATTGTTCTGATGGCACCAATTGCAATAGGTATCACCTTCACTTTCATGTTCCACAGCTTTTTTTGTTCTCTGGCAAGGTCTGAGTAGTTGTCTCTCTTTTTGTTTTCTTTGATTTTCACTCTGTGGTCCACTGAGATGGCAAAGTCCACACTTTGGCAGGTTCTCTTTTTTTTTTGTTAACTATCACTAGGTCTGTTTGTCTGGCCAGAATTTTGTGATCTATTTGTATCTTAAAATCCTTGAGAATTTTGTATGTCTCCTTTTTTAGGATGTATTCTGGTTTGTGTATTATCATTATTATTATTATCATTTTCCACTTTGTGAGTTTTTCACACCAGGTCTCACTGATGGTCTTTCACTGGAGTCGGAGTGACAGCAAGTCTCTTCAGGTCTCCAGGACTCTTCTCAGATCTTAACTGCTATGATCTGGATGGTCTCAATTCTTCCTCTGATTTCCAATTCCTTTAAGATTTTGGGAATGGTTCTGAGAACACCAACTGCAATTGGTATCATTTTTACTTCATGGTCTACTGTTTTTCTAGTTCTCTGACAAGGTCCAAGTATTTGTCTATTTTTTTGGCTTGTTTTTATTTTCACTCAGAACAACAAAATTCATTAGATGGCAACTTTCTACAAGTTTTTCACACCAGTTTTAACTGGTGGTTTTTTGCTGAAGGTTGAGTGACAGCAAGTCTTCTCTTTTGACTTGTCTCACTAATAGGATAGTAACAGAGTTACCTTGTAAAATGGCCAGTTAGAAGCATCAGCCAATCTACTTCATAATCATTCTTTAGGTAAGAAGCCTTTATGAGAATTTACTGAAGTAGTGTTTTTGCTGTTCAGGAGAATAGCCCACCAAATTTTGACTTGTGCTCCATCTGAAAAAAACACATATTTGGCCAATTAGCAATCTTTGACATCTAATCAAAGAAAACCAGTAGGTTGTTATGTTATTTTTCAAACAGAAGTTTTTTGTGTCTTTGTCAGTATAAATAGCAAGCAGAATTGTCATGAAAGAAAAGTATAGCGTGTGAATTTATAGGCACAGAAATGAATTACGAAACTATTCTTTAACAATACACAACAAACGAAAGTTCTTTATTTGCAGCTTTGAGGCGGTTTGTTCTTGGTGCTGCAAGACTCGTGGTGTTTAGGCTTGTTGGATGTTTGAGACTATAGCGGTTTTGAAGACAACACAGGTGAGGTGAAAAGGTTATTGTTTAACGCTATATTTTTTAAGGCACACAGATATGAATTACAAGACTATTCTTTAACAACACACAACAGCGAAAGTTTTTATTTGCAGCTTTGAGGAGGTTTGTTCTTGGTGCTGCAAGACTCGTGGTGTTTAGGCTTGCTGGATGTTTGAGACGAAATGGCTTAGCGGGATGCTGGAAATGGCAGCGTGTCGTTGAGCGTGTGAGGGAAGTATTCAAAGTCACAGTGTAGTTTTGTGTCGAGAGCGGAGTGGCGCTCGGATCGACATAGTAAATTTTTGTGGTGCTTGTGGAAGGCATGCTGAACGTATCTAATTCATATTCAACTGGGATTCCTTGGTCTAAAATATATTAGACGCAAAGAATCCATAAATTAGAAGGTTTCCTCGCTGTGCTGCTGCTAGGGTTAAAGCCACAGTGATATGTCCGCACTGGGTGGCTTGTTTAGCTAAAGGGCATCGCTAAGCAGGGGCGACCAGAGACACGTCCGTTCTGGTCGCCGTCTCAAGCCGAAGAGAGTGTGTTTGGCCGCTCACCCGTTTTGCTAGCCGGAAATGAAGGTCCGGGCTGAATGGGATAAGTCATCCTGATTGGGTGAAATTCAGTGTTGAATTAAATAGCGCGCCAAAACAAAATATGAGATTTTCCTCTTCTCTACATAGGTTGGCCCCAGAATTTCAGGTATGGAGTACCTGATATTCGATACACAAAATTGTAAGAGAAGGGAAAAGAAAGAAAAGAGCCACGAGTGTCACAACACGAAAGAGCAAATACAAACAATGAAATATAATACATACATATAAAGAAAAACGAACAAAAGCAAATTAATAAAAAAAAGGGAAAGTGTCCTGTTTAGTTCTTTTTTTTTTTTGTGTGTGTGTACCTAGTGGTACGTTTTTTTTAAAAAACAAAATGTCACTGAGAAAAAAAAGTTCATGAGGCGAGAAATTGGCATACAGAAGTAGCAGTATATTTCAGAGGAGTAGTGTGAGTTTTTTGGGGTCCTCTGGAATTGATAGCAGTCGCTGTAGGTTAAGTGACGTAGTGGGAGAGGTAACCCACGTTGCTGTAGAAAACAAAATAGGAGTAGGGTGAGTGAAAGTTAGTTACCTATTTTGCGAGTTAGGAAGTGAAAAAGTGTGTTGATAGTTTTGCTGAAAAAAAAATTCCACATTGTTTGGATAGTCCTTGAAGAGAGTTCGGTGGGTACATTTGAAAATTTTTTTTGGATGATGCATGTTCGTAAGGCTGTGTTTGTTATCAGAAGGTTGTTGGTAAGTGAGGAAAAGTTTGTTTGGTCCAGCGAGGAAAAGGGTGTAACGTATTTGCGTTTACGTTGTGTCGTTTCCTCTCCGAGTGTGGTAAGGTATATAAAGGTTGGTTGAAGATGAAGTAGGTCGAAAGGTGTTGTTATGAATAGTTTTTATTTGTCTTGCAATTCAGAATGTGCCAATCACGTCGGGGTCACCATTTTATAGCGGTTTTGAAGACAACACAGGTGAGGTGAAAAGGTTATTGTTTAATGCTATATTTTTTAAGGCACACAGATATGAATTACAAGACTATTCTTTAACAACACACAACAGCGAAAGTTTTTATTTGCAGCTTTGAGGAGGTTTGTTCTTGGTGCTGCAAGACTCGTGGTGTTTAGGCTTGCTGGATGTTTGAGACGAAATGGCTTAGCGGGATGCTGGAAATGGCAGCGTGTCGTTGAGCGTGTGAGGGAAGTATTCAAAGTCACAGTGTAGTTTTGTGTCGAGAGCGGAGTGGCGCTCGGATCGACATAGTAAATTTTTGTGGTGCTTGTGGAAGGCATGCTGAACGTATCTAATTCATATTCAACTGGGATTCCTTGGTCTAAAATATATTAGACGCAAAGAATCCATAAATTAGAAGGTTCCCTCGCTGTGCTGCTGCTAGGGTTAAAGCCACAGTGATATGTCCGCACTGGGTGGCTTGTTTAGCTAAAGGGCATCGCTAAGCAGGGGCGACCAGAGACACGTCCGTTCTGGTCGCCGTCTCAAGCCGAAGAGAGTGTGTTTGGCCGCTCACCCGTTTTGCTAGCCGGAAATGAAGGTCCGGGCTGAATGGGATAAGTCATCCTGATTGGGTGAAATTCAGTGTTGAATTAAATAGCGCGCCAAAACAAAATACGAGATTTTCCTCTTCTCTACAAGACGAAATGGCTTAGCTAGATGTTGAGATGGCAGCGTGTCGTTGGACGTGTGAGGGAAGTATTCAAGGTCACCGTGTAGTTTTGTGCGTTTGGTAATAGGGGAGAGTTGGCGTTATCTCCATTATGTGGACCAGAGGTGAAATGAGAGCTAGGTGTGTTGAGAGCGAAGTGGCGCTCGGATCGACATAGTAAATTTTTGTGGTGCTTGTGGAAGGCATGCTGAACGTATCTAATTCATATTCAACTGGGATTCCTTGGTCTAAAATATATTAGACGCAAAGAATCCATAAATTAGAAGGTTCCCTCGCTGAGTGTCCATGTTGCTGCTGCTAGGGTTAAAGCCACAGTGATATGTCCACACTGGGTGGCTTGTTTAGCTAAAAAGCATCGCTAAGCAGGGGCGACCAGAGACACGTCCGTTCTGGTCGCCGTCTCAAGCCGAAGAGAGTGTGTTTGGCCGCTCACCCATTTTGCTAGCCGGAAATGAAGGTCCGGGCTGAATAGGATATGTCATCCTGATTGGGTGAAATTCAGTGTTGAATTAAATAGCGCGCCAAAACAAAATATGAGATTTTCCTCTTCTCTAAAAAAGTAATGGTCTTAATTTTGTGCTCTGTGTACAGTGCTTGATCTCTGACAATCATTAAAGCATCCATTATCTAGATTTGGGTAGATTTGGGGTATTATTAACTATTATCAACTTTAAAAAAGTGTTTTATTATTTGTTTCAAAATCTGCAAAAATATCCACTCTAATTCAACTAGCAAAATGGAATTTCAAATCCTAAATTTGAAAAAATAGTTTGCATATTTTTGGACTAATCAGGTCTAGATTGTGTTGTGGATTTGCTGTCATGTTACATCACAAAGGGAATCACCATTTGTTGTGGAAGCTAAAGTACCAACTGGAACTTCAGCACTTGTTGGTATTATACCTCCAGCAACAAGTTGATTAAAAATACTGATTTCATTTGAGCTTATCAAAATCCTATAAATACTGACTGTGTCCTTGAAGAAAAAAAAGCTAAATAAGAAACTTGAAAATAGACCTATCATCAAACAGAACAAATATTACAGATGTAGGCGGCATTAATTTTGGATTGAAAATCAAACCTACAGAGACATAATTGTAAGCAAACTATATGATTCCAAAAAACAAACAAAATATTTCAATCAGTGGCAATAAAAGACCAAAAGTCTGCATGTTGGTCAACCTATTGGATTACTATAAAAACATCTAATGAAACCTTACACAACAGACCACAACAGATACTAAAAAGACTGAATATACGATGAAAGGCACAGCAGACTATGGCAGACACCAGCAGTTGGAAGCCAGCTTAACCAGTGGATATCCACAATTTACCAGAGTATTAATATAGCTGACAGGTCGATTATTGTTTGCTGCCCCTAAAAATTAAGAAAGAAAAAAAGTGACTAACATACATTTACTTATGGACATTATGGGATACACATTTTTTCTAGTCTTAAAATAAGCAATAAAAACATACTTAAGAACATTCTAGAAATTTAGGATCAAATCCGTATTAGCATTTAAATTACATTTTTATATTTTTCAACCAATCAGCTAAAAACATAGAATAGAACATTCTAGAAAAATAGGATCGGAAGTGAACTAACGGAAAATATTTAGGCTCGAAAATAAAATAGTAAAATACAAATCTGATTGGTCAATAGATGTCTACGCACCAAAATTTTAGGGTGATTCTTTGATCCACCTGTAGGATATAAATAACACAAAAAACAAGACAAAACACAGACTTACACGAAGACACAGACGAAGACAAGCCACTAAGCCAGTAAAGCAGTAGCCAATACTATGTCCGGCAAATTCCTTTCCTTCCTCAACTAAAGTTCATGACCTATCTTCACATGGCCGCGAATCACATTCAAAAGAAAAACCTGACAAACTTTCTTTCATCAACGCGACACGCTGTCGCCACAATCATAAAACCCGCTATGAACTTAATGTAAGTAAGAACGACTTATTTACGGACTCCGTTAACATGAACATACACACATCTTTAAAAAAATTTATTTTCTTCTTGTCAAACTTTATTTTCCAAAAGGCCATTTACACATCATGTATTTTGTTTGTTTTCATATTTTGTTATATGCATAATAAATTGTTTGTTGTTTAATGTTCGTTGTGTTCTATTCCATTTCTTTTACGCGATTGTGAAGTTTTGTGTTGTATTTGTGGTGGGAATAATTCAGAGAGCAATACCCGTAAATTACGGATGCACATCTACTGAAATAGCCAAACCAAATTACATACACCCCCACCCCAGAACATACCACACAGCAGGACTCACAAAGCAAGATTCTTGTCAAGTAAGTAATATTGTCAGAAAAACATACATTTTTCTTCTATAATAACTTTCCTTTTGCAAGGACATTCTTGCTCACATACATTTGCACAGAAAGAACTTTTCTTTACAGTTCAAACGTCTTTTCTAGTTCCTCTCTCATAATAAATTTCCATTTTGTTATTATTGCCGAGAATTCACCTTCGACTTTTATTTCTATTATTGGGACCATGTTACTTGCATACCCTTTCTGTTTATCTCTTCATTCATTCCTTTAAGCTCTCTCTTGTCAGCAGGTAAGTGACTTGATTTTGTCTTCTCTCTTATTATAAATAAAGCCAAATAATTCCTAGGACTACATTCCTAACTCCATAACAAAATCCTAAAAATTGTTCATGATCAGACAGACTCAGCAAAACCCAAGGAATTGAGTGACCAGCTACTTTTTGACTTGGCTGTTCTTACAAAGGAAAAGCAGTTTTGTTATTTCCACAGTCACTAAAGATTGACTTATCTTCATCTCAACTTATGATAATTATCACTCTTAGTTTAACCAGTTCTGGAGAAAATCTTCATCAAGAAAGATCAACATACCATCATTTCAGTTTTTATGTATCCTGTCTTAGTTTTCTTTATACAGATTGGAAATATGTATCTGCTTATAATATTCAGCACATGAATCATTAGAATTCTTCACCACTTTGTCTTTGCCATCAAAGGAAAAGGAAAGGAAACCAGCCAAAATAACTCTTGAATTTGTGAGGATTTACTTTCTACATACAAAATGTATTTTTCTATGTAAAAAAAAACAACAACAAAGTTATTTTCTTTTCTTATTTATGTATCTTTGAATTTTTTTTTTTAAATTTTCTTTTGCAAACACTGGTGATCTTGATTTGATGTGAACTTGAAACCTTTCATATTATAAAATTTTCTTATTTTTTACAAATTTATAAATTTTATATTTTTAAACAAATTCCTTTTCTTTTCTATTTTTTTTTTACTTTTGCTCAAATTTAATTTTGTACTCAAAGTAAATTTTCCCATAATTAGCACATTTAACTGTGCTTCATAAAACTCACAAGTTTTTGTCCTTTAAATATAAATCACCTTTGTTTTGTCTCGTTAAGTGTTTAATAGATTAGGCAATATCCTATAAATGACTAGATTTTAATTTGTAGTTAAAAGTTTACTGAATGGATTATTATTGTTCATTGTTCAGCAAGACAATAGATGTCACTCTTCGAGAATAGGTGTGTCCATTTGGTGGTGGGTCACTGACTGCCACATGACAATCCAAGAAAAATATTGGCCTATTTTGTCTCTGTTCTTTGAAGATATTTCTTGCCTGGCTTTCAACAGCCAGCATGGCTATAATCATTTTTACTGCCAACTGTTTCAAGTAAGACTTTTCCATTTTTGTACCCCTTTCATACACTGCTTATTCATAGACCAATATTTGTTGGGACATTTTTGGGTGTTCTTTTCAATACTACCTATATTATGTATATATTAAATGTTTCTATATGTGTAAATGAGCTTATCATATTTCCTTCCTTATTCAGAGTTGGTATATCACAGATAAACTGGCTCATTGGCCTAGTGCGTAGAGTGTTCGCCAATGGTCTGAGAGACCTGGATTTAATGCCAGGTCGCGTCATACCAAAGACTTTAAAAATGGGACTTGATACCTCCTTGCTTAACAGTCAGCAATATAAGGTATGTATCAAGGGTAAAGTGGAGCAATGCTGGAAAAGGAGTAGCGCCCTTCCCTACACCTTGGTGTAGTAGCTATCAAAAAGGGAACCTTCTGGTTGTCCTTGACTAAGGTCACCAACTTGATAAGTAGGGACTTGACTAAATATCCTCCATATAACCAAGCAACCCAATAACAGTAATATAAGAAAAAGAGGGGAAAGAGTAAAATAAACTTCAAGTAATTAATGGAATAACTACTTATTTTCCAATTATATACGTACCCTGTTTGGCTGGTCATTATAACCTCTAATGGTAACTTAGTATGAGTCCTGTTGAGACAGCCATAGCCAGCTTTTCATTGAAGGCATACATACTACCGTGCTCCAAAGAATGTGAGTTATACAGAGACTTTACAACAGACTTTATCTCTTCTTACTGGGTCTCACAGAATGAATATATCTTTTATATTAACTAGCATGTTTTTGATTTTATTTAATAAAATTACATTTTGTTCTTTCAACTTTTTAATACTATCTTCTTTTTCTTTATTTGTAAATGTTTGGGAATGTGTCTGCTTGATGGCCATATTAAAGCCACAATCCAACACTAAATTACAACTAAATAAATGTTTTTCAACATGAAAATTAAGGTTCAAATAATATCTTAGGATTAAAAATTATTAAAAATTGTTTTTGAAACTCTGAAACCAAAAATATGAATATCTAGCAGTCCAAAAATGATTACATCTCTTATATATATATACAATTCTATTTTTTGGTTATGGAATAATAATATAGAGTTTAATAATGAATAATACCTAATAACATCCTTTTTGTTTATGTAATGTTTCACTAGAAATAAAATCCTGATAGCTTTGGTTTAACATTTTTTTTAAATTGGTAAGTTGTACTTTTTCATAGGTAATATTGAATTTTTGTGGACACTGAAAAATTTTCTGAAATATCAATTTATTCCTTGTTGTAGGTATAGTTTCTGATCAGTTAATTATTGAATATCACTAAAAGGTTTCTAGCCAAAAATATTCTCAATAGTTTTAGTTTAGTAGTAATTTAGAGAATCAAACGCTTCCAGTCAAAGACTCCAGTTGCATAGCTGCTGAAACTCTACTTGTATCACATTGGTTTTGAATTTCTCTCCTGGGTGTGGTTGTGAAATGGTTAGAATTCTAACCTAGTTGTTCTAATTAGGGTTATTAATGAGGTAGGAAAATCATGAAAGGTATGAGGACATCCCAGGTTAGTTGATTTACTTGGTCCTTGGTGATAGGTTGACAGATACTGAGCCAGTTGATGATGTGATTGTGTGTAGAATAGTAAAGAATTATGATTCATTTTAAAATCTGAGAACTGAGGAATTATTCCTTATGAACAAAGGGTACATTTATAATTCTTAATTATTCTTTATAAACAAAAAGTATATCACAAATTTGCTAGATAATCTAGTTTATAGATTGATTATGCCTGTATCATGTATGAAATTGGCGAAAATTATTGAGGTTAAAAAATACATTGAAGTGCTAATTTAGAATTGGTGTCCATCAAGGAATGTTCACAACAAACTATGACACTAGACATTGTTGTGTACAATATTTAAATTCAAAGGAGCAGATAACAACATTGTAATTTTATCAATTACAATTTCTCTCTGTTATGTCAAGTCATTTGGCTGATGACAATGAAGTCAAATAATTTCTTCTCTCTAGTGGTGTCTTTTACTCTGACAATGTGTTGTAGAGAAATTAAGTTATGGAGAACAGTAGGTATAGAGATGTCCATCACACAACAATAATAACATGGTAGTTTTTTTTAAAAGGCTGTTTTTTTTAAGAACCTGAACATCTCCCTATGATAATTCATAAAAATTGTTTATATATATGCCTTTTGAAATTGCAGTGACAACAAGATTAAGATGGTTGGCTTATCCTATTCCGACCAGCTGGTGAAGAATTAGATTAGGATTAGAGGGCATAGACACATTGTCTTAATGGGTGAAAGCTTTAGAGAAGAAAATCATCAATGCTGTCCAATGTCTGAAAGATATTTGGCAGGAATGATAAGGAACAAACTTAGGTTTTCTTGATTGAATTGAAAACATAAACAAAATCACTCTTTCTACTGATAAAAAGAAATTGATTGTTAAAGCTGAAGGGCCAATAGCAGGGGTGGTAAAACTTTTCATGTTTTAAGGTTACATTGAAATTCATGAATTTGATAAAGTTACAAGATCTAAAAATTTCTTACTTAATAATTTAATTGAAATTTTATTATTATATGCTGCACTAAAGAAATGAAAACCTAATCTTTTATAAGAAAGTGTTGGAATATCAGGTTCTGGAGAGTGAATATGCTGCTTTGATTGATTGTTGGACAAAGTTATGGAAAGCAACACTTGATGGTTTAGAAGATCGCAGATTTCCCAGTAATGGTCTGTGGTAATAATTGCTAACTTTTTTCTAGTGCTAAGTTACAATGACCAAATAGTAAACCATAGCAAAAATTTTAAAATCCAATTACCGATACATATATAAACTGAAGTGCTTGTGATTATCATTGGAGGAAATGGACTGAGTGAGAAAAGTTCAAATCCTGGATGAGGCTGTTTGTGCATTTGCCTTTGGTAAAGGCATGAATCCATGTATTCCCTTAGCAATGGGAGAATAATTCGTAGAATAGTAGAGCAGACTAGGATTTTTTGCCTTGGTATGGCAGCCAGTCTAGGAGAAGGAGAACTCTGAATTCAAACTAACTGTACGTGGATTAAAAATTGGCTTTTTTTTTACATTCTGTCTATGGTGGATTAGTTGATGAAATACACAAACTGAATAGAATTTATGCTACAATGTGGCTTTCATATTTGGAAGACAAAGAAATTTCTTATCATCTCTTTCAAGACACTCATTGTTTTTTTCATCATCATCTCTAAATTGTTTTGAATCTCTCTATGATTCACTGACAGAGTTTTAAAAAAAAACCAGTACAAATAATTTTTAATGAAATAACAACCATAGTTTTCACTGCCATTATCATTCCAAATTATCTTGAACCAGAGTTCAGTCATGAGGCACCTTTTTATAAGATGTGTACCCTCCTCCCCACCACTATCACCAAATAAAGGGTTTCCTGGGTCTTGACATTAAACTACATCCTGTGGCAAGGCTCTAGTTCTGGAGCTGTGGAAAGAGTGGAGTGATTCCTTCATTTCTATTACTCCCAGGTTCACTCTGACTTGGAGTAGTAGTACCTGTTAGGGTCACATCTCTGGGTCAATAGCTCTAAAAATTATTAATATTAGATAGGAATACTTGAAACCATCTCATTAAAAATAGTTACTTGAATCTATAATGGTATGGAAATTATAATCATCATTTAGTTACTTGAAACTATATGATTGCTTGAAAAAAAAACTGACTTTAGAATTAAATGCTATAAAACCAACTGGCCAATTCAGCCACTCTGAAGCAGTTAAAAAATATTTTTTCTCATTCTGAATCATTGTACACTTACCTGGGCAGGTAACAGTGTGTGAACCTATAGGAAAAACAGTAACTGTAATTATTCTTCCTGGTATACTTATGTTAAGTCAATAAATAAACTCACAAAGAAAGCATTGTTGTTGTTTTTTCTAATAGTTTTTGTTTTTAAATATTTATTTTTATTTTTGTGTTTATTCACATAAATGATGAACCAAAATGGAAGGTTACATTGCAAAGATTGTTGTTCAGATCTAATTTATTTGTGGAAGCCACTGAACAGAGAAGCTTTCTAACTAGCCATATTCCAAATTCTTAGGGAGTATCAAAAGTAGTTTTGGTTTTACAGATCCTTTTCTCCAAAGCTTTTTTTCATGCACACATCTAAAGATTACTTCACTATGGGTATTTATTGAATTATTCCTTACTCAGAACAAAAAATCAATGATAATTTCTTGATATTATCTAAAATGATCTCAAATTTATCTGTCCCATCTTTTTATTGCAGTGATAAATACAGACATAACACCTTATGAGTTAATAAACATTGCAGAGAAGACAATGTCAATAAACAGCACAGAGAGGGCAATGGTTATCTCCTGCTAGCCATTATTTATACTAAAAATGTAAACACAGCAACAAAATCTTTTGAAGTTTTGATTTTCTGGTAACAAAATCATAATTATAACTTTTATTTCTGATGAGGAAATTTTCTGCTTGATGTCTGCTTAATAGAATTAAAGAAAAATACAAAGATGAAGTTTAGCTAACCTAATAGACACTAAATAAGGGTCAAACCATTATACATACAGTGGACTTCTCACTAAAAGCTTTAAAATTATTAAAATTTTCATGACCATTATTTGAGCTGTCATCAAATCTCAATAAAGAACAAACAAAAAGGCATTTGGTGAGTGCATTAAGATTATTTATATATATCATTTTCAATACTATTTAATTGTACCATTTGCTTCTTATGTTTTAAGGATGAATACAGGTATTAAGATTCTGGCAATTCTGAGGTATTCTTTTAAACTTGTACTTCAAAATTGCTGAAGCTGCTCACAGAATATAGAAAGTGGAAGAAAGTGAAACAGTATGTGACCATTCCATCCAAAATTGACTAGAGTGTTTTAAAGTTGATGGCTTGTCTTTCGAAATAGGATACAGAAGTGGGTGGCTATCAATTATTGATTATGAACCAGCCCAGGTAAATTTTTAGAAAAGTTAAAAACAAAAAAATACCATTTATAGAGCATTACATAAAGTTTAAAAACATGCAGGATCTTTTGAGAGTATCACCATGAACTCTTAATTGAATAAAAATACTTTTGATATACCCAATAGTTTTGAAATTATTAATATCATTTGATTAATAATTAATAAATACTTAATTAAATGATGCTGGAAATTATATAAGTATAAAAATGTAGATAATCTAGTTTTGTGTCAAATTTTAAACATTTTTTTTATTTTCTGCAAAAACAACTGTTTTGAAAATCTGTTTCTTTGACATCTGTTGATTTTTGTTCAATTTCTTATGATGCGAATGAGGATAAAAAGATTGAGTTATACCAATCTCTCAAAAAGGGAGGGTGTACCAGCCTAGAAAATCAGCACTCAAAACTTGGACTTGAAGAACAAACACTGGCACTGGTAGGAAATATGTAAATATGGGCAACACACACACACACACACACACACACACACACACACACACACACACAACACATGAACATCTAATGAAAGTATATTTATCATTGATCATATCTGTAAATTTAACTTTTATGGCCAAAAAATGTAATTAAAGAAATGTTCCCTTGATTTTTCTTGACTGATGAATTTTCAATGGATTTAGACCATCAAATCTAAATTGACTCCCAACAACAATAACAACAATAAATGCAATTAGGAGAGGTTATAGAATGAAGGTTGTGGAATGAAGGTTGTGGAATGAAGGTTTAAAGGAATTGCAGATTAGATTTTGAACATGGAATTATAATCAGTGAAAAGTAGTAGAAAAAAATTATCATATAAAAAGAAATCTCAGAAAACATCAATTTTGAAAGGAGTTTGTTTTTTCTTTGGTAATCAACAAAATAATAAGAAATTTCAAAAGAATCATTTTTTTTTATTTCATCAATCGAAACAAAAAATGAAGATGAAGTTTAAAAATTCCCAGTATTTTTATTTTACGTGTGTGTGTAGGATTTAAATTAAATTTTATTTTCATTTTTTTGACAAACTTTTTAAAAATTTTATCTT
Source organism: Sepioteuthis lessoniana (assembly GCA_963585895.1). Classification (NCBI taxonomy): domain Eukaryota; kingdom Metazoa; phylum Mollusca; class Cephalopoda; order Myopsida; family Loliginidae; genus Sepioteuthis; species Sepioteuthis lessoniana. Next base: position 28,640,432 of record OY757919.1, on the reverse strand, counting down.
TTCATTTAGTTGGAAAAGAAACAAACAAATCAATTAGTTATACAAAAATTTTGCTTATTAAAAAAAGGACATTACTCATAATTGTTTTAATTGGTGTATATAATTTCAAAAACTTTTTTTGGGACACTGTCTCACTTTGTTTCATCTTATGAAAAGTGCTTTATTTCATTTCTGGTATTATTTTTCCTGATTGCTTTCAAAATTGCAGAGCCAAATACACAGAACTATCACCTAAAACAAAACAAACACAACAAATGTATTATTTTCATATCCTAGTTGATAGTTTATCATGTGATGATGGCAATATTTCTTTATATGAAAAACTTTGTTGCTTTTCATTTTCTTGTTTATGTTCAATACTTTTTAAAGGTAAAATTAAGATATAAATTGGTCCTATGTTTTGTCTTTTTGCTTCAAATAAATATAATTATAACAAATTAAATTAATCTTAGTTGAAGTATATATTACTTTATAAGTTTATCAATCTATAAAGCCAGTCACAATTAAAAAATTTCTTTAATGCAGTGTTTCTTAGATACATATCAATCAACTTCTTGGATAAAAATGTTCAGCTCCACAAAATTGACACAAATAAAATTTCATTCACCATTAAATAATTATGGAATTTCATTTATCAATTTTAACTTGACATAAAATTCTATTTCTTTGTCATCAGAAAAATTTGTAACAAATTTCTCATTACTCTGTTGTGAGACCAGATGGGGTGATGGATAAATCAATAAAGCAAGGTATTTTTTCATAATATGAGACAAACTGAAAAATGACCTCCTTTTATTACTTTATTAATTTAATCATCTCAAACCAAACAAATCAATCCTGATAAAAAATCGCTCAGTAATGTTATTATGACAGGATGTACTGTGCTTTGTTTAATATTTTTACATTTTTTTTATAAAAAAACATTTTAGCAAAACATAACAATTATACCTGAGGGATGAAAAACAGTGTTGGTAAAAAAAGAAAAAAATTAAAAACATTAATTAAAAAAGAAAGATATGTTCAAATTATAGATTAGATGGCTCCTCCAGTTTTTGGTTTAATACAGGACAAACAGTCAATATTTTATATACAAAAGGAGAAATCAATAAAGAAAAAAGAAAGAAAAAAATCTTCCATAAAATATCTCATCTTCTTATCTGTACGTGTGGCTATTAGTATGGTCTTTCATGGTAAGCATCTTCATATGAGTGTTTATGGGGATATCATAAAAGTTTGTGAAATGGCCTTTCTCCATTTGATTTATTCAAGGATAATATAAGTTTATTATACAATATAAATTATTGTTATATATATATATATATAAGGGTGTATTGAAAATATTTTTGATATTCACAGACTTTCAGGTAAAGTCTATTTATAATTTCAATATATTATTTAATCAAAGAAAAATTGATGGGTATAGTTCTTGATGTCCTTAAGTTATACAATAACAGAAGAACATTATAGACATTTGATGAATTATAATAAAAAATATTATTTTTATTATTCTTATTATACATACTACTACTACTACTACTACTACTACTACTACTACTACTACTACTACTATCACCACCCTCATCATCATCAGTGTATATATATCAATGATAAATATTCTATCATTATTAGCAATAGACATTTTATCTGAACTTAAGTGCTGAGATTCTGACAGCTTCAAGTATTACTTTAAACTCGGTCACAAAGCTGCTGAAATTGTTCAAAGAATTGTGGAAATGGAAGGAAATAAAACATCTGGCTGTTCTGCCTAAAAGTGGTTTTAGCATTTTAAGAAGTGAAAGGGTGAGGGGGATTGTCTCTTGAACTAAAATCCAGGAGTGGATGACCTTCAGCTATCAATTATGATGCTTTAAAATGCAAGGTAGAGAAGAACATCAATACTTAAAAATATTCAGAAGAACTAAGATCATTGAAAGATTCCATATGTAGAGATTTACACAAGCTTCAAGAAATATACAGGAGCTTTTAAAAAGTTTCCCCTGAAGTCTTAGGCAATTAAAAATGCAAATAATTTTGATACACCCTAATATATATTATATATATATATATATATATATATATATATATATATATATATATATATATATATATATATATATATATATATATATATATGTGTGTGTGTGTGTGTGTGTTTGTGTGTGTGAAATGGCTGAATAAGGAAACAAGGTAGCTAGCAGTTCACCTATTAAGCCATTTGACTAAGTGTTGAATTAGGAGTCCAAGTTCAATTCTCAGTTGATTTGTTGAGATTTCTGACTTGCCAAATTTGATCTAAACATTTTCACCTTTGAAACTAATATTAATTTGATTAGTTAAAGTCAAGTGAAGAGCCATCTTGAATGAGGAACAAAAGCAGACAATAATTGTTTGGCACATAATAAGAATAACTTGTCAAATATTCACAGAATAACTTCCATTAATAGCCTCCCTGATGTAAGAAGGTTGATAAATTCTACTTTGTAGATTAACAATCAGATTTCTTCAGCAATCAAAGAGAACAAAGACCAATTCTTATGGTTCTTCTGGATCTTTGAATTTCTTGAAAAATTGGTATTCATATAAAAACATTAACATTAGGCACATTTATTTATTATATTAATCAGAAAATTATGTTGATTAATTTGTAGTTAACAGTTAATATTAAATATTTACTAACAGATTATGTGAATTGTTAAGAATAATTAGTGAGAAAAATTCTTTTTGTTAAATATCATTCTCTATTGTTTTTATATTGATTTAAAATTTACATAACAAAAAAAGATTCATCCTAGTGCTTGGAGATATTTTTTTATATATACAAGCCCTGGAAAAATCAATAATATTAAAAGATGCATGATAAATTTTTAAAAAGTACAATAAAGCATAGCAACAACAACAACAACAACAAGAGTAATTATAACAAGAGGTGTGCAAAGGAGATGGTTGTGGAAAATGGAATTGGTAAAGTCAAATTCTGGCAGCAACTGTTTGCATTCACTTTGCACTAATATCATTGAGAAAGGCATGAATCCACTTCTTCCTCCCAGGTATAAATAGGATAAAGAACAGCTGGGCTGATTGAAATCTCTATCCATAATGGTGAGTAACAAGTCTAGGCGAGGGACAACTTTGAATTTAAAATTCATTCTCACAATTCTTGCAATGACACTCGTGCTAAGTTGTGTAGGTCTTTGCCCTTCCTTTGGAGAAGATCCGAGGGGAGATGTACCACATAGGTAACTGCCAGTCTTTCATGTAACCTTGCCCAGGTTTGTGCTCAAATCCAGGCACATATCCATGCCTTCAAAAGACGAAAGAATGCCACCATATTTGTGTAAAAACAAGATTGACTTGCATAAAACAATTGCATTTCAATCCTTCAAAATTAGTCATTAATAAATAAAGCTTTTATTTTTTTCCAAAATTTTTCCCCTTCATTTCATTATTATTGTCAGAACCAACATGTTAAAAACTTTTATAATTTGTTGGTATAAAATTTGTGTTGAAAAAAATAACACAGTTGAATGAAAAGATAAAAGATAACAACCAACATTTGTTAATCTAAAAAAATGCCCCCCAAAATTCGCCTAATAAATAAAATCTACTTGATTTATAATGAAAACTAAAAAAAACTGCTTAGTTTTACAAACAAAGGAGATAATAAATATCTTCAGTTTTAAAGGAAAAAAAATAGCACAACATGGAGTTTTTTTCAAAAATCCAGACAAGATTTTTGACATATAAAAAATCAGCTTTATGAATATAAAAAAGAATGGGAGTAAAAAATTTATATTTTTGAATTGATTCAATTGTGATGTAAAAGAGGAATGGATATCTCTATTTTTTTGTTGGTTTCTTTTTTTGTGTTGTTGATAATATGGCTTACTGTGTAGAGAATACATCTCTACATTACATGGGGAAGAGTAAGTATATGAACATATATACATACATAGACATTTGTTTTTTTTTTTGTTTTTGTTATATTTCTGTCAATGGTGGTGAGCATGTAAGTACTAAAGAATTTACATCTTGAACATTTGCATATATTTTTGTCTTGGACTAATGTGTTCGATTATTTTATATTAGGTATAATTTTTATTCTATTTTATAGCTTTGTATCAAAAATATTTCCATGGCAATATATGCATATCCTTTATTAATATTAATTTATAATCTTACTTATCATGCAATTTTTCATCAAGAAGATTTTATAGATTAAAAAAGGATTATAGCATGCATTTCATTAATTTAAAGAATTCAATTTTTATCAAAAAAGATTTTATAAGTATACATGTTGTAGGCAACCATTCATAACAAACTTAATTCATTCTTTAATATGTATATGTATATGTTGGTATGGAAATGTTCAGAAAACAAAGATATAGAATTAAAAAAAAGATGTCTAAGATGCAATTGTCCTGATATCTTTCTGATTGCCCATTTCATTTTGGTTCTTGTTTTTTGCTTCTATTCATATATGTCTCATATTTCAGATTCTATTTTTGTTTTATAAATAAAAGAAAAAAAAACATGTTTTTATAGTTTATAGTTATTTATTAATTTGACTAGCTTAACTCAATACTAAAATAAAGATTGGAAGATTGTGGGCTGTGCCAATCTTCTTACTGGAGAGAAAATAAATACTTGAATACCTAGACTTCAGCACTGATTCTTGAAACTAGTGAGAAAGATGCAACTACCTTGGCCATTTAGTTGACAGACACAAGCAAAAACTAATGTTTTTGATTCTGTTTCCCATTTATTTCATTTGGGTTTTTTGTGATATATGCGTAAGTGTATATATACATAAGAGTTTATCTGTTTTGAAGTTTTTAAAGTTTTTAAAATTTAGATTTATATAAATTTGATTTAAACATGTAAATCTAAAATACTTTATAATTTCTAATATTATTATTTTTACAAACTTTAATGTAACTTTTATTATTATCATTATTATTTTTATAATTTCTTCTTCTTTTTCACTTGGTGAGTTTTTTACACCAATAGTGACTGGTGATTTTCATTGAAGTCTGAGTGACTGGATGTCTCTTTTGCTTCCCAAGACTCTTCTGAGAATTCTGACTGATGTCAGATTCAGTCAGGATCATTTCAATTCTTCATCAGTTTTTCAGTTTCTTGAATCTCTTATCCAAATTCTTTGAGATTGTTTCAGTTTTCTGATTATAATTGGTATCACTGTCACCTTCATGTTCCATATTATTATTATCATCAGTATTATTTCTACTTATTTAAAAACTACCTTTGAATTACATCTTATTAATAGAATTTATATTATGATTAATTAGAAAAAAGTAAATAAATAAGAGGAAATACTCTATAATTAGCATTTCATAGTTATCTACTTTGATGATTTATAATGATTGTGGTAACTTAAAGTTCATATTATTATTGAATTGAAAATTGTTTGATTCTATAATAATTCTATTAGACTATCAAAAATCATATTGCAATATATCATTTTTGGTGTTTTATGGTAACCTAGAAAAATTGTTCATAATAGTATAGGTATGCCAAATGGTTAGCAAAAAAGTTCTCTTTCTCTCTAGTGTATATATATATATATATATATATATATATATATATATATATATATATATATATATATATATATATATACACTGTGTATTTATGGGAATAAGAACATTAATTCTAAAATGAGTATTATTTCATATAATACTAGGACCATCATATATAAAATTAAAACATGTTTCTGACAGGAATACTTTAAATATAGCAATAAATTTGTTTTTAATATTTTGTCATAAACAACATCCATATTTAGTTTAAGAACATGGTACTTGTACATTTTGTCAATATTTAAGTAAAAGTTATATTCATAATAATTCTCTCATAGTTCTGAAATAGTATTGAAGAGTAAAAACAGAGTTTGTCACCAGAAACTAAAGCCAATGTTGAGCAATTAGATGAGCTTAAGAAGCAATACAGAGCAATAGTTTCTTTTTTGACACAAAAAATGTTGCTTATAATGTCGCAAAAACCCAAATTTGATCTATGGAGAAAACCCATGACATAAATGAATAGTGACATTCACTGATATAAATTTCATACTTGTCAAATGCTTTTAAAGTGTAAATATTACTATGGGGCACCTAGTGAGAATCTGACTCATTAGAAATGATCTGCTGCTAGACTAGCTTACTAACCATTATGCCATGCAAAAAGTCTTTATTCTATCATAGTTGTTACCATTAGAGTATGACATTAATATGCAAATAGTATCAACAATTATGAGACGGTGGTAGTATTACAGTTCCGAAATATTTAAAAAAAATGTTTAAGCTATAAAAAAACTTATTTCATATTTAAGATTTCTGTGACAATTTCCATTCAATTATTACTTTCAACATATTTTGTTCAAGATGTTTTTCCAAATTTCTCTTTTTTAAGTCTAAATATTTTAAAGTTGTCAGTGATTGAAACTTTGTGTGACCAAATGAATAAACTATTGGCCTAAACTCATTTGGCATTTTTTTCAATTTATTTGGGAGAAATTTGGTTTAAAATTGAATTAAACCATTTTGGTTTGGATCCCTAAACAATGTAAAATCAGAACTGAAATACATACATATATATATATATATTATATATATATATATATATATATATATATATATATATATATATATTATATATTTTTTTTATGTAAGCATCTATCTATATGAATGTGTGTGTGTATGCATATATCTTTATGTATGTGTGTATTTGTATGCTTATATATAATAAATGTATATGTGTATATGTTCATACATATGTAAATATATAATGTATATGCATTCATGATTTAGTGTATATAAATATAGGCATATATCTATATTTGTGCTCGTGTGTATCTACAAACACACACAAACACATACACAAATCAGGGCAGTTTTGTATTGCGTGATATTATTGACTTCCCTATTACTTCTGCCCCACCATATGTATGCATATATACATATATTTTGAGAAATGCTGATAAGCTGAAAAGAATTTGTGAGAGCGGAGGAATGGGTTGTTTCATTTGGTTATTGTTCTTTCTTCTTTGCTTGATTGTTGGAAGTCAAGGTGAGAGGGAAGCAACCACCGCTACATGAAACAGGTGAAGTACCACACGTCAGACTGGAAGAATTGTAACGATGATCATCATGGAAGTAAATCTCAGATTGTAAAGTGGATCTGTAAAGGGCAGTAGCAGCAACAGTGGTGATGGCAAACAACCAGCAAACATCCATTGAGGAAGGTACAAAAAGAAAAAAAAAGAAGAAAATTTTTATTAGCAAATAAAAAGAGAAACAATATGAGCAACCCCCACCATTTATACAATGTGAGCACCCCCCCACTTATACAATATGTGCACCCCCCCATTTATATATTATGTGCACTACCCCAGTTATACAATATGTGCACCCCCCATTTATACAATATGTGCACACCCCCTTATACAATGCTCCCACCACTTTATCCAGGGTTGAGCTTTTCAGAGTTCCTGTCATTCTTCGATTTTTCACACTAGAATTCAATATAATATTCCAAGCGTGCTTTTAACACAATCAAATATCTAAAAAAAATACCTTTATTTGTAACAGAGATGAAATTATTATTTTTTTCATGTTGAAAAATTCTTGTGTTTCTTAACATACAAACACATAAAATAAATAAAACAATATAGTTGCAAGGTTTTATTGCTTTATCTGTAAAGAAACTAACTGCAAGTCAGGAACATCATAAGTAGGGGCTAGTCATGTGACACTAACTGCATGGTCTCAGGTATAAATTGCATAGTGTCATACTTAAATTTTCTTTTTCTCTGTACTACTGCTCATTCAAGTAGAACATTTTTCAAAGGTAGCATTTTCTATCTCATTCTTCCTCTTGTTTGTTCCTTGTTCCCAAAGAAAATGTGCATGTGTGTGTGTGTGTGTGTGTGTGTGTGTTGAAATGGACTTTACTTTTGTGATTTATTACTTTTCCTTTTCTCTAAAAAACAACAGTTTTATTGTATTTCAGTAGCCATTTTATTGTATTGTATTAAAATCATTTATTGAATAATTGATTTTCTAAAGAAATGGCCTTTTCATCCATCAAGGACAAGGAAGGTGCAAAGCTTGCACTTCTAAATAAGATTTTGAATAGGTAATTCTATGATTAAGTTTGTTGAAAACTGACTTTGTTTCAGCCTTTTTATTCAGATGGTATAAACATTTGTACTATTTATAAAATAGCCAGTAGACTTATATTCTCTGTAGTATATTCCTTAGTAATCCACACATCTCAGTTATTGCCTCAATCTTGTTAAGCAATTGTATATTAAAATTTCAGTATATTTTTTGCTCAAGTGTTTTTTGTTATTTCATTCTGTTTACTTTTTAACACATTATTTTTTTATTACAGGAATTGTATAAATACAACTTGGTAACAAATGATGCCTTTAAAAGGTGCAAATGAGATTTCTTTAAAGAATTATTTGGGGAATAAACTATAGCATCTTCAACCATTTCACCTGTTATAAAGGATATCTCAACATTTGTTTAATAATGAAAGCTTTTTTCCTAACTGGAAGTATCTAAAAAAAATTAAATATACATGATCATTTAAATTAAATAGCAAAGCTTAAAGGAAAGATGTTGACTTTGTGGGATTGCCTCATTTGTTCTGGCCAACAAAAATATACATATATAAATGACTAAATAAATTATTTCTTTATGGATTTGACATAAGCTGGGAAGAGAATTGACATTCATCTTAATTTCCTCTTTTGGCTTATCCCAGTGATTCTAATAGATGTGGGTTGCACCCTGAATTCTTTGGTTTCTTCAATTCCTTCTCTATTTTGAATTTTCATATCATAATTTCTTTATCACAATAAAAGATAACTGTATGTAATTACCAATAATTAATCTTAAAAAAACATAAAAGAACAATATTTCTTGAATTTCAATAATGGAATAATCTCAAACAGGATTCAATCTTTTGAAATTGGATTTATTTCTAAATTTTACCAATTTTAAAATGGTTATATATTATATACCTTTATGACTTATTGTTTTTTTATTAAACAAATGATTTCCAGAGTTAGATCTACCCCACTGCAGTGGGGTAAGACCTCACCCTAGGTATGACATTAAAAAGATGTGGCTCTTTTGGGGTTCTGGGTTGCATGGAGACACCCCTTCATTGCCATTACTCACAGGTTATTTATAAGCCTGGAAGAAATGGCAAGAAAAGGATGAATTTACTTGTTGCCTCACCACCAGATCCAATTTTGTGCCATACCCAAAATATATTTAAAATTGAAATAACTTTATATATTATTTATGGAAAGAGAAATTTGATAACCAAATCTTGGGACCAATCTGAGAAAAAATTTTTAGACTGAATTTTCTGTCTACCATAGGGTACATTCTCCTTCAGTTTGAAGTTCTTCTCTTTATATTTGATATTCTTCTTCCCAGGGAATCAAGTATCCCCTGTTTGAGAATCACAGAAATATGCTTTGCTTATCCCTCTGCATACATACATTTATACAAGTCAAAGCAAAACAGCATCAGGATATAAAAATACATGCTGAAAAAATTCTGAATTCAAAACTGTGTTTGTAAGATTTTGTCATTAGTAAATTGAAAATAGCTAAAATAGAAAATGAAATTTGAAAAAAATGCATTCCAGGGATTAAAGAACAATTTTGTTAAGAATTTTTTTAGGATTAAAAAATGATAATGAAAAAGAGCAAAAAACAAAACAACAAAAAGAAAACAACATTCAAAGAAAAAATAATAAATAGATATTAAAGAAAGTTTTCACACGCGCACATATACTTAGCTGGAAAAAGAACAACAAAAAGGGGAACGCAGTGAAGATAGAAGTAATGTCCCTATTTCACTAGCCCTCCATTACCCTCAGAATGGGGACCTGGTATAAGTATAAGTAAGGTTGGTTTAGTTTGGCACAAGAGCTGAAATGTGGGTGACCCAATATGGGTTGAACATGCTACAAAGTAATAATAATCTGCCAGGCTACCTTGTTAACCATTACCTAATGATGAAACACACACAAAGTTAATGAAAAAATGCAAAAAGATGCGAGAAGTTATGAAAAGAGCAATAAAAATAGAATTGACAAATAATATCTGTTCAATAATTGTTATATTTAGTGTATGAAATGCAAATATAACATTTATTATGGTACAGAGGTATTTACTCATAGTACATGGTACAAATTCTTTTTAGCAAGAGTGGTTGAGAGTCATGTGTACATGGGTTCATGAACAAAAATTGTACTATTTCTTTGCGATTTCCCTTTGTATGACACCTCAGGTATCAGGAATTGACCCAGTCTCTACCCCTTTAAATGGAATGAGGAGGTTCTGCCTGGGTGAATGGATCCTTGAAAATGGACTAATTTGGTACTTCAGTCTTCAAGGGGTGAAGTGACACAGAATTAGTAAGTTTTATCATGTCAAATATTCTTTAAAAAAAGTAAAAAAAAAATTAAAGGATTAAAAATGAAGAAAAAAATATGTTAAAAAAGCCCAATTGTTTTTAGTATTCACGAGAAATTGATAAGACAATATTCTGAGAAAGTTTGGATAAAATAAAGTTGCTTAACCTTTTCATGTTTGGAACCAACAATTTCATGTGTTCACGAGATTTGCATTTATATCCAATATATTCTAAAGCAGAAAGTAATGTCCCAACACAATTATTACATAAAAATAACTGGTAGTATTAACAGATATTTAGTTTAGAAGAAAAGAAAATTTTAAAAGAAAATTATAAGAAGTCCATGTATTTATTGGGGATACTGTATAACATTGAAAAGATTCAAAGTAATTATTAATCAACAATTTAAAAAAAAATGATATTTTCAGCTAGAAACTAAGGGTGCGATATTTGTTAATAATAATATAAGGTCTTAATTTCTGTTAGATATGTATATATCTAATGGGTTGAATATTTTATTTGCAATTGTAGAAAGTAGTAAGTGACTCCGGGGGAATAATATTTAATCTTCCTGGTACCTAAATACCTATAAATAATTGTTGTTAAGAATGGTGATAATGATGGTGGTGGTGGTAGTAGTAGTAGTGGTAGGCATTGTGAATTCTTTCCTCATTTAGACAAACTTATAACATTATTTCTCAAAAAAAGTGTTTGTTAATTTATTTAACAGTTCATCAACTTCTTTTGGGTTATTTGATGCTAAAATTTGATGAATTTGTAAATGTCTAATTGTAATTATTTTCAATGTTTCATTATGTTTTTTTCAATCGCACATTTTTATTTGTCAGTAATTGCATATAATTACAGTGGTAATTATTTTGGTGGGGGAGTCCCTGAAACTTGAATTGTAATGGGAAGGTTTACTATTTTTGTAATCATTTTATTTTTAACAATTATTTTGTGTTGAATTAGACTTTAATATTTGTATTATTTTCTAAATTTCCTTTCTGGTACAGTAGACCTAAATTCTTTAGGAAATGTAGAGTTAATTCAGTTCTGGGATTCCTCTGGGATTAGGGGTCCTCAAACTTAAGCTTCAATGATTTCATAATAGATTCATCATTGCACTGTTATATGATTTCATGTATTCCTATCCTACAGTAATAATTTTCAAACATCTATATGACCTATAGATATCACCTTAACAGGGTCAGAGTGGAGCTGGGAATTATGGCAATGAAAAGGTACTCAATACTCTGGAATAATATAGTCTGATATTAGACCAGGATACCCTTTTAAGGGGAGGTCTAACCCCTCTGCAGGGGATACACTTAGCATATTCGAAGGATGAAAAATAAAAAAAGTAAATTAAACAAATATTATCTCTTTTTTCTTTTAAAATAATTCCTCTTCAACTTTTGCACAAACAGTTCTCTTCATCTTATTTTTTATACTAATGAGTTCATGGGATTTTCAACTGTTTAGATCTAATGAGATTTTTTTTACACAAAATACATTGTCAAATCTCCCCACAGTATTCTTAGGCAACAAACATCTGGGGTTATTTACAGAAATTAAGACCTTATATTATTATTAACAAATATCGTACCCTTAGTTTCTAGCTGAAAATATCATTTTTTTAAAATTGTTGATTAATAATTACTTTGAATCTTTTCAATGTTATACAGTATCCCCAATAAACACATGCACTTCTTATAATTTTCTTTTAAAATTTTCTTTTCTTCTAAACTAAAGGTACTTGTATTCTATTATTTCCAGTGAAAAATCATACAATCAATATGGACATTATTAGGTATTATCTATTATTACCTATTATTATCTATTATTACCACTTTCTAAAACATTGGAACAATTACTAAAAATATGAATATGTAGCAGTCCAAAAATAAGTACACATTTTATATATCTGTTTATGTAATTTTATTTTTAGTTACAAAGCAAAATGGACAATTCTATAATTCTCAACTTTTAGTGTCATCTTTGTTTCCTTCTTTTAGCAATTAATTCCCTAAGACAAATTGGAATTGTTCTATATTTCTTATTGAAGTCAGATGTTGATGTTTTATTGGTAGTTTACCTCTATGTACATGATTAAATTCAGTTTGTCACCCTCAGAAAAAAAGAAAAAGGGAATATATTAAAAGGCTCAAAGATCAGCTGGAACCACATGGATCAGGCACTTTCACATGGATCCCATGGATCAGGCACTTTCACACTACATTGTAAAACGAATAAAGCTTGTGAGGTACTACTGAAGCACCCTGAGTTAATAATGCTCTGCCCTCAAAATCACACCTGATCCAGGGTTCATCATCTAATGAAAGCTTTGTTAAAGAGACTGGTACACTTATTGCAGTAGTAATTATGTGTGTGTAGTTTGGAGGACCTCCTGGGAGTGATGGATGATTGCAACAGATGGGGAGAGAGTCAGGGAAATCCATGCTGTCAGTGTGACTCGATAATGATAGGGTGTCCCCCCAAAATGTATACACACTTTGTTTTCAAAAAAAGAATTGTTAAATTACACCCAACACTGATAATTCACATCGATATGGAACTCCTGGGAAGTTTACACAGTGTTCCATTATAGTATGTGGGTTCTGAGGTGCCTCATTGTTGCAATTGTGGTATTTAATTGAGTCATTTAACCTTAGAGCACAAAATCTGCCATAGCAACTGAAATAGAATGCATACAAATAGCAATTGAAATGATTTTAGAAATTTGCAATTCCATTAGTCATTAGTTTGAACATTTATGATAATGCAGTAATGTTTGCAAATCTCTTGGTCTATATTATCAGCAGTGCATGAACCAGAATGGCCATCAGTTTGAACACCTCAAAATATTCTCTACTTGTTTTTTCTAACTTGAATTATAAAACTTAAATATATATTGATAAACATCTTATTTATAATAATCAAAGTGTGTATATATTTTTGACCCCGCCCTATATATATATATATATATATATATATATATATATATATATATATATATATATTGGTCTCTTAATCATATTGGTGAGAAACTGACAGTCACCAAGTGTTGTTGACTGTGTGTCTACACTATACTGTCATGTTATGTTATAATATTCATATGGTTTATCTATGCAGTCAACTTGATGAGTACAATTATTTTCATCGTGTAGTCTTTCCATCATTGTTTATTATTCATTATTTAAAATAATGGATGACCCATGAATGTATCAACTAGAAAATGTTTCAAAAACAGTAAAGATGAAGATATTAGTCCTAAAATAATGAATATTTTTCAACTCATAACTCAGAAAACATTAAGAAGTTTAAAAAATTAATCCAAAATGTTATGTTAACATATTTAGTAGCAAAGAAAGTATTAAAAAACATTTTCACTATTTTATCTGTTAAGTGCTTTGCATTCATTTTGATCTTCAAACATTGATGGGAATAATATCTGCTTTCAATCAAAGTTATTTACTCTCAGTGGAATCTCCATTGTTCTAATCTTGGCCTTGACTCATCAACAAAAATATACTTTAAAGTTGATATAAGTAAAAGCTTTCAACAGGGAAATGTTTCTTTCATACAATACTCCTCCTCTTCTTTTTGTTAGTTTGCTTCTTAAGGAGAAATGCTTGTTATATTCATTTTAAAAGCAGAAATATTAATATAAAAACCATCAAATCATGCAAATTCAGTTATTTTCATGTAGATTTTTTTTATCATTTACCTTGAATGCTTTTGTCTTTTTTTTTCATGAATACATAGATCCCATTCTGGAAAAATCAACCATGGAACATGTTTTTTAATTCTCACGGAGAAAAATTTTGACAAAAATGAAAAAAGAATTTCTGACTTGTTTTTTTTGTCTAAATTTCTGAGATGAAGCTTGGTGATTTTTATCATTAGGAGTTTTCGGACTATTGCCTTAATCTTTATTGTTATTTCCACAATGTTTCAGCCGATATGTCCTCCGGCCTTCTTCAGCAGGGCACATGGCATAACAGTTATAGGCATTGGTTCCCTAAGCTTCTAAGGAGACAATCATCTGGAGGTTGCGGGTTCAATCCTGACTGCAGGCAAGTAACAATACAGGAATATTTAACATTTGTACCCGGTTATGGCTAACGGAATCAGAACAGACGACCCCCGTGGATTCAATAAAGGACATAGTTCAAAGTTCCATGACGGTTCCCCGAGTTCGACAAACACCTGAAGAAGGCCGGAGAACATATCGACCGAAACGTTGTGGAAATAACAATAAAGATTTATTTTTTCTTCATCTTATTGTTGCATTTTATCAGAGTTTTATTTGGTTGAAAACCCAGCAGCCATCAAAGCATATGGCATAAAGCATGAGGTAATTCTTAACAAGACCCCATTAACACACTTAAATGAATAAATAAAAAGAAAAATAAATTACCTGCCCATTTTTAAAAGTTCTTGAAAGAATTAACCCGTGTTAACTCTTTGGGGTCACTTAACCTCATAAAAAAGTAGTGGGTCAGCCAAAATTTTTTAAACCCTGCACACACCACATAAAAATATCTGACAAGATAGAAACTATCTTGTCTGACATTTTTCATGAGGCAAGAAGCAAAAAATACTTTTGTTCCATTTTTGAATCTCTTGTTAAATTCAGCAGACCAAAGAACAAAAAAAAAATTTCTCAGCTTTGAACTTTCTTTCCTATTCTGCTGCAGCCCATTTTTTGTGACTGTTGGGAGACAATTTACGGGCATATCTTTTGCATGCCACATCTTCATGCAAGAATCCCAGAATTGTTTCTTTTTCACTTTTTCATCCCCATTTTTTAAACAAATAAGTCGCACCTTTTTTACCTCTGTTCATTGAATAGTAGAGCAACTTTGAATCTAACTCTGGTGAGAGACTTTTTACTGTTTTTGGTTGGTTGATTGGGTTTAATGGCATATCAACATCTATAGGTTATTTAATGCCAAAGCCTGTTTACACGTATGCGTTCAGTTTGGTTTGGTGGGTTTTATGGCATATCAACCTTTGTAGGTTATTTAACGCCAAATCCATTTTTATGTAAATAATCTGTTCTATTTAAAACAATTCAGTTTAGCATAAGTACACAGTTTAATTGTCAAAAAGATATATTTCAAACTATTCAAGAAGTTATATGTAACAATTCAGTTAAGTGTAAATACAATTTTAATGTTGAAAAACAGTTCTATTTCAGATAATTCATTTAAGCATAAGCACACAGTTTAAATGTAAGTACGGTTTAATTGTTAAAAACATTTCTATTTCAAGCTATTCAGTTTACTCAAACAATTCAGTTTAGCATAAGAATGCTGTTAGTTCTATTTAACCCATAGATAGGGCCCTATCAGGTGCAACCACTCTGGGCCAGAGTGGACCTGGGAGCAATGGTAATGAAGGGGTACTCCGCATTCCTCAAAGCTCCAGCATTGCTGGAACCTCACCATCAAATTGTTTAGTGTCATATCCGGGACACTCGTTAGGGGGGTGTCTTACCCCTCTGCAGAGGTGCAATCAGTGTATTCTACAGCCCCAGCTGACTGGGCAATACACAGAGTTAAATGTCAAACAGCTCTATTTCAGATAATTCAGTTCAGCATAAGTACACAGTTTAGACATCAAAACAGTTCTATTTCGAGCAATTCAGTGTAGCATTAGTATGCAGTCTCAATGTCAAAACAGTTCTATTTTAATCAATTCAGTTTAGCATAAATATGCAGTTTAAATGCAAAAATCAGTAAAGTGAAAGAAGTATGGTATATAGTTCTATTTAACCCATAGATAGGACCCTTATCAGGTGCTACCACTCCGGGCCAGTGTGGACCTGGGAGCGATGGCAATAAAGGGGTACTCCACATTCCCCAAAGCTCCAGCATTGCTGGAACCTCACCATCAGATTGTTTAGTGTCATAACCAGGACACTCATTGGGGGTGTCTTACCCCTCTGCAGAGAAGCAGTCGGAGTATTCTACTGCCCCAGCCAACTGGGCAATTTACTGTTTTTATACCTCTTTTTATGGATTGCTTATTCATGGAACAATATATACACATTTCATCAGTTGGGATACATTTGTGAATTCTTGTTATGACTTCTTTTATGCTTACTGGCTCATTGGTCTAGTGGGTTGAGTGTTTGCCAATGATCTGGGAGACTTGGGTTCAATCCCAGGTCGCATCATGCCAAAGACTTTAAAAATGGTACTTGATACCTCCTGGCTTAACACTCAGCAATATAAGGTTCATATCAAATGTAAAGAGTATCAATCCAGGGAAAGGAGTAGCGCCCTCCCCTGCACCTTGGTGTAGTAGCTATTGAAAAGGGAGTCTTCTAGTCACCCTCAACTACGGTCGCCAACTTTACTTACTTTTTACCTTTGCATATATCAAATATGTAAATAAGCTTGTCTTTCCTTCCATTTATTTAGTGTTTGTCTAGCATTGGATATATTAATGTGAATATTGATGAGTGGGATGCAAGTAAATATCCTGTCTTAAACACCAACCAATCCTATATTACTATTTAATAATTTCTTGTCCTAAAGTTTTGTTTTAATTTATTGAACATTGAGATATGAAAAAATGTACATTTATGATGATCTCTTCTGATTGAAGATTTTTGAAATGTTAATCCTTTATTCAAAGTGTTGATTTTATTGCATTTAGGAATATTTACTAACTTTTCAGCATTCCGAAATAGTGTGATCTTCTTGGGTCCTAAAAATATCACTCTGCCGTTAACATTGTGCTTATATTGTATAGTAAAATAGTGCTCAGTTTGAAATACTTGGTAAAAAGGGTTAAAAAAAATTAAGGTACTGTCTATATAAGATGAGCTCCTGAGATCAGAAATCTGAGTATTTACTATCTCTTCCACATGAGCAGAATGTGATACAAGGTCAATTTTTAAAGTGGAATTTAGACTTTTCCTTCTCCTAGACCAGTTGCCATAACAAGCTTAGAGCACAGTCTACCCTACTATTTACCCATAGATGGTAGGAAAATAGTTGGATGCATACCTTTTCCAAAGGTATTAGTGTTAAGTAATAAATGAAAATAGCTTTGTTCAGGATTTGAACTCAGATCATTGCTGTGTCCATTTCCTATGACAATAACTAATACTCCATGAGTGCTAGATCAGGGATGAGAGTTCAAGTCTCTTTGAAGGCCATTACTTTATTTCAATTCATGCTGCTTACTTTAACATATATTTGACCATTGAGATGTTCAAAAATATTTCCCAACAAATAGTTTCTAAATTTTCTTTCTATGAATAGTAATAAAGTATGTCAAACATTTCATAAAAGCTAAAAATAAATCTACATTTGCAGAGAACAAGATATCAGATTTGACACAAACACTCACATGGATGTAATCTGGAGCAGTCACTGTATTTTGCAACCAATAATAACTGATAGAAAAAGTTTCAAACTTTGATTGCATTGGAGCCAAGCCACTCTGTATAAAAATGATTAAGAAGCTGTCGTTGGTAGACAGTCAGTCAATCCAATACTTGGTCAATCACTGCCATTTATTGTCTAACACACATTCTCTCTTGAACAGACCAGCACCAAATCAAGTAGGTAGTTAAGTTTATCTATTACCAAAAAGCAAAGACAACATATATCAATACTGTCACGTGATATCCCACGGAGACGATAGAAATAAGATTAATACTATCCTCCCGTTGGAATGAACAGTGGCAACCCGTCAAAAAAGTGACCGTTAAGAAAGAATGTAGGTCACAGAGGGGATATCAACAGATGTTGGTACTTAGTAACCTCAGGTCGCCGGACACCAAGGGGTAAGGAGGGAGAAGCCAAATGATTGGCTGAGACCCTAAAACGGAAGTGGCACCTTCTTCCCGTCAGTGAAAAAAACGAAAAAAAAAATTAGTTGTTTGGCAGGGTTCGTAGTGGGCAGACGGACCAAAGCCAGTATTCCGGGTTGAAGACAAAAGAATATCTGAGACACGAGGGACCCCAGGTTCTTCAAGCCAGCGTAAAAAAATAGAATAAAGTCTATTAGCCCGTGAAAGAAGAAAGATTCTCCAGTGGAACCCCGTCAAAAAATAAGATAAGTAACTTTGGGACCATTTCTCCTTTATACCCAAATTTTATATACCACCCCCTCTCTCTCTCTCAATTTGAAGAAATGAAAGAACAGAAAAGAAGAAAGACATTTATGTCCATGGACTGTTCAATTCATTATTATATATTTGACACTTTGAAAGTGCATCTCTTTGTATAGTAAAGGATTTATGTATTTTAATGTTACCACATGGTCGAAGTTGTTCTTTGCCGTATCTTCTACGAATTTGTTACCTCATGCTTCCTTTTCAGCTTCTATTCGCCTTATGTTATCTTGCTTAGAATTGTCCTATTAATTCCTTTAAAATATCACACGGGAAGCCGGAGTTGCCGACTACTACAATATAATATTATTAAGACTAAAACCTATAGGTCCATATCTTCCATTGTCTAGGGGAAGAAGGGAAAGCGGCCTGGTGGGTGTGTGGATAGTGTGAAATTTGGAACCCCTTGCCAGCGGCGGTCAGTCTGGCCCTAAATTGATCCCTCACGTAATATGCCAGGTCTTATATGCCTGAGAGAAAAACTCTGAACGAGGACTTATTATATAGGGGATCAAGTGCCAACCTGCCCCGTCTTCACACGTGCAAAAATAAAGTCCCGTTTTGATTAAAAAGGAATAGTCAAACATTTCTTTCTCAATTTTATTTCATATCATTCTTTGGTATTTTATTTTTTTACTTTCATCTCACTTGCTAAGCAAACAAGAAAGGGATATTTCCCCTTTCTCTATGAACAAGGCTGAAAGATCTTACTAAGCAATCAGCAAAACATACTTTAAGTTTCAGCTGCTATATAACCAAAAACATTGGGATAAAAAACAATAGGATGAAGAAAAGTAGTCAAAATTTAATAATGAAAATATTTCAAGTCTGAATTCAGGTAACTTTTAAGTTTTTATTCATACTTTATAAGTAATTCTGATTAGTTTTTTCTATTAAAAAAAAATTATTGTCACATAATATGACAAGCTTCCAAATTAAGAAAGTCTTGTTTGAAACTACTTAATTGGTCTAAATTTCAAGATTTAACAACTGAAGAATGGATTGGCTAAAAATGTTTTGATGAAAAAAGCGATAAAAAACGATGATAAAGTAAAAACTTTTTCAGTTTTGAGGAAAACATTTAAACGAATTTTGATCTCATTTTTAAACATTAGGAACAAAAAACAAACACAGACAACAACCATAAAACAAAACAGAATCTCATGTTAGAAATTATAATGTTAAACACATTATCATTATTCATTTTCCTTGTCAAAATACTCTGTCCATTACAATGATTTACATAAATCTAATAAAACAAAATTAAGCCAAGAAGATATTATAAATCTAATATTCAAATATATTGATATTCTAATTATATTTATAAAAAAAAATTATGCACTTATTAGAATTGCTATGAATATCTTTTTTTTTTTTAGAAAAGAAAGTAAAAAAATATTTTAATAATTTTTTAATTTGCCTTTTTGAAAATTTGAAGAATAATGTTGTATAGACTACAAACAGATTTTTATTATTTTTTACTTTTGTTTTCAATATTTTTATCATTCTTTAAATTCTAGATTTTTACTTTGACCACAGAACATAATATTCTCTTTTTTAACAATTATATCATGTGGCAATGTGGAAAAGTGTTATAGAAAGCAAATGAGCACTCATCAGTAATAATTATTTTCTGACATGTAAGACATATGTGTTAAAAGTGTATTATTATTTTGGGAGACTACTGCCTACTGCAAACCATCCAATAATTGTCATTTTAAATCTTTTGTTGATGAACCTCTGGTCATAATACTAGTGTATTAGGTGCATTTTATCATTGTTTTCTCAAATGACTTTGTCTTATATGTCAACAAATATGGTATTAATAACTTTTTATGACACAGAAAAGGAAGACTGTATCAACCCTTTGAACACTTAGCACCTTGTCTACTTGTTTTAAAAATCAGTATTGAAAATCCTGGCTATTTTTTACTTGTGCTCATTCATCATCGGTGCAACTGTACAACTATCCAACTATCCAAGTCATAGAGCTGGCCTATTAACATTTACAAAGGTTAACTAAGGCTATACAAGGCTATTAGTGTCAGTACACTCAGTGATGATCAAACTCACTACTATAGGAAATTGATTTGCAATATGAGCATGCTACTACTCATTGCTTCTCAGTTATATAATCAAAAAAGATTCAAATTTATTTCTAAAAAAAGAAAAAGTTTCACATTTGAACTTTTAAATAGTGGTGAAGAAATTGTAATCACCATTAGTTGGAATTTAGGCTATTTTGGTATATGTACTTCTAGTTGATGATAAATAATGGTCACTCAGATTCTAAGTATGAAAGAACCATGAATTTTGTTGTGTTATTTAGCTATTTAAATTAAAAACTTCAAATTCATAATTCCAAAATATTTTTAGACAAATTTATTTTTATATTTGAGCATTCTGCATCAATTACAGCTGTGATGATGATGAACTTTTTAAAATTGACACGAATTAATTGAGTCAAAAATTAAATGAATTTTGAAAAAAAAATCACTTAAAAGAAATCTTAGATAATAATAATTTTCTTTTATTCTAGAGAAATAGAATTATTTGGGTTTAAAATTTGTATTTCATTTTTTTTTTTCAGTAAGATATATTTCATACAATATTTGTATTCGAACAATGATAAATAAAATTAGTTATTAAAAACCTTTAAAAATAAACTAGTTTTCATAAATACAAAAAATAGTTAATTTAGGAAATGATTCAGTTGATTTTGAAAAATTATTACATTTTATTTAAAATTACAAAATAGATTTTTTTAAAGCAAGTAAATGAAAAAGGGAGGTATGATATCAGAAGAGTCAAAATAACAAGAAAAAGACTTTGATCTTTTGAAAATCTAGTAAAGATTTTAACAATTTAAAAATATTGTTTGGTATAATTTTAACTTTATAAAAATGTTGATGTACAACAAAAAAAAATTGATTTGTACAACATTAAAAAAAATTATATACATTTTCTGTAGTTGTCTGAGTATTTTTGTTACATTTTAAAAAAAATATATATTTCATATGAGATAATCAGAGGGATTTGTGAAA
Source organism: Sepioteuthis lessoniana (assembly GCA_963585895.1). NCBI lineage: Eukaryota > Metazoa > Mollusca > Cephalopoda > Myopsida > Loliginidae > Sepioteuthis > Sepioteuthis lessoniana. Next base: position 28,618,788 of record OY757919.1, on the reverse strand, counting down.
ACTCATTGCTTCATGAATTGAAAATAATACTACTTCTACCCTATAATAGCTGTCACATTTGCATATAATTTCCTATACTCAATGTAACAAGTATTATGGGACAGAGATAGTAAAACTGATCTTGTTTAATAGAAAGACCAATTAAAAGATCACATAAAATTGTTAGAAATAATAAGAGTGAAAAAGCCTCTTCATTAGAGTGGAACATAAAAATGATCTATCTAATATGAGTAGAGATAAAGAATGCACCTTTTTAAAAAAACAAATTGCTTTTTAAAGTTTTTAACATTTATCAAATTAAAAGATTATACTTATTGATTTGATATTGAGACTAAAAAAAGGGATAAAAAGATGTAAAGACTGACTGTAAAAAAAAAGCATGGTTTATATAAAGATAAAGGAATTTATAGAAAAACAACATAGGGATTTACATAAAGGCAAGTATGAATTTATAAAAAGAAAAACAAAAGGATTTATAAATGAACAAATAGGGATTTATAAAAAGACAAAGAAAAGGGTATTTACCATGAAAAATACAGATCTTTACAAAGACAAAAAGATTGTATAAGAAAAACAGCACAAAATGTATTGAAAGAGAGATATATACAAACATAGGGAGACAAATCTTTAAAAAAAAGTATTTATACAATGACAAATAAGAATTTATAAGAAAAGAGAGAAAAAAGTGTTCCATGCAAAGACAAGACAGTTTAATGCACAAAGATGGGAATAGGCAAAGACAATAGGAATTTACAGAAGACAGAAAAAAAAGGTGGGTGGGAGATTTATCTGAAATCAAATAAAATCCAGTCAAAATCTCAAAACAAACACATCATCTGCTCATATGAAAAAAAAAAAAAATTACTGCAGCATTTTTTATGCTCAATATTATTTTTGCAAAAACTATAAGCATTTTAACTTTCATGCATCAAAATGCACAAAAAAAACTGGAAAAAATCAAGAAAGACATTTAAGCAGAAAGAAAGAAAAAAGATCTAATTTAAAAAAAAACAAGAGAAATAAATTATTTTCAAGTAAAACCGAAAACCCCCCAACTCTTTCTTTTTTAAAAAGGTAGATCATTTTTACAATTGTTATAGAAAGTATATTTCTGAGAAAGTAAAGCTGATTACATTCAAAGCTTTAGAAATTAGAGATTTTTAAAAGTCCTAATTCTTGCACTTGTCTGCAGGAAGTAAAAGGTTTAAATCAATGTTTTCTGAACTTGGCAAAACTGAATAAAGAGATAGAGTCAGTAGTTTTTTCAAGGTTAGTTAAACAAAATCTTAATTTTTTCATTTAACCAGATAAAGTAGACATCTCGCTGAAAAGTTATAACTTCTTGTAATTTTCACTGGAAAATCAAAATTAAAAAAAAATCCTATTATGCATAGTCTGAGGAATGACAACCAGAGGGTTATAAGCATTTATTAACTTTTAAGTCATCATAAAAATAATATTGAATGTTATACCTGTGTTTATTGATTCAATAAACAGGGAAATGAATAAATGTATCATTAGTTTACCAAACTTTAAATCCCACCAGTAGGGTAGGTTTTCATCTAGTTATAAATAATTTTGGTAATTATTTTTTATACAGTACTGCATGCTAATGAATTTTTTTCTACAGAAATAAAAAAGAGTCAAGCAACCAAACATTTTCTGAATTTTCAATTTTGTTCCTATAATACATTGATTCTTTTGGATCAGATTCATTATCTTTGCAATCTTTATTCTAACAGTTCAGCCACTATATTCTCAGGTCTTCTTCAGACATCTGTAACGTTTTGTAGTTCATGTTAAACTTGTCTTGTGTTTGCCAATACCAAATATAAATACTGAAGTGATCATCTTCTGGTGATGGACAATCATTTAGTTGTATTTATTTACCAATCCTTCTGCATGAGCAGGATATGACAAAAGGTCAATTTTAAGCAGAGTTTAATCGGTTTGAATTCAGTTTTTCTTTTCATAGATAAATTGCCATACCATAGATAAAAAGCTGAGTCTGCCCAACTCTTTGCAAGTAGAATAGGTGGATTCATACTTTTTCCAAGGATATTAGCATTATGTGAAATGCAAACAGCCTTGTCCAGGATTTGAACTTGAGTCACCATCTCTATTTCCAATGACAGAAACTATTACATCCTAATTGCTTCCTTGTTGTACAAAATAAACAGACATCAAGTCTTCACAAAAAATATATAACCTTTATTATCTTTGACACCAGTCTGGAGTATTGATCTGGGTGTCAGTTTCAAGTACCAGTTGGTTTTCAGGTTTTCAGGTCACTTATTTAAATGAAAAGAAATTGCTGTTAATTGCTAATTCTAACCCTTACTAGAACATATTTTCATCCCATATTTTTCATTCTGTTATTTCCTGGAGTGGAATTAGTATATCTGGTTACCTAAATGTGTGTGTGTGTGTGTGTGTATTATATTTCCAAGCACATGGGAGCTGTATTCATGGGGCTCAACTTTTGGTTATGGAACATTTTCTTAATGCTAAAATTCTACAGGTTTTTTTTATGACACTTACACTTTCTTACTCTTTGTCTAATGACATCAGGATCATTTCCAGGTCATTACACCACATTCTTGCAACATATTACACCCATTTCTGGTTACATCAAGTTACTATACAACAGAATATGTTATTTGATCTACTTGATTGTTTTTCTTTACCTATCATATCTGGTGTATTTCCAATGAAATTTTTGAAATGGGTCCAATATTTGCCTATGGAACAGTTCTGTTCAGAATCTTTAAATGGTGACTAAATGTGACACTTTGTCTCACTTTTTAAGATGAAGTGTTATCATTATTTACTTTATTCTTTGGACTGTTATTCTCTTCTTGGTTATTATTATCACAATGTTTCCACTGTTGTATCCTCCACCCATCAGGACTTCGTCTTAGTGGATAGAAATAAGCCACAATGGTAAATTGATGAGACAAGCAAAAAAACAGATATCTCTTGACATAGATAGTTGAATTAGGACTTCAATTCAAAGTTCTCTGAAGGTTACCAACAAAGACAAACACCTGAAGGAGGTGGGATGGTACAACAACTAAATGTGATAATAAAAATTAAGATAAGGGAAGAATTCAGATTTATCATGTAAATAAAAAAATGGCACAATTATTTAAAGAAGGCCTAAGAGTGATTGGGTTGTAGAATCTCTCAGATTTGATAGACCATGGATATGTGTGCAAGTTAGAGCAAGCTTGTGGAAAAAATGAGCAGTTGCTCATGCAGCAAGTCTCCCCTCTCTATGCCAATGATTTTGTTCAAAGAAGGAGCAAGAGCTGATACAGCATGGTGCCAGTACCATTGCTGGAGTTGCCAGAATAAAGTTGAAGATACTGTCTAAAAGATTTATGCTCTTGGGTTTGAATTTACTATTGTCATTTTCTCAACTTGGTTGCCCATCAAGCTTAGAAAGCTTTGTCTGTCCAATTATTTTACCATAGCTGTGAAGAGAAGAAATAGATTTATGTTTTTTCCAAGAACATAAAAGTAAATGTAAACAGTCCCCGAGGTAATATGAACTCTGATTACCAGTTTCATCTTCTTTGCTAATATTACACCACTTCTGATGACAAATCAAGAAATTAGGTCTACATAGTTGATGGAACAAATAAAGAGCTATGTTCAACAATTGTAGAAAATTGTTAGATATTACTAAGGATTGAAGAAGGCTAGAGTGTACTGCAACCAAAACATTATGTTAAAGTAAACAAAGATGAACAAAGAATCATTGTATTATAGTAACAATAGCAATTATGCAATATCACTTCTATAGAAACAGAACACAATATTTAACCCTTTGAACTTTTAGCATATTGGATCTCAGATACCCTGTACTTGAGCTCACAAATCCCCACCGCAAAAACACTGATTACTGAATAGATTAAAACTTTGTTCCCAGATGTAGACATCTTTTGTAAATCTTTCCTGCCATTCCATACAAAAAGGCTATAAATGGTTGTTATCAAGCCATTTTTTTTTATAAGTGATCTCTATAGTAAAATGCTGCTCAGCACAAAATATTGGGCTTAAAGTGTATCGTAAAATAGCACTCAACCTGAAATATCAGGCTTATGGGTTCAAAGGATTAAATATGGCATTGCCATCTACAAAGCAATCTGAGGACTTAGCAGCTGAATAATAAAGCATTTTCAACTATAAAATATAAAGTCTCTACAATTTTGCTATTGTTTTTACTGTTCTATTTTGGCTCTTCTAAAAATACTACTTATTTCTTTATAATTTCATATCATTTTTAATCTTTTCTTTCTAAAAGCATTTTTTTTCTTTTTTGCCAAACATACAGATAACTACACAAGTGTTGATTGATGAAAAATGTATCCAATTCTATAAAACAACTTTTTGACCAGATATAATAATGATACCAGCAACCAAATAGAGAAAATTTATATCTCTTCAAATTTACAAGTTTGTTTTCCCCTCTTGTCACCTTCCTTTTCCTTCTGTCCTGAAAGGAA
>OY757919.1:28546777-28609277 GCA_963585895.1 Sepioteuthis lessoniana | reverse complement strand
GACTCATTTTGTTAAAGAAAGAAACATTTTGAAAGTTTCACATGAAAATAAGCACAGGTCATCATTGCTCGATGGTTGCATGGACTGGCATGTCACAACTGATTTAAAACATCACTTCATATTTCCAACTGAAATAGCATTAACAACAAAGCATTTGGTCTGTTGAATTAAAAAAAGGTTTTATTATTGAGTTAACGGTCCCTTTTGAAGAAAATATTGACTAGGCACATCAGCGTAAGTTGGAAAAATATGAGGGTCTGCGAGAACAATGTGTCAGAAATGGCTGGATAACCAATGTATTTCTTAGCGAGGTCGGACACTGAGGTTTCATTACCAACTCAACCTCCGTATTCTTGACTAATCTTGGACTTTCTCCATCAGACAAGAGGAAATACATAAAAAAGATCCAAGATGAGGCATAACTGCATCAACGTGGATATGGCAATCCCAGTGAGTAATGGCAATCCAACAAAGTCTGGTGGTATCATGAGTGACTGCTGGGGTGTTCTGGGTTAGTGGTAATGATGCTTCAGCCCTGAAACCATGCCTGAACCCAGAGTCATCATCAAATGAAGGCTTTGTTGGAAGCAATGCTACTGTATAAACATCACTCATTGTATGATACCTATATATATATATATATATATATATGTATGCATATATATGTACATATACAATTGATATGCATATATATATATATATATATATATATATATACAGATATACATATATATATGTATATGCATGTATATATGCATATAAATTCATGTATATATATGCATATACACATATATACATATGTACATATATATACACATTCAATTTGGAGATGTAAAATAAAGAAAAATAATAAAAATGTTTTAATAAATCAATGTTATTTATTTAGTTAACTTACCAGTTGATCAGCACTAAGGAATCATTTTTACTGTCATTATAGAAAGAATTCTTTAGCAAAAATTAAAATATTTCGGGGATAAAATAAAAAAAATAAACAAACAAAACTTAATCAGTAACAAATTTCAGTATTTTTTGTCATCCTTGAATTTGTGAGGTTGATGCAACTGAAAAAAAAAGAACTGAATTATTGGATTAAAGAAATTAATATGAGTAGGGGTGTTGGAAGTTTTGAATAGAATAACACATTTTGGTGTTCAATTGGAATGGTAGGAGAAAAAGTAAGTAGGAGGCAAACAAAAACCCAATGTTCAATTGATGGAACAAATGTTGGAAAAATTGGCCGAAGATATCCATTATAAATATTTTTCATAAATAATATCGAGATTTATTCAAAATCTGTTGAGTTTTAAGTCATTGTATTAGCCATTAATTTAGAAGCCTTGTATCATGAATAAATACATTATTATTTTATCTACATTTTGTGTATATATATATATATATACACATATATACACACATTCATATAACTGTTACATACATACATGTATATATATATATATATATATATATATATATATGTGTGTGTGTGTGTGTGTGTGTGTATATGTATGTATAAAACCACAGATATATTTTGAAAGAGAGCTACATACAAACATGGGAAGTGGCTAACACCCTGGACTACAACATCATTGTGAGTTTGAACTCCTGTTGTGCAATTACATTCACTTTTGGACTAATGCCCTCTTGGAAAAAGTATGAACTCCCTTATCTCTCCAGCAAAGGGTTAAATAGTATCACTAATGTTCAATAAGGATACCTTTGGCATTAAATAACCTACAAAGGTTGATATGCCATTAAATAAATAAACACAAACACACACACACACATACACACACACACACACACTTTCAGGGGAAAAAGCAAAATGATTTTTTTTCAGAATTTTTTCCATACACGTTAACTCTGCATTGTTTGATTTTTAGCAAACATGTTTTAATCACTCAAAAATATTTATTTTGAGGCTATTCTGAATGGCGGCAAATCAAATAGAGTGCTAAGTATTGAACAGAGGTCTGTCATCAAACTTTGGTGGCTGAAGAAGTGCAAATGAAGTGAAATTTACAAAATAATGTGTATAGAGAAGCATAATGTAAGTTTAAGTATTTAAACAGCATTGCATCAACAAAAATCTTGGTACAACATGTTATTTTTGCAATGTTCTGGTTACACATAAAGATAGTTTGCTTTCTTATTTTTTAATGGCATATCAACTTTCATGGGTTATTTGATACCAAAGCCATTCTTGTAGAAGAACAGTAGTAGTACTATTTAATCCATAGCTAGAAGGATAAGTGGGTTCATACCTTTTCCAAGAATATTTGTCTGAAAGTGAATATAATAGAACAGCTGGAGTTCAAACTTACTTACTTTGAAGTTACAGTCCTGTATTTTAGTTTTTATGTTTTGGGGACTACCCCTCACAAAGATTGGATCATTATAATACAGGTGATAATAATATTATATAAATGATAAAATATATTCTATTTGATTTGTTTTTCTTTCTGTATCTAATGAACATAGGTTAGTTTGTTGATTAAATAAAAAATGGGATGTTTTTAAAGATGCAATTTTATGGTTACATGCCGTTTGTCATTTTGAAGATATCAATTTACCTTTAACTTCTCACAAATAATGGGATCCTGTCCTGCAAAATTGAATAAAAAATCAGGTACAAATTTTAAGAGGAGAAAAACTATAAAGAATTTATGGGAAAATTAGAATTATTAGATTTATTTTTCTTCATCTGGTTTCATTGTATTTTGTTTAAAATCCAGAAATTTATCTTCTTGTAATTCACCAAATATATTTTTTGTTCATCTATTTGTCATTCCATAACTCAAGAATTGCTAGAGCTATGGCTACCAAATTTTTTGTTGCAATTAACAAGATACTAGAACATGTTTTTAACATTAGTTGTGAAAAATTAAAAATACTTTTGAAGTTCTTTGTGAGGATTTCAATTTTCAATGTAAGAATCTTCCTACACTTACTTTGGGTCTGTTAGGTAAGCCCTAATGAATATTTATCTTTTAATCTAGATTTTTAAGAAGACATCTAGCTTAAAATTTCCAGAAACCTAAGTGATGATTAGTTTATGTAATTTAAAAACCCATCCGTAGAGTCGGTTTCAGTTAGTTATGTACAATCTAAAAATCTATATAAATAATAGGGAAATGCTTATTTGATAGCCAAATATTTTTAGGTAGAGCAACCAAATTTGGTGTGCATACACCTTGGACCCAAATGAAGGTTAAAAAAAATAAAATAATGATTTTGTTCCTCATGGAGAAAGAGGAACTGTCATAGAGAAGGAATCGCTAGTAATAAACAATAATCAGCAGGAAGCCATCTTGTAAGACGTAACTAATTTAGCAGGAAGCCATCTTGTTGTAAGATGTAACTAATTGTATAAAAATGGGTTAGTACTTTTTATGCATTATGACAAAGTAAGAAAACAAGTAGCTTTGTTCAGAATTTGAACTTGGTTCAACTGAGTCTGTTTTGGGATAGTGATAACCTTTATGCTATGTAAACTTCCATGTTTTATAAAAATCATATAAAAAGATTATTTGCTAATTTTGGAGAAGTCTGTTTAGTTTTCTAAAAAATCAGTCTAGAATTGCTCATGAAAATGCAGTTTCTGAAAAATTTTTTCAAGAATAATAGATTAATATCTGAGTTATTGTCTTATCTATAACTTGATGCAACATTTTCACTATTTTTTGGTAGCTCCCAGTGTTATATTTTCCAGATAAAAATATAATTGTTTCAAGAAATATTTCTAAAAACTTTTGAAGAAGATAAAACTTTTTTTTCTAATTCCCCAAGGTTGGAAATTTCAGAAGTTACAAGAAACATTTGGTGCCAAAAATGAAATCTTTTCTCATAGTATTATCTAATGATATATATTGATTTTGACTCTGCTGCAGTCCATAGCTATGGTGTGATGGCCATCTTGCTGAAATAAGTCACTTTTAATTTCACTAAATATATAAGAATGACTCAAAAGAAAAAAAGAAAAAAAAAAAAGAAGAAAAAAATGCTCTTTCAATAAGTCATAAACAAATCACAAAAAAAAATCAATAAGTTAAAATGATTCATATGCTTACACATTTTAAAATTTTATTTCTAAAAGATATCATAACTAAGAATTCTTCCAAATTTTAAGGAATCTTCAAACCAAACTGTAAACTGTTTTAACTTTCCTTGACGCTTTCTTAATACTTGTTTTATATGTTGAATAAAAATATGTGTGGTGGCTGGAAATTTATGATTTGGGTATGCTTTGATGAAGTGACACCACCAGCTTATAGACATGCATATTTGCATACACACACACACATGAGGCAAAGCATATATGAGCACCCAGAATACACATAGACGGAATATAAGTGACAGTCAGTAGTTGACTACTAGTTCTCTACTCACGTACGGCACTGTATGTACTATCAATGCTCCAGTCTGACTACAACCAAGACTGTATACTGCTGATCCTAGCAAACCCAATAATATGTTATTGATTTAATATAAATGACAACTGGTTTGTTTGTTTGTTTGTTGGTGTTTTATGGCATATCAACCTTTGTTGGTTATTTAATGCCAAATCGATCTTTATACAAATAAACAGTTCTATTCCAAACAATTCAGTTTAGCATAACTACACAGTTTAATCGTCAAAAACATTTCTATTTTAAGCTATTCCATTTAGTCAAACAGTTCTAATTTAAACAATTTTGTTGAGTATAAGTATAGTTTTTATTTACACTGTTAAATGTCAAAACAGTTCTATTTCAAACAATTCAATTTAGGATAACTACACTGTTTAAATATCAAAACAGTTCTTTTTCAAGTAATTCAGTTTAGCATAAGTATGCAATTTAGTTCTATTTAACCCATTGATAGGACCCTATCAGGAGCTACCACTTCGGGTCAGAGTGGATCTGGGAGTGATGGGGATGAAGGAGTGCTCTGCATTCCCCAAAGCTCCAACATTACTGGAACCTCACCATCAGATTGTTTAGTGTTATATCCAGGACACTTGTTGGGGGGGGGGTTTACCCCTCTGCAAAGGTGCAGTTGGTGTATTTTACAGCCCCTACAGTCGACTGGGCAATATAACAACTGGATTCATTTCTTAGTAGCATAAACTTTCAAAATTGGATTCTCTGACATTTCCATCGTGATAATATTTTATAACCAGCGAAGCCCAAATAAAGTAGTTTGTGGTTTTAATTTTCTTTAAAATAAGAATTTCAGTTAGACAATGTGACAAAGTAAAGACCTTTCTTAATTTCAATTGATATTTAGCTTTTAAAGAAAAAAATACCAACATGAAAGATAAAAATTTTATTAGAAAATCTGAAGAACTTGAATCCCTTTAAATGAAGATATATCTTTATTTTCTTCTGCCATCGTTTTTGTCAGAAACACCAGAAACCATTTCCTACTTTACTTACCAAATATCAAAAAAAAAAAAAAAAAATTCCAGGGAAAAATATCCATTTAGTATAGATAATATTTCTTTTATCTTAATTTTAATTAATTTTCTTAAATCAAGATGAAAGAAATACTCTTGTCAAATTAATTTTCTTAAATCAAGATGAAAGAAATACTCTTGTCAAATTAATCATAGTTGACAAAACTTGATTGAAGAAATTTAGATCTTAAGAAAAATATTACAAAAATAAACATGAAAGAAGAATTGAGTCAGGAAATGTTGATGAATGTCTACTTTGATGATTTTTCTTTTTTGCTTGGAATATCAGAAGTAAATACATATTGAATAATAAGTAAAATGAATAGAACTTCTAATATACTTTCCTTAATATATAACATAATTATAATATCTTTTTACAAGCATATGACATGAACTTAGAATAAAAGAATTAAAAGAAAGAATATGAATAAAAGGAAAAAAGTTGAATTTATATAAAATTAGATTAAAAAATGTAATGTGAATGATTCATGTTAAAATTAGACAACAATCTAGAAAGAAAGAAAGAAAGAAAAAGTAAAGTAAGAAAAAGTGCCAGGCAGCATACACAATCTGAAAGAATATATATATATATATATATATATATATATATATATATATGAAATCAAGGCATAGAAATAGATGTTGGATGGCGCCAACAAAAGCAGATTGCCATAAAGAAATATCTTCATGCGCAGCATTCATTGATGAAGAAAAGTACAATGAATAGTAAATAAATTTAATGAGAGATCAGTAATTGATAATATATATGGCAGGAATAAAATATATCCTTTTTTTAGGAATATGAAATTTTAGGGAATTAATAACAATTCAAGCAAAATAATGGATATAGACTGACCTGAATTTAAAAATCATGAACAAAAACAGAAATAAAATTAAAATTCTATAAATTTATGATGATGATGATAATGATGATGACAATAAGAAAAAAAATAAAAGCTGATGTCAAGGGAGGCAATTCTGTAATTGAATAGCTAGTTACAATTTTTTTGCTTCCCTTAAAACTTAAAAATTGACATAATAAAAAAGGAAAGTAAGAGAGAGAGAGAGAGAGAGAGAGAGAGAAATATAAAGTATAGGAAGTAAAAAATGAAGAAGTAAATTTTTATTTGATAAATACAGGCAACAGTTTCATCATTACAAATTAGTTTCTTATTTTAGAAAAAATATGATTCTTTTCTGTTTTCTGTTACCTCTTGTATAGATCTAAAATTTTTTCACTGAAGAAAACTTTAAAAAGAAAAAAAATGTTCAAATTAAAAAAAAAAGGATTAAAAAAAAAAGAAGTTAATCAACAGATGAGCATTGATAAAAACTGTAAGGGATCAGTAGTAATGGGATAATTCATAAAGAATTTCAGAAAATAGCATTCAAAAAAAAAAATAAGGCAATGTTTAATATTTTGTTAAACAGTCAGTGTTAATTGCACTGAATTAAACTTACTTTTTGTGAAAGTGTTAAATAATTCAAAAGGAATGTCACAATGTTATTGTTTATTTTTAGCCATCTTTAATCTGTGAGAAAGTTAATTTCTGGTATTTATTTGTTTACTGATTTTTCATAATTAGGTTACAGTTATATTCCATCCTCCATCATTAATTGGTTCCTGGTTTTTGATGTAAACTTGATGGAATGTCTTAAAATGAGAATAAACACCATAAAACTAGCAGGAGTAATTTGTGAAAGAATAAAACAATTGCTTAACAAGCACTAAAAACACATTTTAGTAATATTTTTTATAGAATAATGAACACAATAAAATAAAATTTACTTGTGATTTGCACATAAAAAGGACATCAAACCTTATAATTAGCATAAACAACACGCAGTAGAATATAATTCTCATTAAGAAATTAAAGAATTAAATGAATATTTTTTTCTTGATAATAATAAATAAAATTAATAAAATTATGTTATTTTCCTTAAATTAATGGTTTACATTGGTTTATAATTTTTCTCTGTAAATATTTTATTGCATATATATTTTTAAGTGTCTTTTTATTGTATTTTAAGTTCTTATTAGCTTCTTTGATATTTATAGTTAATTTTACGTATTTCATTTATTTTTAATACATTCTTATGGAAAAATTTATTTATTCCACATCCTTATAAGGTATTTGACATTGCTTAGAGATGTAATGTTAAATGTAAAGAGGTTTGCAGAACAGAAATTTAGTCTAGAAAAGTGACATCAAGGCAAATTGGCCAAAATGACATCAAGTGAGGTATTACTGTATATGCCTTACATAGCAATTAAAGACCAAATAATGACATTCAGAGTTGGATACAAATCTAAGTTAAAAGTAAAATTATGCTTGAAATAGGTAAAATACCAATCTTGAAAGCCTGTTATTAACATATAAATGAGCAGAGAGATCTGTGGTCAGGTCTTATCTTTTCTTAAGAAAAAAAAATTCACTAAAAGAATAAAAATTTTAATTTTCTTTTGATGTGTTAATGTTTAAGAGTCTTTACATATTTATTAGTTTTTAAATGGATTCAACTTTAAATCTACAAATTTGTTTTAAAAGGACAAGGTATTTTCTTTAGAAACGAGGCACCACAGACTTTGTTTGACATATTCATATACATCCACAAATACACACGCCTATATATCTGTGTGTATATGTAAGTAATCTGCATGTATATGAATGTGTGCATGTATCCGACATCTTTAAGATTGAATGTTTTAAGTCCAGTTGATAAGAAGTGAAAAAATCTTTAGAAAGTTTTAGCTCATGAATTTGGAATTTTGAAATGATAAAATCTGTAATTGTATTTTTTAATGATGTGAAATAGAAATTGATTTTTGAAAATACATTGGTTGAAAGAAAGAAAAGAAAGAATAAATCAGTGAATGAAAGAAAAAAAAAAGGTGAGATGGATAAAAGATTAGAAAGAAAGAGAGAAGCAATAAAACAGGTTATTTGGAAAAGGATGCACTTTGAAATTTTACTTTTTGTAATAAATGCAAAAAAAAAAAAAACAAAAAAAAAAAAAAACAACGAGAAACAACTAAATAATATAAAAATGTTACTTTAAATTTTAGTTGCTATTTGTTTATCAATTTAAGTTTCAAGCAATGCTGATGCCTGTATTTTACTGCTGAAACAATAAAAATAAATTTAAAGAAAAAAAAAAAAAGAAAAAGAAGAAAATGTTATTTTGTTTATCTAAAAGAATATGAAATAAAAGGGCCAAAATAAAAATTCAAAATATTTTCTGAAGATAATTTTTTTCTGATTGATTAATTAGTAAAGAAATTGAAGTAAATTTTAGTTATTGAAAAAAATAGACATTGATAATTTTGAGAGAAAATTCATTCCATAATTTAGTACATATCCAGTTGCTGTTAATAGATTGTTAAATCTAATAATAAAATAAATAATGATGAAAAAAAAAGAATTAATGTCATTATTAATGTGTGCTAAGAATAGGTCGAATGGCAAGCTAAACCTTTTACCTTTACAGCAGTATTTTCACTCGAATAATTCGAGAGGTGTGCCTGTTCTGTAAAAATGAAGGAGGTTCATTAACTTTGTTTTAAAATAGGAAAAGCAGAGGTAAAAAATACAGTTGAAAAAAAAAATCATAACTAAACCAGGAAAAATAATTACATATTATATATATATGTACAGAATCAAAAATCTATGAAATAGTTTTTTTTATCCATATAGTTTTTATCATTTTTCAGTGATAATGTAGAACAAATATAATAATATATAAAAAAGTTTGAATAAAAAATTTCTTTTCTTTTTTCCAAGTGAAACAAATATGTTAGCCTACCATAACATCTGATTCCATTGATCTTTATTATTAAATGGTTTAATTTATCAAAAGGAAATTCTTCATATTTCATTTGCTCTTGAGAAAAAAAATCTATTATTTAGGATGGTTGCTTTTACAATTTTATCTATGAAAAAATAAGTTTTATGTTTTTTTCAGCAAAAAGACACAAAAAACTAATAAAACTAACAAATTGATTTGTCAAAAGTGTAGAAAAGTTAATTTTGGAAAGTCTTTTCCATTCAATGTAATTATTCCCAGAAGAGGACTTGCATGGCAAGGTTATTTTCTACAAAAGTCGTTTGAGTGGTTTTGTTACATGACTCTTGGTGAGTCAGCCAAAGCCATCATAAAAGAGACCATGTGGAGCTTCCATGATAGAAAAAAGTGCCGCCATGATTGTTATCTTGTTATTTTCTGTCACAATACTTTGGAAGCTAAAACAAGCCAACATCTAATTCAAGACGTATCTCTCTATTACACATTAAAAGACTAGGGGCAGGATCAATCCTTGATTTGTGGGATGTCCTGAAGAAAGTGCCAAGGGAAGTAAACATTTTTGTCTTTACACACACAATATGTATAATAGTCGCTGTCTTGACCTTCACTCTCATTTGTTCTTGAGAGAAGGCAAGATGATACCATTTTGCTTGGTTGTCATGAATTTGTAGACAATTCAGAAAGATCTCACAGACTACAAGGTGCAGTGGGAACTGCGCAAGAGGTACTTGACAAAAAAGCTAATAATGACATTAATGATGTCAATTGATAAATATGTCGATCGAAAATATAGTCATTTTTATTCGTTATAATTTTCTAATCTTCGATTCCTTTTCACTATTTCTAACTGTAGATTTTTAAAATGTTTTGTCAATCACTGTCATGAAACTTGCTTTGTATTCTACATTTGTAGCCATTGGGAAAATAATCCTACAAAAATATAATCATAAAATCTTAAATTCTAGATAAAATAGAAATAAAAATTTGATCTAATTTTGAAGTTCAGTGAAATGATTAAATATTACTCATCTTAAATATCTCTTGATTAATTTAATTTATTTTATTTACTCGTCTTCGTTTGATTAGTGAAATATTTCGATACAGGAGCGAGTAACTATTGTGAGAGTAATTGGGATTACTTCCCTTGTTTTCTCTCTGGAAATCTTCTCTCACGCTGCCGATAACCCTAAGTATGTAGGTAACATATTATTTATTTCCTTTTCAAGATTCTACTTAATTTGCAATAAGCAAACAAAATTTGAATCGATAGAAAAAGAAATTACTAGATTTTTTGAGCCACGGTAAAAAAAATTGATTATTTGTTTAACAAATAATTAATCTTTTTTACGAGTAGGCAACCAAAAGCTCAAAATAGTTGTCCACTTTTAATGTTTTGATTATTATTGCACATACTCAATGTATATGCAGATGATTTTAAATTTAGATAACATGAATGATATATAGTTGTATTTCGATTTTACGTTATTTATGGGGAAGTTAAAATATAATGATAGAAGAAATTCGCTTTAAGCAAGAGTCAGGTTACCACTGTTGGGTAAAGGAAACAGGGTGGATGGACTGGGTGGAAAATATCAAAGAAAGATGAATTATATAGCGCAGCATCAAACAGATGGACCCAGAGAGAATAAGTATACTTATTAAGGCTGTAAATGACTTCCAGCCAATGTCAGTCAACCGAAAATTGTGGAAGTCCAGAGAATTTGATCGAAGCAATACGTATAGTAAGACTGCTAGCCCCAAACATATTCTCACTTGCGGGTAATTGCTGAAAAGTTACATTTGGAGACATACCCGAGGCTAAAAAAGGTGTTGCGAAGATGCCAATTAAATTTTGTATTGAAAACAATTGATACATTTTGAAAAAGAAAGAAACATTTGAGGAATAAGTAAAATTCCTTTTTGTCTGATGGAGAAGCTGGAAAGGTACATAGACCTGTGAGAGCAAAGCGTACGAAGAGAATTGACGACCGACGTTTTTTTTCTGTTGGGACATAATGGAATCTAAAGATCTGCCTAACAGGATTAAGTTACCAGTGGTCACAGGACCCTCGCCACTATTCCCAAAAAGCTAATTGACAGCTGAAGAAGTAGGACGCATTGCTGGTACGCCTGAACCGGGGCAGAACATCACCTATCCAGGAGGTAGTGCAATTTCAACTAATTAAGATGGTGGAAAAATATTCCACACTGTGACAAACACTAAGTAGCATTATTTTATGTGTTAATGTTTTTCTTTGGTCTTCATGTAAATAAATGTCAGAAGGTATTTGGCATCGTTGATGTTCTTTGGGTACTTCATTATTTTCTGTTTGGGACCTCTCTGTGGTATAGAGCTATCAATTACGTTAACTCATCAATATTTGTTTAAGTCGGACGGCGAGGTTTTACGGTTAATTCGATCTTTATATATCTGTCATCGACAGAAAAACAGACATGTATTAAGAGGCTCCAAGATCAGGCAAAAGTGGAATTTACTTGAAACTGGTATTACCGCACTGTGATGTAAAATCAACAATGCCTGGTAGTATCATAAGTCAGGGGTGAGGCACCTCGGATGAGTGGTAATAAGGATTGGGCCCCGAAACTATGCCTGACTTAGGGTTATCATCTAAAAGTTTTGTTATTGGTACTTCTGATGTTGTCTTTGAAGTAGCAGCTGTCTGAATTCATATATATTGAATAAATTCATACAGCTGCCGAAACATCGTTACCTGAGGTGCCTCACCGCTAACTTTTGATATATATAGTGTGTGGCAGAAGTCATAGGACAGTCAAAGGCTTTGTAGAAAAATGTTTTGCATTGTGTAATATTGCCAACTCGATGATTTCTGCCCCATCACACATAGAACAGCTAAAGTAATAATCTTGATTTAGAAATATATTTGTAACATTGCTAAAAATTTATAACATCGTGGCGCAATGGTTATCGTCGTTGGAAATGGAATCAGCGAACCGAGTTCAAATCCTAGACGATGCTGTTTCCATTTCATACAGCTTTTATACCCCTGGGAAAGGTATGATTCGAACTATTCTTCGTCCCGCTATGGGTAAATAGTTAAGCAAACTGGGCTCTTTAAGCTTGAGATGGCAAACGGTCTAAAAGGAAGAAAACTCAATTCAAACCAATTGTACTCTGTTTAAAACTGACCTTGTGTCGCACTCTGTTTATGACAGAGGAGTTGGGTAAATAGATGCAACAAATAGGCCATCTATCTAGCTATCTATTTAAGCGGATTTTAACAGGTTTGAATTCAGAGTTTTCTTTCTCCAATACTGGTCGCCATACCAGAGTTAAGAACCCAGTCTACCCAACAATATATATATATATATATATATATATATATATATATATATATATATATATATGAAGAAAATATAAAACTTAACTGTTAAGTAAAAAAAAAAAAAACTATCAATGACCAGAAAACAGTGAAGGTTTGATGATTTTTAATGTTTCGAAATTGGGTTTAAGGTTTGATTTCGTCCATCGGTCTTCAAGACATTTTTTTACCGTATGAGACGTCTGAAAAACTAATAACAATAGAAAAATACATTAGTGCTTAGCGAATACATGTTCGACTTCAGGCTAATGACATTTAATATGTATCAATCAGAAATACACAAGATCACCCCCCCAAAAAACAAACAAACAAACAAACAAAAAACAATAACAACAAAACCCCCTAAAAACAAATAAATATAAGTATGTTCAATTCAACACTTATCTTATCCGTTAAGTATTGCTTAGTTTATTATTATTCAACATATCATTTCTTCCAATATGACACTCTCTTTTACATTACAAGGGTGTACGAGTAGAAAAGAAAAAAGTAGGAAAAACTTCAGTAGGAATTCAAACAAAGAGTTGATAAATGAAAATAGATCTACGCCACACTCCTTCCATCACGTTTACGAACTGAGCTGACGTAGTGGAAATTAAGTCAAGTGACCAAGGAAAAAATTTTTTCCAGCCAATTAAAACACACTACTGACTGTCCCAGTTGAATCATTATAGGCAGATATAAACCTTTGAATATAACAACACAAAAATTACTTGATTGCTGATATCAAAATATAACGGCTGTGTAACGCTTTAGAAAAGTACTTTATATGAAAAAGTACTCACATTTCGAGAAAAACAAAGCTGAAAATTTACTTAAGTCAATTCGAGGTAAATAATTTTCTTCTGCGTTTACTTTATACGACAATACAAAAGAATTCACGTCCGAATATTTTCATTCAAAAAGAACATTATTTAAACAAGTTCCTAAACTTTTGGTCTTTTCGATGATCCCACTGAACACTAGTTCAAAAAGGAAGTACTGTCTGTGTTAGTGAGACAATATTTTAATTTCCGGATATTCTCTTATAAACTAGAAGAAATTAATATTTTCGAAATATTTGCCTAAATTTAAATCAACGTTCATTTACTCTGTTTCGATATCCCTCGTTATTATTCTATTTAAGCATATCGTTTTATTTTTGAGAATGTCGTTTTATCTTCAAATTTTTCTTACCCCAAGCCTGCGAACGACTACCTTATTTTAGATGAGGAAGCTAACCTTTTATAAAAACTGTTTTTTCCCTCAATTTTATTTGATCTGTCAAAAAGTTGATAGTAATAGTCGGTTAATCTATTATTAATATTAGTATTATTAATACCGGACATTGGCATGATGGTTAGAGTGTTCGCCAATGGCTAGACCTGGGTTTAATCCCAAGTCGAATAATACCAAAGACTCAAAAAAATGGTACTTGATGCTACACTCAGCATTATAAGATAAGGATCAAGGGTAAAGTGGAGCAATCCAGGGAAAGGAGTAGCGCCCTCTCCTACACCTTGGTGTTGTAGCTATCGAAGAGGGAACCTTTGGGTCACCTTCGACTAAAGGGAGACAACTTTCGTTTTACATAATCTATTATTCGTAACTAGTTAGAAGTTGAAGTTGTCATACCAGCTACAATTAAAGAAATTACAATTCCTTCAATTGAACTGGCGTTAATCATAATAATACTTCAAGATCAAACCGAAAACCATTCCTCCAAAACATTATTCATACCCCTCACTACGCTGAGATATAAAAAACTGCTATTTTAAAAACATGTTTACCAATAACTGTATTTATTTTAGGCGTACAAAAAGTCATTCATTTATTTTTAGAAGGGGAAAAACAATAACAAAAAACTAATACTTGTCTTCTGCCTGAACTCATAAAATTAACAAAATGTTTGTGCATAAAACATATTCAGATCTCGTTTCTTGGTTTAAAGCCATCCTACCATATCATTAAAGAAAACCTGCAAATGGTCGTTATAGTTTTGTTATCTGAGATGATCTCTTCTAAACACAACATATTGGGCTTATGATGTTTAGTATAAACCAAATTCAGCTTTTAACTCCTTACAGGTTCAAAGCTTAAAGTTTGAATTCAGAATTTTCCTTCTCCTAGTCTGGTTGCCATACCAAGATTAAAGAGATTAGTCTGCTCGACAATTCACCAATAAGTAGAAGGAAAATGGTTGGATTCTTACCTTTTCAAGAGGTATTAACTATGTGAAATGCAAATAGCCTCATCCAGGATTTGAACTTGAGTCATCGTGCCTATTTCCCATGACGATAAACGTTACACCACGAGCGTCTCTGACTAAACCAAAGCCTTTAAGAAAGGCATGAATCCACTCTTTTTCACAACTATCGGCAGTTTACGCTTTAGCCATGCAAAAGTCAATCCAGTTTTGGCGTCTGATAATAGGTTGATCACTTGTTGTTGCTATCATAATTGTAACCTTGTACAACCTATCGCATATCAATGGAAGGAGACGGGAACCACCGAGTTACCTCCATTGTCCCAAGAAAAGTCGTTAAGGCGAATTACTTCGCTGGGCACCACGACGATATAAGAGGTCATGGTAGACATTTACCTATTCACAGGTTTAAAGGAAAAACTTCTCAAAGAATTATTTGCATGAATTAATTTGAATACAGACTGCATTAGCTCCAGTTTGAACTCTGTTCGTTTGTTTCATTCTATGCGCTGGTAACTGTTGACTTATCCATACTCCTAACGTTGCGCACACGTTGCAGTTGGTGTCGCTTTTATGATGCTAATCCGACAATCGTACATAAATCTCGTGATGTGCAGACATAATTGCTTTTAGACGTACACAAACGTGAATACATACACACAAACATACGCACACATAGGCTTATTTACGCACACACAGATGCGCGCATGCATACACACAGACATAGAGTCTGAAATTTATCCTTCACCAAATTCTAGACAACATCAATTTTTCGCCATCGCTTTCATTTTCTTAAAACTGATGCAAAACTGAGAATATTTGATATTTAGATTTCACAAGATAGATCCAATTTCGTTGAAGAGAACCTGTGAATTAAAGTCTCCAGGATTCACATACGTTATTAACAAAAGAAAAAGAATTTAATCTAAGTGTTTGGGGGATTTTTCATTCGAGGTCAGGGCAATCTCCGTGGATTACTGGCTGAAATGTAGGACAATAGTCTCGAAGTAAGCGAGGCGGAACTCTTTCATTCACTTTTAGCCTAATACCCTTGTTTAATGATATATCAATCTTCCTGTTTATTTAATGCCAAAGCCATCATTTTTAGAAGAACAGTAGTGGTACTACATAACTGAAGAGAATAAGGGAATTCGTACCTTTCCTAAAGGTATTAGGCTAAAAGTGAACATGAGAGTTCGAACTCACTAATTTCCAGACCGTACTCCTGAACTTTAACCATTACACCAGGGGAATATTAAATATATACATAAAATAATAATAATAAATGAATATACATTAGTTTTTATATATATTTATTTAATAGCATGGATGTTCATCTGCGACCCAGGGTTTCATGCCGCCTTATTACCACAATCATCAGGCATATTTGAGAAAAGGAAAGAAGAAAAATACGGTCCGGAAATGTTTACGTTGAGATTTGTATGACATTTTTTTAAAATGTGTGTATATGTGCGTGTAAAATTTGTATTGGAGATTGTTAGTGTGTGTGTGTGTGTGTATGTGGGTGATGATACATGCGTTTCGCGGCAGGATTGAGGTTGTTTCCTGAATATTGTTGTAGCAAAGGATCTCAGTAGACAGGTTTTGACCGAATAATTTTTTTTATGCATTCGTGTGTGTTTGCGTGTGTATATGTGTGTAGTGATGATTTTAACTAAGGAACGAATTATCATCATCATGACATTACGAAGGGGTATTATGCAGTATTCCATACACAGAGAGAAGATGGAGTAAATACTACTTGCCTACGGCCTACCCAAAGAAACTGTCGCAGCCATAATGATGCTATATAAAAACATGAACATAAAAGCCCGCTCCCCGGACGGAGACACAGACTGCTTATCATTTGCGTAGACTACGTACTTAGGACATATATTGATAAAATGAAAGACAGCAGTTTCAAGCTGACAAAGGAAAGAAGCAGAAGATACCCCGCACAAACAATTACGGACATGGACTACACCGATGACAGAGCGGCTTCTGGCAAATACACCAACCCAAGCCGAAACCCTGCTACATAGTCTGGAACGAGCAGCTGCCGGCATAGGCATCCATGTCAACGCAGACAAGACGGAATATATGTGCGACAAAGAGTCAACATCTCCACACAAAATGGTAGTTCTCTGAAATTAGTGGACAAGTTCACCTACCTAGGAAGCGGTGTCTCATCAACCGAGACAAACGTCAACAAGCGACTAGCAAAGGTATGGACAGCTATCGATAGGTTATAGGTCATATGGAAGTCAGACCTGACCGATAAAATAAAACGCAATTTTTTCCAAGCAGCGGTCGTTTCGATACTGCTATATGGATGCACTACATGGACGCTAACTAAACGTATGGAGAAAAAGCTTGATGGCAATTACATAAGAATGCTGCAAGCAATATTGAACAAGTCCTGGAGGCATCATCCCACAAAGCAGCGGGTGTACAGCCATCTGCCACCCATCTCAAAAACTATCCAAATTTGACGAACCAGACATGTGGGACACTGCTGGAGAAGTAGGGATGAACTCATAAATGATATACTCCAGTGGACCCCTTTACATGGACGAGCAAAGGCAGGACGACCAGCTAGAACCTATATACAATAGCTCTGTGCCGATACAGGATGTAGCTTTGAAGACCTACCGGGAGCAATGAATGATAGAGACGGGTGGCGGGAAAGGGTCAAGGAGATCCGTGCGGCGCGACATGATGATGATGATGATAATGATGCAGTATTAGTATTTTATGTTGTTTTGTGTTCGATTGCAATTAAATGTATTAGCAGCTTATGCTGTGTTAATGTTAACGTATACGCAATATATCATTAACTCAACATAGCTGATACAAATTTATTGTAACCTATCACTGAATATAATCCATTATAATACTAGTAGGTGCCCGTGGTGTAATGGTTATCATCGTAGGAAGTGGACACGGCGATACGAGTTCAAATCCTGGACGAGGCTGATTGCATTTCACATAGCATTAATACCCGTGGGAAAGGTATGAATCCAATTATTCTCCCTCCAGCTATGGGTAAATAGTAGGACAGACTGGGTTCTTCAGCTTTGGTGAGGCAACTAGTCCAGGAGAAGGAAAACTCTGAATTGAAACCTGTTAAACTCCGCTTAAAAATTAACCTTGTGTCATATCCTGCCTGAGTGGAGGGGTTGGTAAATAGGATCATAATACTAGTATTACATGATACCCCATAACATATTACAATATAATATAATATAATTGTTTCTACACCACGATATTCCCTCCTCACCTATTATACTTAACGTTCCAGATCCGGCGTATATTTTCGTCTATCATATTTACACGTCTAATCAAAAATTCATTTTCTTAATAATGCAATGATGAGGATGATTTGCCCTTAAGTTAAAATCATCACTGCGCACACAGGGATATAGCCAATACAAACAATTATTGCAACGTTTTAATACAATATATTCACCATATTCCTTACGTACATACGACCATAGATTACAATAGCATATACGTAACATAACATAAACAAAACATAGCTCATACAAATTATCATCGCAATCCAACACAAAATATGTTCCAACAAAAATACTAATATTGAATAATACTTCATAATACATTCCCTCCTCACTCATTCTTACATTTTAGGTCCACCATACATTTTCGCTTATTAAGTTTATTTTCTTCATAATACAAACAAATAATGATTATTCGTTCCTTAGTTATAATCATCACGACACACACACACACACACACACACGCATATATACATTAAAAAACCCAAGGAAAAACCTGTTAACACGACATACCTAATACAAACATTTATTGCAACGTCTTAATAAATTATATTCCTTATATACATACAATCATAGATTACAATAAAATATACATAATATAACATTAACACAGCATAAACAGCTAATGCAATTTTATTGCAATCGAACACAAAACAACATAAAATACTAATATTGCATTATACCCCATAATATATTTTACTTTTCAGACCACCATACATTTTCGCCTATTATGCTTACAAATCAAAATTTATTTTCTTCGTAATGCAATGATGATGATAATTCGTTCCTTAGTTAAAATCATCACTACACACACACGAATACATTAAAAAAAAAATTATTCAGTCAAATCATGTCTACAGAGAACCTTTGCTACACTTTGCTATACTTTGCTACAACAATATTCACGAGACAACCACAATCCTGCCGCAAGACTCATGTATCATATCACACACACACACACACACACACACACACACACACACACACACACACACACACACACACACAATCTACAATACAAATTCTACACACACACATACACACACACACAGAGTAAAAAGTCATTCAAATCTCAACGGATAGTATTTTTCGATTTTTTCGATTTCTCAAATATCTTTTCCCCCTGCCTGATGATTGTGGTAATAAGGCGGCATGAAACCCTGGGTCAGAGATAAACATCCATTCAATTAAATAGATATATATAAAAACTAATGTTTATTTATTCATTATTTTATAATAGCCCTATCACAGATATTGAGTATTCTCCAAATGATACCGCATTTGGTCTGCCACAAACCCACCAAGTGGTCGCAGATAAGCATCCATGCTATTAAACCATTCTATTAAAACTAATACAAATATATATTATTTTTAATAGCATGGATGCTTATCTGAGACCAATGTTTTCATACCGTCCTACGGCAATCATCCGGCAGAAAAAGCTATATATATATATATATATATATATATATTCCATGGTGGTGCCTGTGACCCTGGATTTCATGCTTTACGCATTCATCAAACAGCCTGATGAATGCGTAAAGTATGAAATCCAGGGTCACAGGCACCATCATGGATATATATATATACATATACTAATTTAGAAGAAAACCCTATAATAGCTAAAAAATACAGCAACGACAAAAAGAAGAATTTACCAAATCATGGAAAAGATATGTAGAAGATTGCTTCATATTCTGAAAATGCCCATTGGGAGATATCAACGAATTACAAAACCTACTACAAAACCTAAACCCCCAAATAAAATTTACTACAGAACACAGCTCTAAAGAATTACCATTTATAGACATCCTTATAAAAAGCGTAAATGGCCAAATCATCACGGATATCTACCACAAACCAACAGACACTCAACAATACCCCTGCTTCAAAAGCTATCACCCTCATAAAACTGTATAAAATCCACCCCTTACAGTCTAGCACGTAGAATATACACAATAATCACGGATAAAAACCTAAAAAAACTCGCCTTAAAGAATTATACACAACTCTAAACCAGAGAGGATACCCAACAACACTAATAGATTAGGGATCCGAATTAGCAGAAAAAATACCACAAAAAGAATTAAGGAACCCGAAAAATACAACAGCGAGAAACCTCTAGCATACGACGCAACCTACAGCAAAAACAACCCAGAACTATTCACAGAAATAATCAAAAATCTAGAACGTAAAAACAATGACAAAATCAAAGAAATACTAAACAACAAAAATCATTAAAAGCCAGAGACAACCCAAAAATCTTAAAAGAATACTCACCTCTTCTACCTTCGGAGTAAACACAACTCAAGGAGTTACCAAATGCAGTAATAAACGATGCAAAATATATGATATAACTATAGAAGGTAAATCCTATACCTTTAAAAACCCGGAAACCAAATTCAAAATAAAAACTTAAGCTCCAACTCGAAAAATGCTGTTGAATGTAGCGAATGCAAAGAAATATACTCAGGGTCAACACAAGTACTTAATACAAGGACAACACTTCACAGGAACAATATCAAAATAGAAGAAAACACAAAATTAAATGTATCGAAACACCTATAGTCAAGGTAATTTAAAATGATGCCAATATATCAAACGAACGACTACACGCTTCTTCAAATTAAGGAAAAGAATTTTTAGATAAATTTAAACCAAAGTTGAATAAAACATGAATCATACACACACACAAATGGAAAGAAACATACACAGATATGTATGTATATAGAACAAAATAAATAAATAAATCTTAAAAAATACGAATCTCTTTGTGAACGTACTCATTTTAAGATATTTTTATTCTCTCACCTACAACAAAAAATCTATCTATCTATCTATCTATCTATCTATCTATCTATCTATATATATATATATTCCTTTTGTATAACAGTTCTATCATTGATATTGAGCACGATTTAATAATACTGCAAAATTTGGTCGACCATTAACTGCCTAAGTGAGCTAGTGTTAACCATAGACCATTAATATATATATATATATATATATATATATATACACACACACACACACACATATATATATATATATTCTAAGGAAATATGTTACGTTTTTAAACTAAATTTCAAACTCGAATTACATTTCCCAGTTTTTAAACAGAACACCACTACCGGAAATAGAACGTTAAAAATTTTCTCGTTTTTTGTTTTAGTTTAAAAAATGAAAATAAGATATGATTAAGAAGATACAACATCACACATTTAAATGCCCTGATGATGTTTTAAATAAAAAGCCGAAACGTTTAACGTTGTCAAATAATTCAACTCTAAATAAAATCATCCTGTGAATACATTGGTTTTTATATTTGTACATTTACATACGGTCGTATTTATTTCCATCTTGTCTCCCCTATATATATATATATATATATAATACCGTCGGATTTACGTTAATTTCCCCAGATTTACACACACACACACACACACACACACACACACACACACACACACACACACACACACACACACACACACACAACACATACACACACAAACACACACATATATGCATATATATATATATATATATATATATATATATGTACATTTACCCATACCAAAAATCATGGTTTCAATGGAATCATAGAAATAATTAGGATTTTCACGAAATTCTAATTTTCATCATGTTACCGTAGCATACTGAAAATATATATTAAATACGTTATATATCACGTATTAAATGATACATATTCTCAGTATATTACAGTAAATTGATGTATCTAGGAATTTCGTGAAAATACTAATCATGATTTTGGTACAGGATATATATTCCAGTGTATACACACACACACACACACACACACACACACACATATATATATATATATATGATAAATTGAATTACCATGACAAGAAAATCCGGCAAGCACTGCGTGCGATATACGGAACCACTGGATAGCAGTTTCGACCTTATTAGATCTCATCAGCAATGTATAACGTGATCTCTCCCACTGGAGATCGAACCAGCGACCACAGAATGCAGAGCCGAAACTCTACCAATGATATATATATATATATATATATATGCAAATTTCATTAAACATAATAGACATTTTTTTATATTTTCTTCTTGATCCGTTCGAATTCCCGTATTACTTTTATCGTATTCTGGGGGAAATGATTTAGGTATTGTCCATAGTTGTATGTATCCCTAGTACTTTCTGCCCGACTTTGGGCCATCATCAGGGGAGAATCTATTACAAAAGTGATGTAACTTTTGTTTTAGCAAATTACTACTGTGTAAGGACGTCTTTGCCGTTGAAGATTATGGGTTTGCTTTTAAATGTAATTCTGTAAATAGTGCCTGTAGCTAAAGACATTTAAGTACATTAGCACTAGTTTGAAAATTAATTCTATTAAGTGCTGGTTGCAGGTTTCTAATATATAGTGTTTCGAGAATCTGAAGTTTTTGTTTATTATTTTGATGTTCGAGTATTGTGTTGTCGGTGAGAATTTTTCGTAGTTGTGTGGACAATACCTAAATCAATTCCCCCCGAATACGATAAAAGTAATACGGGAATTCGAACGGATCCAGAAGAAAATATGTAGGCATAAAATGTCTATTATGTTTAATGAAATTTGCATTAACGAAGAACATATATATATATATATATATATAAAACATGTCTTAATATATATATATATATATATATATATGTATATATTCCTGTTTCAGATGTCATTATATATATATACATTTCAATATAACATGTATAAAATAATATATATATGTATATATATATATATATAAGTGTCGTTCAGAAAGTTAATAGTCTCACCTAGAATGCAGAGCCCAAGCTTAATATTTTTGTTGTATACGACTGGAAAAACTAATTCAGATTTATGTTTTAATTTCTTTTCAGGTGAGGCCAATATAAATTTGAGAGGTGTGATAAATGTAAAATCTCGCTAAAGTTTTATGACTTTTTGAACGACCCCTATATATATATATAAGAGAGAGAGAGAGAGAGAGAGAGAGAGAGAGAGAGAGAGAGAGAGAGAGAGAGAGAGAGTGTGTATGTGTGAATGAATGAATCAATGAAAGAAGAAGGTTGATTATTTTATTATGAAGAACGAATTTGCCCAACAAAGCGGTTTCGAGATTGATGAACTTGACCCATCAGTGCACGAACATATATAAATCTTTCTCAAAAGCGTTATCTGATGAAACCATTTACTTGATGTCATGTTTTTCGTTGATTGTATTAATGTATTCGTGTCTGAGTAGTGACTATTTGGAAAAGTAATATAGTAGTTTTGGTAACATGCACAATATTTCATTCGTATAGTAAAATTTTTTTTTTGTAAGTTAATGCTTGTATTTTACTATTTTTACCTCCCATATGTTTGTGTGTGTGTGTGTGTGTGTATGTGTGTGAGAGTATGTATACTATCACCTATATGCATAACCCAATCAATTTTGGAAAATAAAAAGTCAATTTTCTTTAAAACCAAATATCTATTATTATTATTTTTAATGAAACAGCATTCACTAAAAACGGATATTATTAGGTATTATTCCCAAACTTAACATAAAAACACCGCCATCAAAAATTTGATTGCAGCAACTCTGTAACCCTCCCAAATTTGCATGAATATGGGGTGTAATTATTTTTCGACAGCTACATATTTACACATTTGATTACATTGATTCAATGCTGTAGTGTTCAGCACTAAGTAATATCAAATAATATCCGTTTTGATTATATACTGTTCAACTAGAAATGATAAAATTCTAGTATTTTTAAGAAGAAATTATTTTTTTGGAAAATTCTTTTGGCTGTACGCTTTTATAGACAGTATTATATATACATATAGTTTTGTATTGCGATCCCCAAATGTAATGACTGGAGTTAATGGTTCCTGCAATGCAGGCATCTACCTTACCTCTTACTGTAGAGGACCATCTCCTTATGGACAGCCATCCTAAACAGTGTCTTCTTGGTTCCTTTGTTCATCTGCAACTTTTCAGGATCGTTGATAAATTCCTCCGTCTCTTTGATGATAGACGCTTGAAGTGCGATCATTTCCTTCAGCCATTTATCCGCCTCACGACCTTTCGTGCCGCACGTCAGATAAACTCTTTCGTGTTCTTCATACAGCGGGGAACTGCGGTCGACTCGCCTGCGGAACCTTGGTATGCTTTTGGCCGGGTCTTCGGAACCAAAGTTCGGAGATTTGGTACTAGCACCAATATTGGCACCATCGGTGAACACGAAGGGCTTGAAGATTGAGTATATTGGATTTGGGGTACCGGTCAGCCAATGGCAGGAAGCCAATTCCGAGTTTTGCGGACGAATTAAAGAGACGTGGGAACTCATTGTCTTAAAGGCACCCTTCATGTTAATCCCGCTCGGTTCGTCTTTGAGAATACTAATCATATCAGCAACGCTGAATTTCTCTGCAAAATAATAATTTCATTGAGTGTCACATTGTTGTATATTGATATGTGTTAACATAAAACAAGCAATTTTGTACAAGAGACTAAGATCAAGTTATTATTATTAATAATTTTAATTAGTATTATTCTTCATCCTCCTAATTCTTAAAGCTTTTTTTTTTATTACAACACAGACAGGTAATCATTGCTGTGATAGCGAAGAACAGCGCACATCGGAAGTAAGAAAAAAGAATAAGCTTCTGGTAAGATTTGAACTCAGGTCTTCTGCCTCAGAGAAGCCTGGTTAAATGTATTAGCTGCTAAACCAACTCAGCTACGAGAGGATGGAAAGCATCACAAATGTCCAAGTAACGATACATATAAAACCAATCAATCATTATCTCTGATTTTTCGGTCTCATGTTTGTTGTTATTGCTTTATATACTTGTAGCGTTAAGAACTTAGATCCAGAAGATAAAAGTTAATACTAGTTAAAAGGAAGGAAGATGAAGGATAAAGGATAGTACTAGTTAAAATTATTATTAATAATGATTGATAAATCTTCATTTAAAAATAAATCAAAAATACTCAATTTAGTGTTACATATTTTCCAAACATTTGATTCACTTTTCATTTCATCCATGTTAAAAGTTACCGATTTATTCTTGATCTAGTTGCGCCTTGCGGTAACAACTTTAACGTCGGTTGAAACATATTGACATTTCAATACCTCTTTTGATTTTTAGGAATTGTTGGCACCATTTGAAACAACCATCTATATAAGCCATTTTTTGTTATCACTATCAGCGGTGTTTAAAATACGCCGACTGAATTCTTTGTAGACGGGTAAGATCACCCTCACCAAAAATATGAAACGATATAACCGTGTAAAAATTATTTGTATTAGATTGGAAAACTTAAAACCATATGACTGTGTTGAAAGTATTCCTATGAAGAATAGTTCCTTGAAGCTATAATTGTTTACTAATGATTTTCATTAGTTACTTGAAAACTGACAATTGCTTGGGCTAAGACTGACTTCGACATTAAAAAATCCAACAAGATTTGACTGCTATAAAAACCAACCAACCAACCAACGACATTGTGAACGCTTGTATATCACCTTAATACAACAAGAATGACACATCGTAGGGAAATTTCTGTTGAGCATCAAAACTCTATTGCACTAATTTAAAGAATAAAGCAATTCCAAATGGAGTTTTCAACTTAATAATAGTGTATCTGTTGGGGGGGTGGTCAGGATTTTCATTCACCCTGATCACTATGATATAATTTCAATAAATAAAATGTGACTCAGGAGGGATTTAAATGGTCCTTTACAATATCGTTTTTTTCCATTTTATTGAAAAAAGTGTTCCTAAATTTCGTTTTCTTCTTGTGCCCTCAGGTAAAATACTTCTTAAAATTCCTGAGTAGTGGCCTCCCTGAATACACTCATGTAGGGGTAATGGCATGAAGTATTCTGCAACACCTACTTTACATCAAACTTAATGGTTGCTGGATTCGGCCTTTAAGTGAATAATGATGCTACTACTACTAATAAAAATACCACAGCTAGAGTCTTGGAGACGAAAAAACTTGCTGTCACTCAGACTGTAAAGAAAAACCTCTAGTTAATTCTGATGTGAAAAACAACTACTACTACAACTACTACTTATAATAATAATAATAATAATAATAATAATAATAATACTGATAATGATAACAACAACAACAACAACAACAAAAACAACAATAACAAGAAAAATATAAAAAGATTGGTTAAGAGGTTCAAATTGGAGTCTACAAGAAAAAGTAAATTCAGTCACTTGGCCTTGGTTCAGCCAGAAAAAAAAGTGACACCACAAGGGGAAAATAACAAAGAAAGAGAATTAAATGATTCAAGATATTTCAAGATAGAGAAATGAGAGCAGTGTACCCCGTGGGGATTGAATAAAGATTTCAGTTCAAAATCTGAAGAAGACCAGAGTATACAGTGGCCGAAACGTGGCGAATATAGCTACCAAAATGAGTAAATAATGTAAATAATTTATAGTTGTGCTAATTCCTGTGTCAAAGCGCAAAATAGGCTCGACAAAAGGGAACTCTGTTGAACCGACCACGAAATCGCGAAGGACTGATTGCTTTCCGTTCGTCGGTACCATAACGTAAGGGAACCAGTTGACAAATCTAAGTACCAATGTTTGGTTTGAATCTTGTAGCTTTTAGTACAGTCTCTAATAATCAATGATCGCTGCTTATATATGACACATTTGGAATAGAACATATATAAACAGCGTAACAGAGAAATTAAAGTTAATACGTTCATATTTTCCCAATCAATTGACAATACAACATTTTAAAGAATCTTATGAGTAGCACATAGAAAGAATGAAATAAATTACCGTGTCAGATTGTAATGGATTATTGTAATGGATTACTGGAGATTAAAAAAGTCTTAAGAATAATAAGCCTTATTAACTTGGGAAAAATTCAACGTGGGTTGTAAATTTAAGATTATTGAAATGAAGACGGAAACTCACTGTCCTTGGAATATTCTTCGAGCATTTCAAGGCCGCTAGCATATCTGGTATGGGCGAATTTGTCCAGTTTTTCCAAATCTGCATAAGTTTGACAATAAGCCTTGGCAAAATGAAATTCTTCCAATGATGGATTCCACCAGCCCATTTTTGAAGCGTATTCTTTGGTTCCCTCTGCAATTTCATCGAATTCCGTTCCGATGGTCAAAATATTGGAAACGTTTCTCAGACCAGCTGAAAAAAATCAAAAATATAATAAAATAAAGTAAATTAAACTTTTTTTTAGATTATTCGTACCCACGCTCTATAAATCGTGGTTCAAACTTTTATCAACATAGAATCTATTGCAAAATATATTTAAAATGAATAAAATAAAAACTTTTTTTTCTTAGATGAACAGTAAACAAATTTGGCTGTTGTTGGAACAAAGATGAATTAAATGGATAGAAAAAATAATTTGAGAGTCGGAAATGAGTGAAGATAGAAATATGAATTAGTCAAAGGATCAATGAGATAAATGATCCAAAATCAAACGCTAAAAAAGACATGTGAGCAGCTGTTGATCTTTAATTATAAAATTATCAGGAAAATACAAATAAAAAACAATTCTAAATGTTCGCAGAGTCATTAAAGTCCAAGTTATCAGATTTTGGGGAGGAAAAGCTCAAATTAATTGCATTAATAAAGATTTCATTTATAATTGAAAAGTTTTGGCCCGATTCAGTTCATTTTTACAGTGGATTTGCCACGCGTTTTAAATATATTTCTTAATTCGAGTTTAGTGCATAGTAACAAAGATACTAAATTTCAAAACTCATGGACCTGGCTAAGAAAAGGGAACTTTAAGAGAAAAACAGAATATCTCCTTATAGTAAGCACAAAACAACGCCATAAGAACCAATCATATCAAAACGGGAATAGATAAGACCTAACAAAATAGCAAATGTAGGCTATGCGGTGACAGAGATTAAACCACCAATTACATAATAAGCGAATGTAGCAAATTAGCACAGAAGGAATATAAGACTAGACACGACTGGGTTGGCAAAGTGATACACTGGGAGATGTGTAAGAAATTTAAATTTGACCATACCCACAAATGGTATGCACAACCCAGCTCCTGTCCTAGAAAATGACACACATAAACTCCTATGGGACTTTGACGTACAGACGGATCACCAAATATCGGCCAGAAGACCAGACCTTATAATCAACAACAAAAAATAGAATTTGCAAAATTTCTGTTCCGGCTGACCACCGAATAAAACCGAAAAAAAAAATATGGAAAGAAGGATAAATACCTTGACTTTGCTAGAGAATTGAAAAAACTGTGGAACATGAAGGTGACAATTATACCAATTGTGATTGGTGCTTTTGGCACAGTAACTAAAGGATTACTAAAGGTACTGGAGGACGAGTGGAGACCACCCAAACAAAAACATTATTGAGAACGGCCAGAACACTGAGGAGAGTCCTGGAGACTTGAGGAGACTTGCTGTCACTCAAAATCCTGTGAAAGACCATCAGCTGATGTGAAAAACTCCAATGGAGATAATAATAATAATAACCAGAAAAAAGAAATGTGAAAAAAACCCCCAACTCTATGGACGTTTTAAGCGACTAACAAGCGACATCTCACATGAGAAAACGTGGGCGTGGCTAAGAAAAGGAAACCTTAAGAAAGAAACGGAACCTCTTCTAATAGCAGCTCAAAACAACGCCATAAGGACAAATCATATCAAAGCAAGAATTGATAAGACGCAACAAAACAGTTGATGTAAGTTATGTGTGCTGATAGAGACGAAACGATCAATCACATAAAGAGCGAATGCAGCAAATTTGAATAGAAGGAGTATATGACTAGACACAACTAGGTGGGTAAGGGGGTCCACTGGGAATTGTGCAAGAAATTGAAGTTTGACCCTACGAACAAATGGTATAGGCACAACCAAGAATCTATCCTGAAGAATGAGACGAACAAACTTGTCTGGGATTCTGAGATACAGACGGATCATCTGATCTTAGTCAGATGACCGGACCTCATAAAAAACAACAACAAAAAAGAAAATTTGCAGAATTGTGGGCTTTGCTGTCCCAGCGGACCACAGAGTAAAATTGAAAAAAGGGATAGGTACCTCGACCTTACTTGGGAATTGAAAAAACTGTGGAACATGAAAATGACGGTTATACCAATTATAATTGGTGCTCTCGGTACAATCACCAAAGGATTGGTACAGGGACTGGAGGGCTTAGAAATAGCAGGACGAGTGGAGACTATTCAAATTACAGCATTGTTAAGATCGGTCAGAATACTGCGAAAAGTCCCGGTGACTTGAGGAGACTTGCAGTCTCTCAAACGCCAGTGAAAACCCCTCAAGGAGCAAAATAATAATGTAGGTTGTGTGGAGAGAGAAATCAAACCACCACATAAGTAAATACGTTACACAAGTCCAAAAGGAGTAAAAATATAGGTACGAGTGGTTGTTGAAGATGAACCATTGGGGATTGTGCAAATGACTTACCTTTGATCGTGTAGACAAACAGTAAATGCACAGACAAGAATATATCCTGGAAAATGAGATATTAAAAAATCTCCAGGATTTTGAAATAAAAACAGATCACTCAATCCCGGCTAGAAGACCAGATTTGGTTATAGTAAACAAGAAGAAAAAACTTATTAGCTAGTTGATTTTGCAGACCACAGAATGAAATTAACCAAAAGCGAAAAACTGATATGGAATTGAAAATTTTGAAAGTGATATCAATAATAGTTGGAAACTTTGAAACAATCCAAAAGAACCTGAAAAGGAATCAGGAGATTTAAAGATCTGTGGAAGGGTTGAGACTGTTCTGACCATAGCACTGCTGAGATTGGTCAGAATACCGAGAAGAGTCCAAGAGAACCGAGGAGACTTGGGATTTGGACCGTGAAGTTCATCTGTAAGTAAGTCAAGTTGGCGATCGTAGTCGAGGGCGACCAGAAGGCTTCCTTTTCAATAGCTACGACACCGAGGTGTAGGGGAAGGCGCTACTTCTTTCCCTGGATTGCTCCACTTTACACTTGATACGTACCTTATATTGCTGAATGTTAAGCAAGGAGGTATTAAGTACCATTTTAAAAGTCTTTGGTATGACGCGACCTGGGATTGAACCCATGTCTTCCGTACCATTGGCGGACACTCTAGGCTAATGAGCAGGTTGCATGTACTGGTATGCAAACTCACTATGAGTAAAATAATAATAGGAATATCAGCAGAACACGGTCATTGAGAACAATGACATCAATATTTTTGGGAAGATGCCCATTCATACTGACAGAGAAACGAAAGATCAGACACCTGGCATCATTATCCAGGGCAGTAGAAAAAAAAAAAATGAAAGAACGTCGTCATAGATATCGCAATACCATTCGAAAGAAACATTCAAGTACAAGGTCTGGATATCGAAATCAACATGATGTAGTGTAGGAAGACAAAAAAACCCTAAAAACAAAAAACAACAACAAAAAACAAAAAATAAACAAAACAAAAATAAAGCAACAAAAGACAAAAATAACCCAACAAAATGCAAAGAACAATGAACAAAAAACAATACAAAACGAAAAAAAAAATCAACAAAAAAACAAACAAACAAAACAAAAAACAAAACAAAATACAAAATCAAGCAAAAAACAAACAAAACAAAAAGCACCCGTGGTTATCAGAGCAGTAGAAGTTACGCAGAAGGAAACAGAACATTCAACAAACGAATTCGAAGCAGTGTCAACACTTATTTGTCTAAAAATGCTGTATTCACAATAAACCCCATACTAGTAAAAACACTATCAGTCAAGTGACAATCTCTCCTACAGCGTCTGAGGTACATTGTTTGAACTTGGCTCTACAAGATGAAAGAACAACTTCCATATTACGAAAAGCAATTGTTATATGGAAGAGAAATGGTTGCAAAATGTCATACGCTGAATAACTGGAGAGACTCACTAATAAGTGACCAAATTGTACCGCAAGTAAATACAACACTTTTAAATATAAATACTCTAATACTGAATCATATGTTGAAATATGCTGGACAAGTATATAAAATTCAAGGTTTGGTCAGGAGAGAGAGAGAGAGAGAGAGAGAGAGAGAGAGAGAGAGAGAGAGAGTATACGAAAAGCTTTTCTTTCCTTAAGTCGAAAAGTAAAAATTAATTTTATTTGTATATACATATGGTTCCGATACAAAGGTCAACCTGCGCTTTTGGAGACCTCCAAATTGTTATGACAAACGTAATCTATTTTACTTCTTTTTAGTTCTTATGATATTTTTATATTTCATAAAGTCTAGTAGGTTGACACTCGCATAACAATTTCAAATAATCTTATTTAATTTACTTTCTAAAATATTTTTGTTTGATTAGCCTGTTCACCCATCTATTCAACGCCGCCACAATCACCAAACATGTCTTTTGTTTTATGTGCCAAGGTCATACTTCAAATTTTACTTTAATAATCTACCTATTTTTTGTTTTATCTTTTTTCTCCCCTTCAACTTGGTCCTGTCACACAATGTAAGTCGAGCGTCTCAGGATTCGATTTTACAGAATGTGAATCAGGAATCACGAAGTAAACAATAACAACAACAACAACAACAATAGTTAGGGTTTCAACTTACAGGTTATCTTTTGAGTAGCCCAGTATGGTCCGGCAAACTCCAGAATCCAGGCTTCGTTACTGTCACTGATGAGGAAACTGTTATCAAACTTCAAATAGGATAACGAGGGTTCATCAGATACACGACCGCCCACACCGATCGTATTGACCAAATTGAGGATGATGTCTTTGGCTTCTTTGGCTGTCTCACTACGTTCAAGGCCCAACCTAAGAATGAAAAATAGCCCCTCGCAAACAAGAGAGGAGAAGGTATTAATAACACATCCTTCGCAAAAATAGAGAAAGAAAGAAAGAAAGAAAAAGAAAGAAAGAAAGAAAGAAAACAAACTTAATTGCAAATATTGTGTGGTAAATGTTGGAAGAGAAATCCAGAATAGAGCGAAGAGTGAATTTAAAAGGTCAAATTTATTTTCTCCTAATCAATAGCTCTTCGTTAGATCAGTTGGTGCGTGTAACCAGATTTCTCTGAGGCAAAGGGACGTGAGTTGGAATCTCACTGGGAGCTTAACCTTTTTGATTTCCGATTTGCATTGTTTCATCGTTGTAGAGGGAGATAGTGCCCCCCGTCCAAACAAAACCAAACCAAAAATCAAAAACAAAAATGCAAAAACAAAGCAAAAAATAAATAAATAAAACAAAAACAAAAACAAAACAAAGACAAAACGAAAATATTTTCTTTTTAATTTTGCTGATAAGAATACTGCTCCTGTTACTATAAGAAAAATATTCGAAATAAAAAGGTTAAGAATGCTTAATTTAAAACTAAATAAAGATGCTACAAATACGACACGGGTGAAAAAAAAATATGGCACTGAAAGTGATTGAGAAAAGAGTAAAGGTGAATTTAAAAGTTTAGACTAATAACTTAGCGTTAATACATTTGGGGCAAGGTAGGACTCTTCTCCCCAGCTATAAGTAAATAAGAGGGAAGGTTGCTCTCTAGCCTTCAGTCCAAAAGAAGGATAATTCTCAATTCAAACCAGCCGTACCTCACTTAAAAATTGTTCTTGTGTCGCATCCTGCCTCTTGTGGAGGGGTTGGGTAAATAAATACATCAGCAGCATTTCAATTTTATGATGATTTTTAACAAAAATTCTAGAACTTGGGCATAATTGATTCGGCCGGAGATAACAATGTAACACCATTAGCACTAAAGAATTGTTTTTAGTGCAATCCGAGTAAAATATTGTGAGCGAGTGTCAAAATGAAGTGGTCACAGAGTGACGAGTGATAAATAATAAAAAAATCAGTTGCTTGAAGCGAGATGAGCCGACAAAGCTAAACGTCTGACTGGTTTGCTAAATGCAGTAAAATTTGAGATAACGTAGACGCATGAAAATAGCAATGAGCGTCTGGTTGCCGAAATCATAAAAAAACATCATCAGTCATTTAAATGGTCACGAGAGCGGGTCAAACGTAGCTCTCACGCAAACAGAAGTTGGTGTTCTCTGATCTGAACTCCTATAAAAGAAAAACGGAGACAGGAGTGAGAGAAGCCGCAGTGAGGGCTGAGACAGAAATGACCTCAAAGACCAAAGAAAAAATAATTCATCCTGCAACAAAGAAAGACCCACTTTGGTCGCGAAAGACTGCCCAAATTGTTTATGAACGTCATCAGTTTCCACATTTTTTCTAAGTAAATGAACAAAATGAACGAAATAAAATAAAGAAAATAATCAATGTAAGGTTGTGTATTTGAGGCGAGTTACGTCTTCATTTACCAACGAATCAATTATTTATCATCAACATAGGTGACAATGCTACGCAAGTCTCTGAGCCCGGTAGAACTATTTTATTTTGAAAACTATTTTTGATCTGGAAAATGGAAATGTCGCATTAGGTTTCTATTAAAAAGGTTCTTTACATTTGGATCAATCGCTTCAGCTTTTAAATAAATCTTACGTTGAGAAATAATTGGGTTTCAGTGATTCTATTTTCTCAAGTCATGTTGATTCTTGTAACCAGATTTCCGTAAGGCAAAGGAGCTTAAACCTTCTGATTTGCATTTTGTGTTATTTCATTGTTGTAGATTGATGATCCGAGTTAGTTGTGAAATAAAAACAAAAACAAGACAAATGAGCTTTTCTCAATTAATAATATAATAGTATTATGAAAATAAAAGTATTAATACAATATAAGTATTATGTAGGACACTGCTGGAGAAGTAAGGACGAACTCATAAGTGATGTACTCCTGTGGACCCCTTCACATGGACGAGCAAAGGTTCGAATCTAT
The DNA here is from genome assembly GCA_963585895.1 of Sepioteuthis lessoniana. Classification (NCBI taxonomy): domain Eukaryota; kingdom Metazoa; phylum Mollusca; class Cephalopoda; order Myopsida; family Loliginidae; genus Sepioteuthis; species Sepioteuthis lessoniana. The sequence continues at coordinate 28,575,370 of OY757919.1, read as the reverse complement.
TAACAGCAGCTCTGTACCGATATAAGATGTTGCCTGGACGACCTGCAGGGAGCGATAGACGATAGAGACGAGTGACGAGAGAGGGTCAGGCAAATCCGTGCTAGCAGCACGACATGATCATGATGGTTTGTAAAATATAAGTATTAATATAATCTAAATATCAGTAAAATTTATCTCAAGCAAATTAGGTTAAACCATTTAAATTAATGGCATATTTCCCCCAGATAAACGTTTCGGTTGTTGCATAGCCTCTGGTCTTCTTCAGAAGTAATTTACTAAGCTTTTTGCTAAGATGTGGCACGAGGCCACATGAATGGGGCACCCACTGAGACTCGAACTCACTCATGAAAGTTTGCGAGTCTAGCTTGCTAACTGTTACACCATAAGACTATCATATTTGGCATCGGAATAAGGAGTATTTTTTAGCATTGTCTTTTTTTATTGTTACACCAAAACCTTAAAATATGATTCTGAATTTATTTGTGTAATTTACTTTTTTGACTAATACACTCATTCATAAAATAGGTTAAGAGTTAAAGAAACACTTAATGCCCAACTTTAAAAAATCGTTAAGCACTCAGTGTGAGAGCTGACGTTTTTTTTTTCAGTTGAACTCATCTATGTTAGGGAAAGTAGTAGAGAATGAACAATGTAAGTCAGACACCACATGGTTTCATGTTTTAGATTGAATAGTAGACAAAGCTGGAAAGCCAGAAACATAAATATATTAAGGAAAACAGGATAAAGATATTCAATGCATTGTTAATCAGTCACGGGTAGCATATATGCGTTCTGATCTAACATAAATGTTCTAAAGATTGAACTAGTCTACTCGTTATATGTCGTCACAAGGATCTAGCGAGACACGACTTATTAATTCACTGGTAATTACGAGAAAAATAAATAAAATGAATAAATAGATAAAATAGATGAATAAGGACGAAAAGTAATTATTATGAAAAATCTATAATCCTATTGTCTGAGGCGCTACTGATTCGGCAACTCTTAGTAATCACAAAAGTCTGTATAGATGAAGCGATGACAGCCATGTTTGGTTTGGTATGAAAAATGCATGACGTGGACGAGTTTACTTCCCTCACGTCTCCTCCATAAACTTTTTTTTTTGCTTACGTGTACACTTTACACCTACCCTGGCACCGGCGCTTCGAAGGAGGAAAAAACAAAGAAACAAACAAACAAAAACCTGAAAGAATGAAAAAGGCAAAGAATGTGAAACCGTGGTTAACAATTCTGCGATAAATAACATTCGAAAATTCTTCATTGCTTTCAAAACTGTTTCTGTCTTGAGATGGCTGGCCAAAAATGCAGGAGACATTTTTTTCTCTTTGATAATAGTAGGTGATATACAAAACCACGCATGCGCACACACAGAAGCAGGTCCACACGCATGCATGTTGTGTGCATTTTGGGATGTAAGAGTTCACGTTAGACACGACATAAGCAAAAATCATGGAATCAATTTTTTGTTGCTTTATAGCAAATAAGCAAATCAGATTTGGTACAAAATAATTTTTTTCTATAACTGAACATTTTGGTTTCATCAAATCTATCTCAAACAAATTAGATTAAGTTATCTAAATCAATGGCGTATTTTCCAGCTCTTGTATACTCTTTGACCTTCTTCAGGCGTTTGTTATATCTGGTAACTAAATTAATGCATTGTAATGATCATTTAATATCTCAGAAATTCAGTCAGAAAAATATATTCGAATTTGAATTTATTAGAAAGAGGAAATATATTTAGTGTCTTTTTAAATTCTAAGAACGAACATAACACGAACAAAAAAAAAACATGCATGGTTGAAGAAACAAACATATTTATACCTGACGAGATCGCTTCCCAAAAGCTTCTCTTCATTGTCTTGATCTTTCAGCATCCTCGTAAATACAGCCTCGTTTCCAATGCATACTCCATTTTCATTGGCCCCACTCTCTGCTCCCCACATCCATGATGGCTTGCTCAAAATTACAGAATATGTCTTAGGAACCTGGTCCACCTTTGTGTATGTACACTGAAATTCAAAAGACAAAGCGGGATATTATGATTTTTAAAGACGTTTTAGGATTAGGAGAAATGGACATACACAGGAAAAATCAAAATTCTTTATTTAGCAATGAGCAATACAGATAAATGCAAGTTATCAATGAAATCTTATGTAAAAGTTATTGAAAATATGTACAAATGCAACGGCAACAATTTGACTACACAAAGATACAAGATGAAAATTAGTAAACGAGTGATAACAAACTACATATGTTATGTGTTGAAAGCATATACCGGCAAATGAACCGGGAAAGAATGAAAGAAAATATTAACAGAGAATATTTTAATCATCTTAGATTTTCTCAACACAAATTCCTGAATGCAGGGATCCCATTTTTTTCACATTGGATATTATATTGATTGTAAGCTCCAATAGACGATGAGAAGTTAGCTTCATAAGTCATTTGAAGTGAGCAGAGGTCATCAAATGGTGAAATAAGCCATTTTCGTACGAAATTGATTTTTGATCTCATAAATGATCGAACAGATGAGGTCAGATCAATGCCTTTCACATGGAAAGTTGTATATTGTACAACATGTCTGTTGTTTAAAAAAAAATGCGCGATATTTGCAAAAGATGAAAGAACAAGAAATATTATGTACAAAGAGCTTATAAGAATCTAATCAGAATTGTTCTTTATGTTGAAAAGTATTTTCATTGTGTATTCATGTCGTGTTCATATTTCTATATCCATAGAATTTTGCAAAAATATCTATCAGATTTATCTTATTAAATATTATGTCTCTTATCTTTTTAAATAATGATGTTATATGTATCAAGTTTCGCATACCAAAAATGCAGGTAACTTTTTCCTCACTATAATATATAATATATAATTCATTATAATAAACATTACCAACCAAATATATAAGACTTTGAAAAATCTTGTCATTATTATACTCCTTGTGAGCTTTTCCCACCAGAGTTAGCAGATGGTATTTCATTGGAGTCTGAGTGACAAAAAGTTTCTTCAGGTCTCCAAGACTCTTCTCAGTATTCTTAATTATGGATGGTTTCGATTCATCCTCCGATTTCCAACTCTTCCTGTCCTCTTTCCAAGTCTTTGGGAACCGTTCCAAGTGTGCCAATTACAATTGATATCACCGTCATCCTCATGTTCCATAGCTTTCTTAGTTCTCTAGCAAAGACTAAGTACTTGTCTCTCTTCTCGCTTTCTTTGATTTTCACTTTGTGGTCCACTGTCACAGCAAAATCCACTAGACGAAAAATTCTCTTTGTTTTTGTGAATTATCACTAAGTCTGGTCTTTTGACCAGAATTAAGTGTTCTGTATGTATCCCAAAATCTCAGAGAATTTCGGGCGTCTCATTCTTTAGGACAGATTCTGGTTTGTGCATACACCATTTTTTTTGTATGGTTAAATTTCAGTTTCTTGCACAATTCCCGGTGAATCCCGTTGCCCACCATGTCGTGTCAAGTCTTTTTGTAGTTTGCCCAGTCGGCTGGGGCTGTAGAATACACCGACTGCTTCTCTGCGGAGGAGTAAGACCTCCCCCCACAACGAGTGTCCTGGATTTGACACAAAACTATTTGATGGTGAGGTTCCAGTAATGCTGGAGCTTTGGGGAATGCAGAGTACCCCTTCATTGCCATTGCTCCCAGGTCCAATCTGACTCGGAGTGGTAGCACCTGATAGGGTCCTATCTATGGGTTAAATAGAACTAAACCGAGCTTTCTTGACTTTACTGTTTTTTAGCATTTAAACTGCGTATTTATGCTAAACTAAATTGTTTAAAATAGAACTGTTTTGACATTTAAACTGCGTACTTATGCTAAACTGAATTAACTGAAATAAAACTGTTTTGACATTAACTCTGTGTATTGCACAGTCAGCTGGGGCTGTAGAATACACCGACTGCAGCTCTGCAGAGGGGTAAACCCCCGAATGAGTTTGAATTGTTTGAATTAAAACTGTTTGACTAAACTGAATAGCTTTAAATAGAAAAGTTTTTGATAATTAAACTGTACTTACATTTAAACTGCGTGCTTATGCAAAACTGAATAGTATGAAACGGAACTGTTTTGGATTAGGACACTGAAACTGTACTTATACTAAACTGAATTGTTTTGACATTTAACTGCATGTAAACAAAATCTCTACTTATACTAAACTGAATTAGCTGAATTTTAACTGTTTGAATAAACTGAATAGCTTGAAATAGAAATATTTTTGACAGTTAATCTGTATACTCAGGCTAAACTGAATTGTTTGAAATAGAATTGACTATTTGCATAAAAATGGATTTGGCGTTAAATAACCAATAAAACACAACCAACCTAAACCTGAACCTTTTGTAGTAGTTTGCTACATTCACTTATTTTGTGATTAATTCTTTCGTCTTTGTCACCACATAATCAACACTTGCTATTCTATTGTTTATTATCAATTTTCGTTTTAACATAATTAGTCCTTATGGCGAGATTCAGTTTCCCTCTTAAGGTTTGCCTTTTATAGCCATGACCAAGTTTACTCGTGTTAGATTTCACAAGTTTGTCGCTTGAAATATCCATAAAGTTGTTTTTTTCAAATTTCTGTTTCCAAGTTTTTGTTGTTCTGTTTGTCCTTATGTTGTCAGTGGTGTTACTGGTCGTTGTTATTAAGTCTTTCTTTACTCTTTTTAATGTAGTCCTCAAGTTCTCGTAATCTTCAATGTTGGAGAGTCTTTTCCCTCCTTCTTTTCTTGAAACACATAGTTTGTCTATGTCATCTCTCAGATGTAAGGCCTTGTGCATAGTCATCAACTTTCTTGTCCTCTAGACCATTTGCCCGAGTTTCTCCCTTGTCGATTTTAAGATTGATCCCGAGTATCTTATAAAGAGGACTGCCCAGCTATTTATTTATCCCTTTGATATTATTTTTACTGCAGATCTTGGTTTTGAGAGGTTTTCTCGTTCGTCAGAATAACTCTTTTTTATTTTTCCTTTCATCTTCGCTTGTTTCCAGAATTCCCAAATACTTGTAATTTTTTTTTTTTTTTTTTTTTTTTTTTTTTTTTACACGCGTTCTGATTCTTTCTTGATTTCGCAGTTCTATTCATTCGGATATTTTTCTTTTTCCACTTTCATTTTGAGCATGTCACGTTTTCCGAAACAAATTTAATTCCTATATATTGGCTTTATATTCTTATTGTTTGTATTAGGGTCTTCAATTCTTTTTTTTTTTTTGCAAACAGCTAGACGTCCATTAAACTTTTCTTATGATTTTGCAAATTTGTAGCCCCCAGTTCATTTCCTAAGTATATAACTGAAAGGCATCATTGCTATTACAAATAGTGATGGTGAAAGCGCATTTCCTTGGAAGATACTGCTGGATTTTCACATCTGCTAAGGTTTTTCCTCTTGCTGTCAATTCAAATTCCCAATTTTTCATGGCTTCCGTGATGAAATTTATGACTTTGTCGGACGTCTTGTATACGACAATATCGAAGGATTTTTTTTAGTCAATCGGCGCCATCGCTACATTTTCCGCCGTGCTTTACTCTACTTGAGAATTGAGCTGAGTAAAAAAAAAGTCATCTCTCCTTCTTGTTCCCAAGCGACATTCTTTCTTTTTTTCCTGGAAACAGTCCGTGACTTACTGGCGAGTTATAGATATCCTCCCTATTCTTTCCGGTTAGGATTTTGCACATTATAAGTGGACACATTATCATTATTTATGCTGCAGATGGTTCCTTTTGGGGATCTTTCTAGATCAGGTTTTTACCCCTCAATCATCTATTCGGCTATATTTGTTTCTTCTAGACAGACTGATTCAGTCGAAGAGTCAGTCTGCCCTGGATGGATGTGAATATTTAAAACCAGAATCCATGAATACCATCATGGCCCGACGTTTTCCAATTTAGCATTTTTTGAGTGTTGCTCAGAGAGATTTCAGGTATATGTCTACCTCAGGGCCTTCTTCGAGTGCTTATTATCTTTTTTAATGTTATTCGTCCATTCGGCCTTTTTGTTATCTTCTTTTTGTTCCCATATTTTACGCCAGAATCGTTTTGCTTCCTTTGCATCAGGTTGTCTCCCTTCTTTCGTCAATATCTTTTTATTTATCTCTCTAAGTTGTATTGTAAGACTTGCCTGCTGTTTTGTTTTGGTCTTTTCATCGCAACATATTTCCTTGCATGTTTTTCTTTCCTTACTACTTTCGCTTGTTGTTGCAGTTTCTTTATCTGTCCTTCTCGCCTCATCTCCCATACTATTTTGTATTTCATTCAGGTTCTTTTGGGGTAACACAGATTTTATCACACATTAGAATTACTTCTGTATAAATTAGCTCGTTTAGTTCAATGTTGTTGCCTGTTGGGAAACGTCTTAATAATTCGTTTACTTTTTCTGTTTTTACCTGAACTTTTTTCTAATCTTGGTTCCTCTGGGGTGATAGTGGTAGTTTTCTTTTCAGTCATCATTTTCTTTTTCAGCTTTACATTTATTTTGTCTTTTCGTGTTAACATTTGTTTTGTGGTGCGTTTTGGTTTTTAGTATTTTGCTTTTCAATTCGGTTTGGAACTTCTTGCTTTTCAGTATTTAGCGTTTCGATTCGAGTTAGAGGAGGTTGTTCATATTCTTCACTATTTACTTGTCAACATATTTCTATTATCTCAAAGTCAGAAAATTAACCTTTCTTTAATATCACTCTTGTTTGATCAGCAAGCCATTGGCTTTTATTAAATCTAGTGGATTTTGCCCAAGTTTCTATCATTCTTTTTCGATAACTTCTTTGTGTAGGCATGCTTACAATAACAGCGAAGAACATTTTTGTTGTCTTCTCTACTCCATTTTTCTGTTGGTGTCTCTGAGCTGAGTAGTTGCTTTGGTCATTGTTTGTGTACCTGAAATTAGAACAGCCAACATTCACAGGATGCCGATCGGATTCCCCATGTTGGCTATCAAGGTAGCACCTGCCGATTATTATCATTATTTGTTTGTTATGCCTCCTTGGGCTCTCCGCCTTTTACTATCTTCTCACATCAACCTTAAAAAAAGAAAAAAAAAAGAATCTTTGCACAGAGCATATACACTATTAATACAATATCTATATACATATAAATTAATATTAATACGATATCTATAAATAAAGATAAAATTATGTTAAGTAATTCCTCTGATAGTTACCCAAAATTCCTCCCTTAAATTATTTTTCTTGCCATTTTTCTGAAATTAACCAATTTAATCTTAATAACTTTACCCTCTTGCTGTATATGATCTGATTAGGCAGTTTGTTAAAATATATATATATTACTCTATTAGCAAAAAAAAAAAAAAAAGAAAAAAAATCCAATCTGTTAGGTAAACTTAGTTTTTGGATTCTGACTTGACAGTAAATTTCCAGTTCGTGGGGAAATATAGTAAAAATGTCTACCAAAATTAGAAATTCCATTAATAATTTTCAAAATTTCAATTAGATCACTTCTCATTCTTCTTTCTATTGATGTAGTTAATCCTAATTTCTTTAATCTCTCTCTCTTAACTCTAATCTTTTACTTCTTTAAATTATTCTTATCACTCTTTTTTGTATGCCCACAAATCTCAATATTATATTCCAGTTTTCATGTCTTGACACTTAATTCCAGTGTCATCTCCGAAAAAGTTTGAAGCAGAGAATATCCAATGAGCATATATTGTGAAAAGTAGCAGCAATGAATTTAAACCCCTGAATCTAAGATTTAACCAATGGGGCTTCTAATCAGCTGAAGTAGTTGTCGATCCTTTTATGGGTTAAGACTTATTGGATAATGTTTTATAATCATTTTGAACCTAATAGGATTTGTCAATTGGATATTGATTCCTTGAGTTCTGTAGTAATTGAGATACGGACCAAACACCCAATCCTCCTCATTTCTTAAACAAGCTTCGGACCAGCTGTAGCTTTTATTTATTTTATCTCGTAGTAACCTCTTCTTAACAGGTTTAAAGGATTCCAACAGCTTTACTGTTTACCCATTGATGTTAGAAAAAGTGGATTCATGCTTTTCTTAAGGGATTTATTTTGTACGAAGTAAAGGTAAGTAGCCTTAGCTAAAGATCTAACTCGGTACGCCTATTCTGCTACATGTCCTTGTAATCTCTGAATAATTTCTTTATATATATATATATATATATATATATAGAGAGAGAGAGAGTGTGTCGTTACCAGTAAATTACAGCATATTTTTTCTTTGGGATCTTCCAGTAGAAAGAAAAATTTCAAAAATAGAATAGACGTTTTTGGGATGGGTGTGGTAGTAGGGTTGTTCTTTCTTCAAATTGGACTGCCTTACAGGGCTAAAGAACTCTAACTGTTCTACTATTTATCTTTACCAGAGGGAGAAGTGGATTCATGCTTTTCCCAGCGGTATTAGAGTAAATGAATGTATGTATTTATCCAACCATCTCTTCCAGGTCCAGTATATGACACAAGGTTACTTTTTAAGCGGAGTACAGCTTGTACAAATTCAGAATTTTCCCTCTATTCTATTGATTCCCCAACTATGGATAAATAACTAAATAGATATTTTCCCTACTATTTACTCAGAGCTGGTGGAGGAAGAAGAGACGGATTAATGCCTTTTCCAAAGGTATAAACACAGAGTGAAACGGATTCTCGTTCAGAATTTGAACTCAGGTTATCGATTCCATCTCCTATAACGATAATCATTTTGCTAAGTGCTAATGATTATAAGTAACTTCGATTACAACTCAGTTTTCCGATTCCATTGTTAGTGCCGGTAACTGTTAAGCCTTTCTGAAATTCCTTCTGAACAAAAGTCACTACAAGTAAAACCTGTACCACCGAAAAGGGTAATCGGTGAGACTGGGGATCTTGTTTAGTAACGAATTATGTTTACCTGGACTTTACTGTTCCTTGGATGATCACAACCTGCAACATAGATGACCTCTTGAACTTCGTCAGTTGGCCTGTCTGAATTTTTCCCAAAGATTACACAGTTACCCAAAGTGTTTGGCCGTAATACGACGAAAGTGTCACAGGACATAGGAGGGCAACTGTCACCCACAGCTTCAAGATCAGAGGACATGGTTGAAATCGTTTTTAACCTGTAACAGAAAAAAAAAAAAATTATTTTCAAACATGTTTGGTTATCGTACACTAACATCTTTAGCAAGGCCGTATATTCTACATGAGCAAGAGTGCCGTATACCCAACAAATATGACAAATTCAACATCATTACTTAATAGTATAATCGGCAATCATAATGGGAACATAATTTTTCTGTTCAGTTATGAAATATTTGGTTATTGTTTTGATATATCATGGTCCTAGAAAGATATATAGTCGACAAAAATCAGAGTCGATGGGCACAATATTCAATCTGCATAAGTAGGAACGTTTTATTTCAAGACAATAATATTTTGCAGTTGGAATGATTGCATTATGCGCTAGCCTCATTCAAACATCTATTCCTTTGTTGTATCAGCAATGGCGTTTTCAAAGAATATATTTTTATGTGAAAGGCGAATTTGATGTGAAATTTCCCCAATCGACACTTCCCAACAAATCGACAATATGGCGGTGTTTAGTTTATTAATTTCGTGAAAATCAGCACGTAGAATCAAAAGAGTTTAGGCCAGACATTTTTGCTGTCAAATTTCTTGCCCATACAGAAAGTCTATTAGCAATCTATTGCTGCTGATTGAACTGACCACAACTACTGTTTTCAGAGCTACAAAGAAGTTAAAAAGATGATTGCTTCTTTTTGAAAAAACCTGTACATGGTTGCATTTAACACTGAATACCATTTGACGTTTCAGTTTATTTGGGTAAAATGAATAAAATTGCAGCCTTCTCAATTCTGATTGGTGTAAAGTGTCTTGTTCTGTATAAATAATTTTCTGTGAAATCGCCAGCCATTTGTTTGCTATGAATTTATTTGCAGAAACAACGAGTAACATTAAAACATCTTGATTAGCCCTGTTTATGGGAAGGATGTACTATTATTTACTACTTTACACATACCGTAAATAATGATAAGAATATCTAAACTTTTGATATTTCAAAAGTACAATGAAATTGAAAAATTACAATCTATTTATATCCTAGTTAAAAATGATTTAATACATAAGCTATTTAATAAAGGATGCACTAGTAACCTTTCTTAAAATAATAGATATCGACATTTACAAATCTGTGAGAGACGAATTTAATAGGACATTTCTTCTATTCCTAACAAGTGAATGTGTATCAATATTCTTATATAAATCTTACGAGTGTCTTTTAAGTTTATTCAGCTCTTTATTCAACGGGTCAACCTCACAAAATCGTTCTAAAGTTATGAAAAAAAATCAATTTAACAAGAACTTCCGAAAACGAAAATCGTTTAAAATTTATCTTTTTCGTCTTTTTGAGACAAAATAGTTGTTACCATTTAAACAGGAATTAATTGCACGTCAAATGCTCGACGGAGAGATTAAAAATCTGTCCCTGGGTAAAATTTTTGCAATGTAAATATTATATGTTAGCACAGTAGAAAACTGCTCAAAGAAACAAAAGTATTTACTACTTGAAAAGACTGAATAATGGGCTAAGCTAATTCGAGCATCCATTTCTTTGTGTTGTATCAGCTAGGGTTTTTTTTTCGAAATTATGATCATTATTTAAATTTATTTCGCGTATAAATTTCCTCCTTCGGGAATCTTTGAATGATGCTGTTTCAAAGAAATTCTAATAAACTTAAAAAATTGAAGGCTAACACTGAAAGGAGAATTTTAAGCAGAAGTTAACAAACGTTACCAAAGGTGGTTGCAAATGTAATGAAAACAGCTATGCCATTGCATGTAGATCAAAAGCAATCACTTCCAACATCTCTTTTAAATTAGCATGTTTTCATAGTCTGTGTCTTTAGAATAGTTTAAATACCAGTTGTCAAAAAGGAAGCTGTATCCTTTTTATAACAGTCTGCATATGAGCAGCTTAATATATGCTGGTGTGTATATTAGTAGAGATCGTTGTTTATATCAAGCTACATATCACGAACTGTTGTAAACAGATATCATATCTACTCATCAAATATCTTGTTCTGACGTCTTTAAAGCATATTTCATTTTGAGTAGGCGAGTGCATCTATGCGCGTATATATTAGGTCGATGAAAAAGTTCTCAGTACCATCGTGTGTACAATCTTAATGAAATCTTATAAGCGTCTTTGAAGAATACATAGCTCTTTGTTCAACTAGTCAACTGTAATCAATCGTTTACAAACCTTACAAAAAAGTTGAAAAGTTAATTGTATGAATTATGAAAACAAAAATCATTTAAATCTTATCTTTTTTTGTCTTGTTCGATTGGAAGGAAAGTAATTTTGGAACAAAATACTAACACTGAAAAATAGTTGCTAGATCTAGGACAAGCGTCAACATATCGAATTAAACTGAATCAACTTGTGTAAAATGCCCTGTGGTGAGATTCAAAGACAATTCTTTATCCTGAATTGCTGGAACCAAGACAAATTATTATAATAAAGTGCTTCAGTGAGCAATTAGCTCATTTGAATGATGCATTTTTATTAGCGAGGAAGTCAGTAATTTTTTTCCATTAGAACATATCATCTAAAAATTCTTCCACATGAAACGTATTCTCCAGTCTCCATCACATGCTTCACAATTCTGCATGCTTTGTGAGACAAAAGCGGCTCCAAGAATTTCAAGATATCAATGAATTCTTGTATCTTAAAAACGGAATCGTTTCATTACGATGGAATGCACACTTTAACAGAAAGATAGCGTAGGCAAGGAAAATGCTTCAACGACTGAATAATTATGTTATAAATTCATATGAGATTTAGTATATTGTTCACCACATCTAGTTTCACAAACAATTATTACTGTGCAATAAGTTCGATCCTCAATGGCTGTCCAACACTTGTGGCCTTATACCAGACTCAACAACATTATGTACATTTAAGAGATAGAGTGCCTCACTGTGGAAGAGTCGTTAGTAAGCTACTCTTGTAGACTATTACTAAACATAGTAAGTATCTATATTCAGATAACTAGATAGGTTTTTAGCAGCTGAAAGCCAAGACGTGAAGATTTGCCAACATCCTCGCACGAACGGGGTTGAGTATCAAAGAAGCAACTGGGGTCCGTGAGAAATAAATAAATAAATAAATAAAAAGAAAAAACTTAAACAGACTGTTACAGAAATATCCTCTGCGGATGTGTGCCAGAGAAATACAAAATGGGCGGACGATGTTACTGATAATTACCAGTTTGTACCTCTATTTCGGAATGCAGGTTTTTGGTTTGCGTCGTGCGTTACGTTTTATGTTACTTGGCATTCATTTTGGATGGAATTCGGGTTCATTCTACAATGACAGCACTGTTATTTGGCGACTCCTCATCATCATCTAGAAGTAGAATAGAAAAGATGATAGAAGATCCGGTTTTGCTTCCCTGCGATCTCGAACCCCAGAGCAGCAGTCAAGCGACTTCGTGATGATAAAGAAAAGAATGTTAAAGACAGATAGGGGAGATAATTTTGAGGGTAAGTGTGTGTGGTGGATGGAAGGGAGATAAAAGTAACAGGAAATTGGGTGGGGCGACAAAGGAAGAAAAAATATGTATTCTTGTATGTGGGGTGATGGTGATATCGGTCTAAAATACTGAGCTTCTTTACTGCTGCCCTGACAAGATTCATCATCAGCCTGAAGCTGTTGTCTTGGTGTTTGTAGGCGTTAACTCTGGTAGCCCTCACACAGCCATCTTTCTGAAATGCGATGGGGAGGTGTCATACATAGAGAAGAACCAAAAAACAGTAAATATGACAGCAAAAAGAATATTGAAACTCTTCTCTCTCATATGTGGTAAGAAAAGTACAATAATGACAAATATGGACAGAAAAGTACAATAACCATATATCTTCATTTAAAAGTAAGCGTTACGCAAATAATATTTTGGTTTTGTCACATGATTTAGGGTTTGTATCTGTTATGTACTATAGATGTAGTTACTTACAGATGTGGTATTTCGATGAATTTCGCCCGATGATCAGTATTGTGAAACTCAGAGTTATGAATTATCTTTCCATTCTTTCTTGAAAATATCTTTCTGTATATTGTGTACTTTCATTTTTGACTTAATTTATTTCTGTTTTAGTTTTTATCGAATGGTTGAAATTCTAATTTAAGTATATATATATATATATATATATATATATATATATATAATATATATATATATATATATATATATATACTGCAAACTCCAATCAGCTATGTCGCTAACATCAAATGATGATTCTGGGTTTGGCATGATTTGGGGATCAGATTATCATAACCACTAATCCAAACTACTCGATCAGTATCTTGAGATATCACAAGGCTTAATTGGCTTTTCGTCATATTGTGAAAATGCCAGATCAAGATGTCTAAAAATAGAGAACATTTTTGTGGTAAATTTTTGTTGTTTTGTATTATTCTTATTGTTTTAAAAAGGATGATGATGATGATGATGATGATGATGATGATGATCTTTAAGAGTGGTTGCGTGAGATAACCCAACGACAAAGGCACCATTTCAAAATTGACATTTGAAAATAAAAACAAAGGAAAGATAACTCATGTATTATCATGTCGCAAAGTTCAACAGTGTATTTATATCTTAAATATGACAAATGACCCGCGTAGAGAAATGTCTTCTGAATGCTAAGCAACAAAAATTCATCAAAAAATGTTTCTCTATTTTTTCTTAGGTGGGACCCATATTATTGATATGTACCGTAGGTTGAACAAAGGGACAAAATCGATGGTAAATCCTTATCTTTACTGAATTTTACGAATTGTTTAGTTTAATAAGTATTATATACTTAGAAAAATCGGTGTAATACTTCCTAATGATAATCTCTCGCTCTCTCTCAATAGACGTATATGTTAGTTTTTACAATAGTCGATTCTCACTATAGCTGAAATGCTAAATGCCTCCGGGGAATAATTGCCATAGACTAGTGTCAGTAAGATCACTCACAATTTCAGAAATAGACGTCGATGAAAGAATCATACTTCTGACGTAAGCACCGGTGTTAATCACTTAATAATTGACTTTGCAGAACCCAGTGTCAGACGAGAAATTTTGTCTGCTGCCTCTTTGTATGGGAGATCACAAACGTCAATAATCGAATTTGAAAACAGATTTCATCATATATATATATATACATATATATATATATAAGACAGACAGACAGTTGATCTTCCCAATTAATTCAATATAATATTCTTTATTGAACCAAGTGCAAATACAAATTAGATAACTTTAGAGTGGTGGCGTAATTAACAGAGAATGTCAGCACATTCTTCAAGAGTGGAAGAGTGGCGTAACGGTTATCGGTCCTGAAAACATAATCGGAAAATCAAATTTAAATTGAGTTTTAGGAAAGGTATGAGTCAACTATCCCCTCTCCCAGCAGTGAATAAAATAGCAGCATAGATAGGGTTGTCTTGTTTAGAAGGTGTTCAAAACTGGAAATAGCAACGGAAAAGCTCTCTACTTTATCCCCACCCCCCAAATAGTCATGATAATGCGCAGTTATATCAATAAAGAAAGTAATGGAGAGCCATCATCGTCCAAGCCATTCAATTTCAAGCTTAATCTAGCCACAAGGAATAAACTCACAACACTGGTGAATGGTTAGCAAGATATATTTGCTAGCCATTTCTATGTAAGGCGAGACGTACTGATCTCTCTCTCTCTATCTCTCTCTCTATATATATTTTGAAAAATACATCTCTAAGATGCGGTTGGATGCATCGTCAGTGATGTTCTTTAGTTCACTGGGGTGGGTGGGTGGTTATTCGGGTCTTTTCAACATCATACCCCTTCGCTAAAGTGACCCGGTCGAGATTGATCACGTCTCAGTCTGCATCCATCCAACATAGTCGTTCGTCAGCACTTCATGCGTCGCTCTCAACTAACAAATGGTTTCGGAATTCGTCCTTTATACATATGGTCGGAGTATTATTTGACCAATGAGCAATTATTTCAGGTCTTCCAAGCAGGTAACTTTCCTATAGATATGTTATCCGTTAGTGTATTAATTTCGGCCTATTTTGCATGGGCGAAAACCATATTTCTTCTTTTGCAATAAGAATAGCTACATGATAATGAAGGTGTCCTTATACTGAAAAATCTCAGTTTCATTTTCCGTTGGATTATAACATCCTAACCCAGCAAAAAATGGCATATCATAGCGATATCTACACCTAAAATCCGCTAACTTAGAGAATAAAACAGTTTCTAATCTGAAATATTGCTGAATGTAGAGTCAGTATTAGATCTGAACTCCTTTTTTTTAATCATCCAAATTCTTGACATAGCGGAGGTAAATATGAAATGTTATTTAGAGCCATTCGCTTCCTCCTAAATAGAAACATCAATATTATCATGGACCGTTGTCACAATGAGTCGGCATTTCATTTCACTTGCAATTTCTTTTGTTTAGATTTTGTATTCTCTCGAGAGTTGTTTTGATTTTTTTAGTTGAAAATCTGTGGCAGATTTTGGCAGATCCGCTTATTTTCTCTTAATTCTGGCGTCTATATTATGCTCGTTCTTTGACAACTGAATCAAAACAGACTCTTTCATTATTTCTACTATTATGTTGAAATCTGGGCGCGCACGAGCATGTGTGTATGTGTGTGTATCCGAAAGTTAGAGCCAAGTGGATAGTCTTATGGACCGGATTCTTTTTGCATGCATCTGGCTTCGGGCTCCCATATTGGCAATGAGTATTCGACCCGTTTGAGAAAAGTAAATGATATATCAATGAGCTATGACAGGACACCAGAAATCAACGTTTGGTTTATGAATCGAAGAATGTGAAAGAGCTAAAAAAATAAGAATAAATAAAATGAAATAAATAAGTTATGATGAGGAAAAAAGCTTATAGTAATTAAAATACCGAAGTTTGTGTGCGTCTGTTTGAAGATCCCTGTCAAACGAAAATATATTAAGTAGACTTCGGGCTCCAACATGGAAGGTTCACTCCCGATATGATTTGAGGTCAGTAGAAGAAATCAGATTGCAAAATATCCAATTTCTTGACAAACGGAGGGGTATTTTTTATTGCATTATGATGGGACATGCAAAAATCATATGCATGTTTTTTTTACATGGCCCGCTATATGTTGGTTATTCACGAGTAAGCAGTGAGAAAGGATTATTGGGGTATTTGCAGTGATGGAAGAGCAAGAAAAATCTGTTCAAGGAATCTCTCAGACGCTTATCAAATTTTTTTCTAGAGATTAAAACTATTTTCATTGTCTATGTTCATTTTTGTCTTTCCATAGATGCTTGCTAATATATAAACAATTATTTCATCTAAACATTTCGTTTTATCTTCTCTCAAGCAACCTGGATAGTTTCCGTATAAGTCTATATACTATCAATGAGTATATTGCGAGGACAAGTATAATATTGTAATCGAGTGGTCGGTGGTGCAAGTAGATAAAAAACAGAAAAGAGAAACGAGTTAACAAAGTTCAAAATCTCGTCCAGTAGCCTAAGTGTAATAAGATGTATTTTATCTAGCACCCCGGACTGAAAACAGCAATTAACCGAAAGTTGTTGAAATCAGACTCGATCGGCCATCAAAATGGTTGTGTGAGCTGGTCGAGCTGTTATATAATAGCCGAGGGATTTCGGTTCATGCCTTTGAGTTTAGTTAGGCTGAGAACCTTTCGGCTCAGCACATGGGTTAGTTAGGTGCAACATTGAGGCAGGTGTAAACGCGGGCGCGCGCGGCGGGAGGAGGTGTCTCTCCGATGTCATAATAGTCCGAGACAAAACGGGATGACAGAGTGCGGGTGACGTCACGCACCGGAAGCGCGCGGAGGTCTTGTGAGAATCTGAAGAAAGTAAAAGAGTTGAGATTAGACACTGGACGAAGACGGTTGACTTTTGGAGCTCGCAGGCGCGAGGCGAACTTGCGCCCTATGGGGGCCGCTCGAGTTGGGGGGCCAAATGAATAAGACAGCATAGAAGATTGTGTCTCTCTCCTCCTTACGTCGAAACCTTTAACTCAAAGTTAATAAAAAGGTTTCGTACCTGAACAAGAAGCCGTTATGTGTTTTCGAATTCCGAGATTCCTATGTTCTTTATATGTTCTATCGTTATGAACATTATATGTCCATTTCGTACATAGCGTTAATAGTGAATATGGTACAGAGCCATGCTGCTTATGCAAATTAAGAGAGGGAGTTTGGTGTTCCGTGAACTCCAATAAAAGAAGGCGGGTTTTTCGATTCGACTTTTTTGGTGTCTAGGACACGAACGAGTTAAGTTGTAGTGTGGACGGAGAGCAAAAGAACCACCCGAAATTACATGAAGAGGTGATTCCTACAAGAAAAAAAATCGATTCTGTACACAGTGTCCGATATCCGTTTCCCCTTTTTCCAGTCTCACAAACAGAACGGAAGGAATAAAACATTTGAGTTGAATTGTGTTTTGATGCTTCTCCTCCTCCATCAGATGATCACCATCATCGACACCGCAGTCATCAGTGGCTTTACTATAAAAGTCTCATTAAATCTCCAATTTTTTCCTCAGTATGTTAAAAAAACTGATCTAAAAAAGAAGCTGATCTGCATTCTTCTTCAGATTTCTAATTGTTTTAAGTTTTTTCAGGAGGAACTTTAGAAATATATTTGATGGTTGTAGTTGTTTCCTATACCATTTTTTTTGTAGGGGAGGATAAGACATCTTCAAAAAAACCTTTTTAAAACGTCACATTAATAAATTTTCAAACGGAAAACAGTTGGTTCCTATGAGATTAATTTTTGCCTGAGGAAGAAATTCCGTCTTATGAATAAGTCATAAGGATAATGTAAAAAATTATTTTTCATAATTCAAAATGAGAGCGGAAGAATATAGGAAATTTAGGAACAGAAGTGGGGGACGTGACCCGGGGCTTTGGGATTTGCTAGTTTGTATTAACATTTTCTTGTGTTGTTTTGAAAGTGGTTGCATAGGCTGTAAATAGTTGAGTGTAAAAGATCTCATTGTTTTTTTTCCTTGAAAACTAAAGTCTGAATACACTGTAGAAAAAAGGTGGTTTGTTGGGAACACTTGCACATATCTAGTACCCGCGAATTCCTCAATCATTGCCAAGAACAATGCACTTCTGTGTTATATATATAGAAAAGATTTTTTTACAGGCACCAATTTTCTTTTTTTTCAGATTTGGTGCATGTGTTGGCATCACAGTTCTTATATATCGTTGCTTCTTTTAGGCTACTTGGATTTAGGACAAGCAAATTCATGTAATGAAGAAGTATTTAAACTTTTCTTGATATTTAATGAACATAGCATAGCATTAGACAATGTCAACATAAAATCGGATATTCCAAGTGGTAAAGACCTGCCTGCTTCCAAAATCAGAAGTCAGAATCTTGGTTTTATCTTATTAAAGGACGTGACTGGTACGTACTACTTGTATAGTACTTTCTCTTATTTATAAATTGTATATGACTCGAAGTTAAACTTCGGTAAGTTTCCTTTAAGCGAGTTATTTTCTATAAAATAACACCATATAACAAAATTTCAGCTTTTTCTGGATAGAAAAGTATAAGTGCTTTTGCCTAAAGTAAAAAAAACAACCCCTCCCCGCAAAACAATTTTTCTTAAAACTTTGCTTTTGTGATATGGGTAATGAAATTTTCAAATTGAACCATTTTCCAGAACATTCAAAAATGGTTAGTAAGATGTTCCGGAAAGTTCGTTTCCTGGACGCTAAGCTTGATAAATTCAAGAAGAACATGGGAACATTCTCAGAGGAGCAAAGTGATCACTTTCTCCTAGATATACTGGACTTTGAACACCAATACCAATGAACGTATAACAAAAACCTAATGGAAGACTATATTTGGGGGCTTATATGGTAAAGGGAATTTATATTACTGTTGTAAATATTGAAAAACAACTCACTTCTAAACATGTTTGTTAATTTTTGGATAACTTTAGTATAAATACAAGTGAATTTTGATTCATATATTGTTTTTTTCAGACATTATGTAAACAAAAATATCTAAAATTTGCTCGTTTTTACATAGAAAATAGGTTGATTTTTAAATTTCATCATCTCAAACAAAAACCAAAGTTTGAAGGGAATAATTGCTATTTTCAATTCTTTTACCACATAAATAATCAGAAATAACACATAACATACAGAAACAAAATTTGTGTTACATAGTAAAACGGTTTTTAAGTCTTACCCTCGGCTAATTTCAATTGATTCTTTTTATAAACGCAAAACTTTTATCTCAATCTTTACTGGAAAAAAATAGTATACAATAATAAATAGTATGTCTTCTTGTGTATTTCTCTGTCTCTAGGCTTTGACACGCTTAAGCAACAGATATATAAAATTAACGAATGAATCTTGATTCGAGCTTGGAGGTAAGAAAACTACTGACATAACCAGTGCGCCAACAGAACGCTTCAGCGCACAAATACTCCACTTATCCTAGGCAGAGAGTCGGGATCATAAACTGAACCCACAGATACTTTAAATCTAATAACTACCGAGCAATAGTTAATTTTTGACAGTAACATTTTCAGTAACTTAATATTTTGAATGAAATGCAGTCCTAATTTCTTTCTCTACCGTCAAATGACAGAACTATCGAACAAAGTAGCCCTCTACGGTTAGATTGTATTCACTCAACGACCAAATATGTCCACTCACTTAAGAAAGCCTTTCTGTTGCAACAGCTGTTAACATATGGATATTTTTTTCAAAATTGTTGGTCAGTTTTTAATTTATCTTGACAAAAATAACAGATTGCCTTCCATTGATTGACTTACACTTAGGTTGAAATAACTTTTTCAGTTTGACTTTGAGAACATCTAGGGAATAAACAAGAACTATTCTCAATGAAACAAGAAGAGTGAAGGAAAACCATTTTATTTCGAAGAGACACATCAATCAACTTAATATTTACGATAACAAAGTTAATTGTTAGAACTGGGTTTTTTATCCTCTAATATCATGTATAATATGAACTCACAAAATTAATAAAAATGAACACAAAACGTATTCAAATTTTTCTTCAGGTTGCTGAATTCTTTAAAGCTATTCCATTATTTTGTCAAAAGAAAAACTGTAAATAGTCGTTTTTATCATAAATATCTGACCTGGGCTTCTTGAGCTCGAAATAACGAGCTTACAAGGTAAAGAAAAACAGCGTTCAGCCCAAAATATCGAGCTTACAGTGTATAGTAGAATAGCGCTGAGTCAGATATACTGGGCTTACAAATTCAATAGAAAGAAAGATTCAACGTGGAGATTATATTACTTGTAATAGTCAAACACACTTACAAACACGATACTTCCGAGAAGTGGTAGTTTCTATCTTCTGAGAAACCAATTAACTGCCGACAAATGAATCATGTGATGTTAGATATGAACTCACCCTGAAATGGTGGCAATGGTGTCGTATAGACGTTCTCTAAACTACAGCCTGCGGGTTACATTCCGTCCTCCACGAGGTTTTATATGACTTCAAACAACTTGACAGATTGAAATAAATGTTTTTGTTTTCAACTGATTATTATTTTGTCAGAACAATTGCTAATTTTAACTCATTATATGTAATTTATCAATGTAACTATCGGCATTGTTTCTTTGTAATTTTCACATTTTTCTTTTGTTCTGAATCATATCAAGTTGATGAAAAAAATATCCAAATAAAACTTTTTTTATTTAAATTCCCTTCTCTTATATTATTTTTGAAGGATCTTTCAGATTCGAGATATAGGTTAGCTGAATTCTGAGATAAGATATTTTCATGATTAATTTCTGACTTGTTTCTTCATCTTGCTGCAATCACAAGATACTGGGGTGAATATTCTCTGAATATTAAAGTAAGAAGCGTGAAATTAGAATGAAAAAGTTGCTTCCTATGCGACTTGAACTCCTATCTCATCTCACGAGAACATCTTATATTATCAACAACAGCTTAAATAAGTTGGTCACGGAAGTTTCATGCCGAGATTTGTCTTAAATCCATTTTAATAGGAAGATACTTTTCTGACTAGATTAATCTATGATAATGATAAATACTTATCATAAAAAGTTAGACAGAAAATTCATGACGTGTTACAAATATTTCAGACAAAAAACAAAGATGATTGTCGAAAGGGTAAAACGTTGAACAATGTTGAACTTCCTATTTTACGATATTTTCGAACTGTACTTTAAGCTTACTGAGCTTTTGAGATATTAGGATGATTTCTTGGGTTTTTCTGACGAATATTTTCGTCTTTTGGCGAAGTTTTACCACAATATTTCAAGAGTTGCACAAACTATTGAAATGTCCATGGCAACCTTGGATATTTGGATCTTGACGTTACGCAATCAATATTTTTAATTAGAGTTACCCTTAGAAATGTTTATAGAACATTACTTATAATTTAGGGGGGGGGGTCCATGCAGCGTAGTGGTTAACGCGCTGGACTATGACGTCGTACTTTGCGAGTTCGCGCGCTATTACGTTCACTTGCAACAAATACCCTTGGGAGATGCATGGGCCTCTTAACCCCCCAGTTCTGGGTTAAATAGTATCACTGCTATCCTTCTGTTTGGATGGCTTTGGCATTAAATAACCTTCTAAGATAGATATGCCATGAAATAAAGAAACCAAATATAATTCATTTTGTAAATAAAATTTATCAAAAATAATGAACGGCATTAGTATACCTCGTCGATACTAAAGTTTTTTCATCGTGAAATAGAAAACAGTTTTATTGGAAAAAAACAAAAAAGATGAATAATTAAAATAAATAAAAGTTTCTATAAATTATGATAACATCAATAAAAGTCTCTATAAATCAAGATATCATCAAATAATTGCGTAAAGTTCATGTCAAATAGTATGAACATGAGTAGTACGAGGAGGCCTGCCTTTATAATCCAACGAGAATGCAGCTTGGGCAGTTATTAACTATTATTAAAGTTATTAAGTATTATTAAAATAGTTCAACAACATTTTATTGGTCTTGAAAATGAATGCATTGAGCCACTTGTTACTCCGAGAATTAAATGAAAATATTAGATAAAAAAATAAAATGAAAATAAAATATATAAAATAATTTAGCAAAGTTCAGTTAAAAGAATATGAGTATTAGTCGGTAGTTTTCAGTGAGTTTTATTTATGGCGCGGTTCCATAGGTTAAACTAACATTCTATATTACTAACATTGAGAAGTTTTTATTATCTAAATAGATAAAACCCATGTAATAGACTCACATTTGCGTCAGAGAAATACGCAACATATCACAAAGACATGCATATGTATCGTCTGACAATAAAAAACGTTAATGTAAAAACAAATATAAAATCGGAATATTTTGATGATTTTATGTTTTTTATTCTTTATTTTTTAAATTGTATTCTCCATCTTTTTGCAACGTTTAATCACACGTTTCTTATTCCCAATTTATGTTGTATTGTTTTTTACTCGCAGTTTAATGAAAGTATTGAACGTGAAGCCAATTTTTGCAATGAGTTAAGATTCTGGAGGTAGCTGGAATATAAAAATTATCAAAAAGAAAAAAAGAGAATATTTAAATGAATTAACATTCAAAATTAACCCTCAAGAATTTTACTTTTTACATACATACATACATACATACATACATACATACATTTATGTGTGCGTAAAAGTTTGTGTTCCAGGGAAAGGAGTAACGCCCTCCCCTACACCTTGGTCTAGTAGCTAATGAAAAGAGAGCCTTCGGGTCACCTTCGACTACAATCACCAACTTTATTTTTTAAGTGCTCGTGTAAAACTCAGCACTATTGAAACTTTGTGACCAATATTTATTCAGTTTTATTTTTGGTTATGAAGGTTTTGCATTTTTCTTTGTTTTTTTTTATTACAAATTTTGGAAATAGATCATCCGTTTTGATTGTATAATGTTTCACTAGAAATACTAAGACACTGGTATCTTTTAGAAATGAATTTTTAATTGTTTTTTGTCGGTTTATTCAATATATATATATATATATATATATATATATATATATATATATATATATGTGTGTGTGTGTGTGTGTGTGTGTGTGTGTGTGTGTGTGTGTGTGTGTGAAGTCATGCAACCTAGTTTCTCTACAGAGTAATAAGAAATCCAGTTGTCATGGTAAAACAATGTATTACTCTAGTAAATAGAATAAAAGAGAAAGAAAAAGAGTGGGAGAGAAAGAGACGTAAGAAAAAAAAAAAGGGAAAGAAGAAATCACTGGAAGAAATGAAGAAAAATTGGAAGAAGAGAAATTGAAAGAGAGAAATTGCATTAAGTAATGCATAGAAGAGAAACGATTGAAGTTATATTGAAAGAAAGCAAGAAGATAAAAAAAACCCACACTTCTTTTAAGATCAAATAGGGTTTTGATACAAATACATTTTTCCAAGGTACTTTCTCCTCAGCACATACATAACACTATTTTTGCTGACTTTTTCCTCTCGAGCATCTTTTAGCAGCTACAGACATTATCGATCTTGCCCTTACCAACACACACACACACACACACACACACACACACACACACACACACACACACACACACACACACACACACACACACCAACGCGTAGGCCAGTCAACACATATTAAGTTTCTTAACAAAATACCAACTGTCATAAAAGATATCAGATATTTTTAACTACTTCTACTGGTATAGAGAATGTTTGAAGTTGTCTTGGAGTATTCTCTTGGGAGCGAAGAGAGAAGTGCCAAAAAATGTCGATACAGTGATGCTGTCCAGAATGTGCTGAGACTCGTTCTCGCAGCTGCGGTTTTTTTGGGGATGGGTTTGCGAGAAATGGATGTTCTTATTATATAAGGTGCAAAATTTGCTCCAGTGTTTGGCCAAGGAACAGGTGCATACTCCACTATAATTTCTTGGCAAAGAAAACTGACGACTGTCTGGATGTAAGCGCATCAGAGGCAAGTAGTTCTGTACAAATTAAAAGGTAAAAACGGAAACAAAAAAACTATTTATAAATAAATGACAAAAGAAACAGGTAGATGAAACGATAAAAAAATCTAAAGATAAAAGCAGTTTGAGCATTAGTTGGATGTGGACGCCTTTGATTATAAACAAATCAGAATTCAGCTTGGTCTTAACAGAAAAGAGTTTTTAAAGTAGTCCTGCTGTACATATTTAAACAATGCTTTAGCAGTTTTAATAATGAGCAAACTGTACTACTTGTTAAACTACATATTACCTTTAATATAAAATATAGAATTATTTATGTTCATTGGAAAATTTTGGACCCGAGGTGTTTTTTAAACTCATGTTTTGATTCTTAAATAGTTGAGTGCATTTTAAAACCTGTTTTGAGTTATCGCGACAGTTTTCTCATCGGATGAAGGATGACAACTGTCATTAATTTTTGACTCGTATTTCTTTCATTTTCACTTGCTTTATTTACTCTATTATTATTTACTCCTTTAGAGTTTTTCACATCAGTGTTAGCTGATGGTTTTTCTCTGGAGTTTGAGTGACAGCAAGTCTCCTCAAGTCTCCAGGATTCGTCTCAGCAATGCTGTCGTTTGGATAGTCTCTACCCGTCCGCCAACTTCCAAGTCCTCCAGGCCCTTTAGTAATCCTTTAGTTGCTGTGCCTAACGCACCAATCACAATTGTCACAATCGTTACTTTCATGTTCCACAGCTTTTTTAATTCTCTAGCAAGGTCGAAGTACTTATCCTTCTTTTCACTTTCCTTCAGATTTATTCTGTGGTCCGCCGGGACAGCAAAGTCGACAATTTTGCAGATTCTCTTTTTTTGTTGATTATTATGAGGTCTGGTCTTCTGGCTGGGATTAGGTGATCCGTTTGTATGTTAAAGTCACATAGGAGTTTATGCGAGTCATTTTCTAGGACAGGTGCCGGGTTGTGCATTACTTGTTCTCTTTTGAGAGTTTTTCACACCAGCGTTAGCTGATGGTCTTTCACTGGAGTTTGAGTGAAAACAAGTCTCCTCAAGTTTCTAGGACTCTTCTCAGTATTCCGGCCCATCTCATTAATATAGAAGTTTTAATCGTCTCCTCTCGAACTGTTATTTCCAAATCCTCCAATCCTTGTATTAATCATTTCGTGACGGTACTAAGAGCACCAATTACAATTGGTATTATTGCCACTTTCACGTTCCACAACTTTTTCGATTCTCTAACAAGGTCGAGGTACTTATCCCTCTTTTCACATTCTTTTAATTTCACTCTGTGTTCCGCCGGGACAGCAAAGTTCACGATTCTGCGAGTTCTCTTTTTCTTGTTGATATTATAAAATCTGGTCGTCTGGCCGAGACTTGGGGATCCGTTTGTATCTCGAAATCTCAGCGGAGTTTGTGGATCTCATTCTTTAGGACAGATTCTTGGTTGTGTATATACCATTTGTTCATATGGACAAACTTCAACTTCTTGCACAATTCACAGTAGATCACCTTGCTCACCCAGTCAAGCCTAGTCTTTCTGTGCTAATTTGCTACATTCAATTATTATTATTATTATTATTATTATTATTATTAAAGTTAAATGAAGCTTTGGTTTGTTTAACGGGATATTAGAAATTATTTAATTACGATATTCATTCCTAAATGTTTAATTAAAAATGTTTCTATTTTCAATGTTCCATTACATTTTTTAACATCGTACTTTTGCTTTTAATGATTTGTTTCCATTCAGTAGTATAGTTTCTCGAAT
This sequence comes from Sepioteuthis lessoniana, assembly GCA_963585895.1. NCBI lineage: Eukaryota > Metazoa > Mollusca > Cephalopoda > Myopsida > Loliginidae > Sepioteuthis > Sepioteuthis lessoniana. Next base: position 28,549,601 of record OY757919.1, on the reverse strand, counting down.
TTCTGCCTAACAACCACAATTTACATGCAATAATGGTTTCAAGTAAGCAATAATAATAATAATAATAATAATTAGTGAAGAATGATAGCTTCCTGTAATTATTCTTAATTCAAATAATTTGCATATAATCTATATAATTCTATCTAACATTACTTGTAAATTTGGTGACCATAGTCTTGGGTGACTCGCAGGCTCTCTTTTCAATAGCTACCACACGGAGGTGTAGGGGAGGGCACTACACCATTCCCTGGATTCTTTCACTTTACCCTTGACCCTACCTTATAATGCTTAGTTTTAAGCAAGGCGGCATCAAGTACCATTTTTTGAATTTTTGGTATGACTCAAGCAGGGATTGAACCCCGGTCTTCTAGACCATGGGCGAACACTCAATTTAACTGGCGTAATTCTATCTAAGACGGATACTTTTCAAACAATCTATTTAGATGGTGCTTTAATAAGCATTACAACTCTGAGTCAGAGTGGACCTGGGAGTAATGATATAGTAAGAGTGACTTATCACTCCCAAGAGCTCCAGAACGGCAGCCTCACCACTGGATGTAGTTTAATGGCAATAGATTTTTTCAATAACATTCCTCAGGTATCAAATTTAGAATTTTCCTTCTCCTAAGCTGGTTGCTCAGCTTACGTTGCTATTTACCCAAAGTCGAAAGAAAAAGGATTCATGTTTTTCCCAAGAGCATTTTCTAAAAGTTAAAATTAAACATCCTCGTGCAAGATTAGAACTCGGCTTGTCGAGTTAATTTTATACACTGATAAGCGTCAAGCCACGTGCGCCTCCTATTTATTTATTCATTTAATTTTCACTTTTGTTAATAGTAAATCAATGCACAAAAGTATGAAGACATTTTTTTCTGAAAAGAAGAATCCATTATTGTTGTTACTTATTCATTGATTTTTCTTGTTATAAATAAAACATGTAATTCCAAATGATGTCTCATTCGAACGATTCAAACATTATTGATAGACTAAACAAACTTATTTAACCTTTACAACCTGAGAGGCCAAGACTTGTGGTGGTAAATAAAAGTATCTATACCCTGGCAGTTTGAATTCTTGCAGGAGAATCCCCATTTCTATATTGTTATTGCCTAGCAACAATACAACGTATTAGAAGTGTCCGTACATGAGCACCATGGCCTAGCGCATTGGGCCTATATTTGTGCCGTTACCTTAGAAGTACATACACCTAAGCAGACTGAATTCTGGTCGGCAATCCCCATTACTACATCGCTATTGCCAACAAAATGTTGTAGTCTGTTATTCATTAGTCTTACAGGCTGTTAGGTAACAGATTTCATAAAATGTTCAGCTGCTTTTAGATCCACGAACCCAGAGTGGAATGGAAGGCACAAGCATGACCGAGGAGAAGTCTCGGTTTTAATGTTTAGGAACGATTAAAGCAATTTGTTCTTTTTATGTAATAATCTCAAAGATACAAATAAAATAAAAACTAATGATATTCAGCTAAAAATATTCCAATTTTTGAAAGAATTTTTTTCCAGATTATCATTAGTGTGAGTAAACTCCTTAAAAACAAAACAATTTTCGCTACTCCTGACTCAGAACATTTTAAAAATATCCCTCCAAATCCTCCTTGACGTTTCAAGGCAAACTGAAGGTAAGTAGTCGGTACCCAGTTCCTCTTAAAGTATTTCAGATTAGCAGTTACAAAGTAGAATGCATAGCCCGATTGCACTTTTTAAGTAAGAAAACTTTTTCAATTGTCATGGCGATGGGTTTCAAGAGCTTTGGTGAGAAATAAACAGACACAGACGTGATACGAACCTGGTTCATTAACTTTGTTGTCTATACTGAGAACATCGTGCCTTCTTTCAGATGTTTTTCCACAGTGGGTGTATAAAAACTCGGATATTTGCCAGAGTTCAAATACAGAATATTGGTGGCGCCCCAGCGCCGCTTCTTCAAATATCTTTCGCCTTTGTCATGTTCACAGGAAGAAAGCTGAGTAGAATATTACTATCTTGGAATTATATCTCAAATTTACTAAAATGACAGAAAAAAAGACAGTATTATCTACAGAGGATCAGAGTATAGTACCTATACACTCTGTCTATGATGAAAGTGTTGCTTCCTGGCACTTCTGCTGAGGATTAGATCATTAGTCTCAGACAGGAATCCGAGTATAATATCTGTTCCTTCATCTCAGGATACAAATACAATCTACCTTCAAAACACACACACACACACACACACACACACACACACACACACACACACACACACACACACACACACACACACACACACAGAATATCATATATACTATGTTGATATCCCTTTCAATAGATGAGATAATAATGTCAACATAAACCAAGTGAAGGCATGGAATGCTATTAACGGATTATCGATAATATGGAAATCTGATCAATTCGATAAAATCAAACGAGGTTTCTTACAAGCTGTTACTATATCCATTCTACGATATGGATGCACCACATGGACGATAACAAAACACACAGAGGAAAAGCTAGATGAGAACTACACAAGAATGCTGTCTTGAACAAATCCAGGAGATAACATTCCACAGGTGTACGGCCACCTGTTTCTCATCTCAAACCACCTATGTAGGACGAACAAGACATGCGGGGCATTACCGGAGAAGCAAGGATAAACTCATATGCGACTATCTTTTATGGACTCCTTCATATCGACGTTCTAGTACTGACTAATCAGCAAAGATTTACGTCAACGCTGTGCGGACACAGGATGCAGCTTAGAGGATCTGCTTGGAGCCAGGTGCAATGGATAATTGGGATGAGAGAGAGAGAGAGAGAGAGAGAGA
>OY757919.1:28509277-28544277 GCA_963585895.1 Sepioteuthis lessoniana | reverse complement strand
CTTATATGAAATATCTACCTGAACAGAAAGATGATACAAGAGGTAAGAGGAAAATCTTTGGATCCTTTTAGTGGCCAAAAGAAATAAAAGTTACCCATTTCAATTTTATGTTTGTTTCTATTCTCTCTCACTCGAGCATTTGCCCTCATTATTCTTTCATTACTTAATATAAGCATCAAAGTGTTAGCAACAGGAAGCCGACATTTCTTGGCTTAGCTCATTGGCAGATTTTCCAGAATGCAATAAATAGATAAATGAATAAAAAAATAAAACAAAAAGAAAAAAAAACAACAACAAATAAACAAGAACAAACAGTCAACAACAACAAAGAAAAAAAGAAGGAAAAAAAAAATCAAACAAACTTTGTAATAAACCAAAGTTACTTTTTTCTTTTTAGTTTCGATCATATTTATATATATTTATTTGGTTTATTTTTAGAGCAGTGTTAATGAGAGTTCAGTTCCAGTTGAAACAGTTTCCATACTGAAACTTGATCATTCACTAATCCATTCTCAACACGACTTTCGAACATCTACTGACAGACACACACTATTGCACACCTATTAGGGAACATTGCTATTAACATGCACACACAGACACCTTCGTGCGCGGACATGTGCATATATGTACACATATTATGCATGTATCAGCTAAATCAAAATGATGTGAATATATGCATATGTAGGGATATCATCAAAACTCTTTCATAGAAATACATGTACAGACATATGTATATATTCATTATATACATAATCAAATGACTATTTGACAAAGATTTGACTTATAATAATAATAATAATAATAATAATAATAATAATAATAATAAATGGTATATGCACAAATTTGGAATCTGCAAATGAGACGCATAAAATTCTCTGGGACTTTGAGATACAAATGGAATACCGACTAGAAGACAAAACCTATTGATTATTGATTATTGACAAGAAAAAACTTGTGATCAAGCGGATTTTGCCATTCCAGTCGACGACTCAGTAAAAATAAAAGAAAGCGAAAAGGTTGACAATTACCTGGAACTTGCCAAAGAGCTAAAAAATGGAACATGATCGAGACGGTGATACCGACTGTAGTTCGATCCCCAAAGGTTTGGAAAAGAGACTGGAGCAATTGGCGATGAGAGGAAGAATTGAGACAATCCAGACAACAGCGCTGTTAAGATCAGCCAGAATACTTAGAAGAGTCCTGGAGCCCAGAGGAAACTTGCTGTCACTCAGACTCCAGTGAAAAACAACCAGTTAAAACTTATGTGAAAAGCTTGCAAAGAAATGTAATATATTCCCCACAATAGAATAACATTACATATCAGAAAACATTAAATCTTTGATTGAAATGGTAAATCGATTGAATGGAACCAGTGTCAGCACGTGTTTTCTTTTTTTTGTCGGTAAAAATCGCACGATGGATAATGAGGCACAAAGGAAGAAACAGATCTCACCTAAAAAATTATTCTGATCTAGATTTCCTAGAACAGTTAAATTTTTTTCCAGGCATGAGTCTAATAATTCCTGAAAATTTGGTTGAAATCAGACTAAAAATGATAGTGTCTTAGCTGGATATTTGGTGAATTATAATGAGATATACAGACATAAAAGTATATGCGCACAATTGCTGTTTCAAAATTATATCAAATGAGTGAATCAGAAATCAAGGTTGAAGGTCACAGAAAAGATAAAAGGTGAAATATACCAAAGATAATTTGGAGATTAACCGAATCAATAAATAACTTAATCCTCTCAACCAGTATTCGCACTTTCTCTACAACAATTCAACTAAAGCAATTGCCGTTCATCGAAGATTGCACTAATCATGATAGCTGTTTGTCTAGCCACAAACCAACCGTTTAACAAGCGTGTCTCACATACTATTTACACTATAGAGTAGGTTTTCTTAAACATTTTATGCTCGCGTATACGTTCGTCTTCTTTGACAGTATTGACGTATCAACTCTGAAAAATATAGAGTAAAATATATGTATACAATAAAACTAACAATAGATATGTAGTATTTGCTAGTAGTTTAATTTAACATTACATTTTCATTAAATGGATGACCTTGGCTTTTTTCAGCAAGTAATTTAATCGTAGGCCAAGTTTCAGATAAAAACGCTCAAATATCATTCTCAGTTTACTGTTTTGAACAGAATTTCATTTTGCTATGGACACTGCTGAAAAACTATATTCCCAAAGTTGTAAGTGTATGGGAAGAAAGTCGATTAAAAACGGATATACCTGTAAACGAGATATGTTTATTTTTAAGAAATGATCAGTTTGATTTGTAAAGTGTTGCTGTCTGCGTCGGATTCACAAGATGTAAGAATTACGTTTTATATAGTTGTAAGTATTAAAAAAAAATCAAATTAAAAAAACAAAAAAAAAAACCCAAACAAATCACAAGTATCTACATAATTTCTCTTACGTATCCTGCTATAAAGACTCCTATATTTACTGGGTGTGCCATGTTAGTGGCCTGGAGCCCTAACATGGAGAAATAACTAGCAAGCTAGTTTCGAAGACCGTTGCTACTGAATTAAGTTCGATCTTCAGAGGTGCTACATTTGAAATCTTGAACTAAACTATGCTAAGCTTAATATGTACGAACTAGAGCACCTTCCTATGGAATAATAATTTGAACAGCTATAAGATTTTTCTAAATTTAAATTTAGAAATTTTTTCTGCATTTTCAACAGGAGAGTGGACATTAGATATCCTTGTCAATAGTTCTATGTCATCATCACTGAGCTACACCTGTGAATCTCTGTAGATTAAGTGATAAGTAAGAATTTCTGATATTTTGTCTTGAATGTATACAACATCTGGCAACAATAATGGAATTAGAACACTAAAAGGATGTTTACTTTGATTCACTTTTATTAAACAGTAAATAAACTAATAGCAGATAATATAAAAACTTTTGATTCTCAGAAAATTCTGGCCTCATAAAGAATTTCTTAAACAAACTAGATGGAATTATGGTAAAAATGAGATTTTTTTTTCTAAGCCATGCAAAGAAAAAAAATTTAAATGATCTGGTAATTTGCATTCTTAAAACAAATACCAGTAGAAGTTAAGATATGCTTATAAAAACCAACATGAACATCTAAGTGTTTTAATTATATTACATTTTGCTGGGTTAGGAGAAATTAGAGAGAATAATGTGTTCTGTATCACTCCTCATTCTTTAGTCATCGAGAAAGGCGCCAAAAGTTTCATCTGTCGTCTCTTTGTGGCATCCATTAGCCACTCAAGATCATGGAACTGTGCTAGGATTTGTGTGCATGTCTGTGCAAGGTTATATTGAAGTTGTCAATGAAAGAAGTTTCTTCTTTGTAACAGATGTTGTCCAAGGCAAGGGCGAGAACTGATATAGCTTGGCACTCGCGTAATCGCAGGGGTTCACCAAAAAGAGGTTGACCATAAAATCGGATTGTCTTAGAAATTCCAAATCCGGATTTTATCATGAGGATTTATTCAAGAAACCTATTCCATGTAAAGCAGCTGAGGTTTGCGTTCAGAGCCGTCCTTATCTTAGACTAATTTCTCACTGAGGCTAGAAAACCTCTGACGGTCCTACTTTTCTATAGATTGGGAGACGAAATGGATTTATATCTTTTTGAAGGCTGTTAAGACTAAGTGACTCCAAACATTCTCGACAGGATTTTGAGCTCCGTTCTTTGTTCCGTTAATCATCTCACTACCCTCACCGCCAATTTTCCTAATTGCGGGAAAAAGAAGCAGAAAAATAATCCCATTGGGCCAGATGCATTGAGAAACTGACTTTCAATGGAAAGCTGGTGTGCTTGTGGGAATAACTGCGATATGAAGGTCATGAATTGTTTTGGGGAAATGTATTAAAAACAAAAGTGCTGTTAAGAATATCAAGTAAATAAAAACAAAGTATTAAAAAAAGGAAGAAAAACGGTATTTAAAGCTAGTAAAAACAAACTGTGAAATGCGAAAAGTTTTGTCTTCTAAATCATGAATGAAAAAGTGTGAAAGTAACTGAGACATTGCCAACTGTTTTTGAAAACTTTTCCCCCGTCTATTCCACACATTTATTTGTAGTTTTGTTTGGTTTTCTGCTAATCTCCATATTTCGCAATTTCACGTTGAAATAGTTTCCACTAATTTGAAAACCGAGATCTTCATTAGTCTTTCTTTAATGTTAAGAAAGTTTACAAAGCCTTACACAATGACAACATGGTGATCAAATCAACCAAGTTGTAAAGATACAACCACAGAGCTGCCACCTGCAAGTCATTGCACCAAACAAAGAACACAGGAAACAAGTATCAAATCAAACATATAAATTTCCATGAAAATGATCAGAGAACTTTTTGCTAATTATCTATTCTTAGTCATCAAAAACTCACGAATATATTTGAATTATTCTTTTTTAAAAAATCTTATCTATAATTTGGTTTTAATTTTTTGCATTCTACTGTGGCAACAATTGATTCTTGATACTTTCGAAGATCCTTGCTGGTGTTTCTACAGCAATAAAATTTAATTCAGCATATGAAAATATATCATGAAAATATTCACGGATATATTTTAAGTTTCTTCTTTTAGAAATGAAACCAAAGGAAAAAAAGGCAGGTTTATTTTGACTTAAAATTTAAGAGCAAATTATTTGATCAGCATCAGCAAGAGCTAAATTAATCTATTTTTATTAATTTGAATAAAACAAAGTTCTTCAACATTTTGAAGCGGAGCGGCCGGTATTTGTGCCACTATCTATGAATATATACACCCGAGCGATCGGGTTTCCGATTGGGAAATCCCTATTTCTATATCACCAAGTAATAATACATTTTCAGGTATTTTAAAAGCAGAAGCCCAGGGTACGGAACTCAAGAACGTGTGTATGTGTGTGTGGGGTTGGAGGTTCAGAGTTCTAAGCGCTAAATTCAACATTTTACTCCGTATTAAGATCATAACATTCCTGTAGAGACATAGAAAACTGACGGAAAACAGACAAATATACATCATACTAGGAAATATTGACAGAGGGAAATGAATTTAGAAAAATGATTTTTGCATGTATTAACGAAACATAAAAAATACCACAGGGCATGATTTTTATTTGAGCGATTGTATTAAACACTTTTTTTTTGAAAATAAAACAATCCGCATCTTAATAATAATCTGTATTCGCTCTTTATAATTCATCTTAAAAGATAACAATTATATGCTAATTATAGAGTGCTTCTTTAAATGTTTTTGAAATTAATTCCCCTATAAATGCTGAGAAGACACTAAATTTGAATCATTTTTAGTTGTTATTTTATAAGTATCATTAGGTTTTATATTTTCTATCACAGAATTTTTGGCTGATATATTTTTTGAGCTTCAAATTGAATTGCAGAATTCCTAATTAAAAAAAAAAAAAATACTGTCATGGATGGTAAGGCGCATCTGTATCGATAAACAGTGTGGAGAATAGAATCAACGACGAGAGTTCGACTGGGATAGTTTGTATTCACTTCGCTTTAATGCTCTTGTGAAAGGTATAAATCCACTTCTTCCCAGAGTACAAACCCTTCACCAAAAAGATGAAACAACAAAAACCAAAAACCAAACCAAAATAAAATAAAACAAAATATAAACAGCATTCTACGCTTCGACCGTGTTTATTCTTTTTTTTTTTTTAAAACTGGTTTTTGATTAAAACTAATTCCATTGAACACACACAAAAGATTTACAAAATTGACCATTTAGGAAAGAAGTCGAAAATGAAAACCTTTCATCCTAACTCCAACGGAAAACGAGATCATTGTTAGTGAGTTCGATCATCACAGAGTACCTCACACTTCTGGCCTTGTGCCAAACTAAGCTAAGCTTAGTAAATGGCAATTCTGTTGCGAGGAACTGATGTACCAAACTTACATAAATTCCCAATGGGTCTGAAAAATTTGGATCGGTGGGAACTATTAAAAAAGAAAAAACCTCACAAACCTTACGCTACATATTGCTATTTCTTCCTTATTTTAATCTTTTGACAGCATTAGCTTCTTCGTAATAGTTAATAAAAATCTGGCTGCTTGACTGATCTAAAATGCAACTAAAAGGATATACAAAACAGACCGTTTTGTATAAAGTTTGAAATCTTTCAATTCTCTAAAATTAAATTAATTTTAAAATTTGACCCAAAACTAAAACCTCAAATTTAGTTTCTAATCGGCGAGAAAAGAAAATGCAACTAAATTATTTTTCTTTTTTGGCTTTGGTACTTTTAAATTATGGACGTTAACTTTTAAAGAAAACGCCCCTGGCCTTGCTAAATATGGGAGAATATCGGCTTCATGAATAATGTTTACTAATAAATCATTAATAGTAGCATTGATCTTTTAAATCCTCATATAAATTGCATTGAAGCTAGACAAATAATTGCTCAGAATTTCATTATACAAACACTAACCCTATTCTGTCAGTAATGTTTGCTTTGATTCTTGACCATTAACAGTAAGTTTCTGATTTTTATTCCGATATAATAAATTTATTTGTATAATAATATGCTTAGCAAAGCATTAACATTATATATGCAATAATCCTATTCTGTCAGTTTTGCTTGCATCAGTCCTTGAGCTTTTCTATTTTTTCTTCCCCATGTCAATGTATTTCTATTGAGAAAGAGATGGATTTATGTCTTTCTCAAGGCTGTTGAGTTGGTGTGACATTCTCATCGGACTTTGGGCTTTGATCATCGATTTCATTTTTAGCTCCGTTAACCATTTCGCCACTTTCACCCTCATTCATTTACTTGTGGGTAACAAACAGACAAATAATCCCATTGGGACAGATATATTGAGAAACATATTTTCAATGAGAGGCTGATGTGGAGGTCGAAACAACTGCAATATGAAAGTCACTAATGACTTTAGAAAATGTATGATTCCAATCAGCTCAAATTTGTCATGCATTTTGGGAATTGATATACCAAATGAATATATTTCATCAATCCCCCACCACTGCGTTTCAGATCGGTCAAGTTGACAGATATCTATTGACTTTTACGAAGAAGCTAATGCTGTCAAAAGACTAAAATGAGGAAGAAATAGCAATATGTAGTGTAAGATTTCAGTTTGGCATAAGGTTAAAAGTATGGGCCTTTGTGAGAATCGAACTCGCTAACAATAGTTTCGTTTCCCACCAGAGAGGGTGTAAGGTTTTTGTTTTTATAGTAGAGACCAACGAAAAAGACTCAGCATTGTGGGTTTTTTTCGTCGAGTTATGTCAATGTTAATTCAACCATAAAAATTAATTCTTGACTAATGATAAAGCATTTCTTCCTGTTTTTCAATACAAAACCAATAATGATATCAAGAGCAATGTATTTAAATTATATTTATAGCAATCGTATTGGGTCAATCACGTTGGATTTATTCATGACCACTGACAATACGTTTCTTATTTTAAATGCAGTACATTCGGATTGAGTGCTGAAATTTATCTAAACAAATTTTGTATTTATTCATCAAACTTTTTACCAGTTGGCTGAATATTTCTGTTTGTGCAAAACATGACAATAGAAAAGTGAAGGAGTAGCGGTAACGTCAATGGTTGGTGATAAATGATTTACGATTTATTCTGTTCTTTACAGAATTCTTTTCATGACACCCCTAAAAATCAATTCCCTTGAAGTTTGCAAGAAGAACTTAAAACGGTCCTTTGCTGAGAACACAAGAATATTGGAAATAGTTCCAATTCTGTTTTCTTTTCATAAGCGTGTCAATTAAAGGAACAGTTAAAAAGTAATTGTTCATTTTTGGTATCGCTTTTGCGAAGTTTACTGGTTTCCTTTGCTGATAATGCGTTTATCAGCGTTTATCTGTTGGCTGCTTTCTCTTCTGCACAAAACTCTTCATCAAATAAGAATTAATGTCAACTGACGATTAGCAAGGATACCCTGAAAATGGCTCCCTCTGGGTGGAGGCACAAACGATTGTCTGACTTAGCAAGAGACATACAAGTATCAGTTATTATATAAAGATTTTTATTGAATTAAAATTTGCTGACGATTGTTTTTTTTAAATAGAACTTCCTTCATTTTAAATTTAGTTCCATTATTTACATCTACAGTAATATAGTTATTTTATTTTGACATTTTATTGGATGAAGCGTTTTCAAAGAATTTTGACGAGTATTTCTTCATTTTAATTTTACTTGCTTTCATCACAACTATTCAGACAAAAAGGCTAACCTGCGGACGGAATCCTGGTAGCTGAGCAGTTCATGACTAAATGGTTATGTGACTTGTCACACTCCATTTCGGCCCTTATTTGGACTAGATCCGCGGTAGCAGAAGCCCGATCTCATCAATCAGCAGGCCATGTCAAACGGAAGGCAGTGGCTGAGGGTCAATTACGTTGAGAGAAAAACCAATGAAAATTATTTCTACCAGTTCATGAATACACATGAAATTAATGAAAACTATTACTGCCAACACACACACACACACACACACACACACACACACACACACACACACACACACACACACACACACACACACACACACATATATATATATATGTATACAGAGATACACGCATATGCACATATTTATACACATACATGTATATATATATATATATATGTGTGTGTGTGTGTGTGTGTGTGTGTGTGTGTGTGTGTGTGTCCAGTCAGCATTTTCTCTTTTAAACATGTTTGATTGAATAGAACAGACATTTTGAATCTGTCTATTCTATCTTTCATCTGTTCAAGGCTTCGTGAGAATTGTTTGACTTGTAAAGAATGAGTTTAGGAAGGCAACACATTTTCCCATTGTACTTTCGGCTCCAATTGGAGACATTTTCAGGGGTGCGAATGATATAATAACACAATTGCGAGTTATAAACATTTATATAAAAAGTAGGGGAAAGAACAAGCAGGAGGGAAATTTACAGATTAAAAGAATTTTACTCAAGGTAAGAGGAGGAATTGGATAAAAGAATAAAAGAATTTATAGAATAAAAGAATAAAAGAATTTTACAAGGGATAAGAGGAAGAATTGGAGGAAAAAGTGCTATAGACATAATAAAACAAAACAAACACAATTTCAAACAAAGAGAAAAAACAAACAAAATGACAATTTCTATATAAAGATTAACATATCTAAAACAAGATCAAGTTCAAAAATAGTAGCCATATTCTAAAATGTGAGGGAACATTTGTACATCAGGGTCTTAGAGTGGCCAACGCTTGTGCAACTCGAATACTTTCTTTTAAGTTTTCATAATTATTATCGAATGAGAAACCGAAGAAAGATCACCAGAATTCACTTCAGCCTCAGTTGTCTTAGTTGGATAACTTGACAAAGAATTAGGAGTCAAAAACTCCCAGGAATAATATACATATATATATATATATGCACATATAAGTGAGAGAAAATGAAATGAATCAAATATGTTGAAAAGATAAACAGAAGAAAGATATATTTAGCGTGAAAGAACATTTTATTCATTATCTATGCCGACAAGTATTTCAAATTTAAATTTGCCAACACGCAAAGTATTCAATTAAAGATTATTTTAAAAATAAAAATAAGAATAAGATAATAATGATAATAATATAAAAGTAGGTTCAGCATGCAATCTGAAAAGTGGTCTTATATTTAAGATAATTTTTAATTGAATACTTTGTATGAAGGCAACTTAAAGTTGAAACGTGTCGGCACAGACAATAAATAAAATTTTCCTCCAAACCAAATGTATATGTTTCTTCCGTTTATCTTTTTGACATATATGCACACACACACACACACACACACACACACACACACACACACACACACACACACACACACACACACACACACACACAACCCCCAACAACAACGACAAATAAATATAAGCATATATACACATGTATATGTATACACAGACATATATATATATATATTCATATATATGCATATGAATATGTATATATATATATATATATATATATATATATACACATACATACATATAGATATATATATAAACATACAGACATATATAAAAACACATTAACATTAATACATGTACACATACATATCTAAACATATATACACTGATATGCATGTATGCACACATACATATACATATATATGCATATACGCACTCGCACACTCACACACACACACACACACACACACATATATATATATATATATGTATATATCCACATATATACCAATATAGCTTTGCACATATATACATATACACACATATGCACACACTTATATGCATATTCATATACACATATATAGACATGCATATACACTCACATACAAATATTTACGCATATTCACATATATACACATATACACACATACATGTTCAGATACATATTTGCACACGCAAACATACATACATACATACATACGTATTACATATACACTCACACATACAGATATATATATATATATATACATATATCCGTATACATATAGAGATATACATACATATAATCATATATGCACATACACGTATTCATATATATATATATATATATATATATATATATATATATATATACGAGGTGCCTTCAATAAGTTTGTAGACCTTTTTGTACAGGCGTTTAAAATTGTCGTAGACTCCTGAAAATTTAGTATGTTATTGCTATACATCTTATGAGATGACTGACCAATTTTTATGATTTCAGCTACAGCAGCAATTGTAATACACCCTACTAAAGTCTGATTGTCACAGCTGGTGAATTTCAAAAATGCAATCTGGACGTCAGGACACTTTAGAAGAACGATATGCAATAAAATTCTATTCTAAACTTGGAAAAAATACCACAGAAACGTATGGAATGCTTCAAACTGCCTTTCGACCATCTTGCATGAATCGAGCATTGGTTTTTGAGTGGCATAAGAGATTCAAGGAAGGAGGGAGTCTGTGAGGGATGATGAGAGGTGTGGTAGGAGTAAGGAAGTCAGAACACCAGAGTTGATTTGCCAAATAAAGAATTTCATCAGATAAGGACCGTCGTGTGTCTATAGAGACAATAAGTGCACAATTTGATGTCAGTGTGGGAACTGTACACACAATTATTCGCGAGGAACTGAAGATGCAGAAGATTTGCGCGAAGTTTGTCCCATCCTTGTCACAGACTATTTGACCAAGATGGGCATCAAGACAGTTCCTCACCCTCCCTATAGTCAAGACCTTGCTCCCTGTACTTTTGGTTATTCTCTAAGCTCAAGGAAAACCGTAGAGGCTGTCGTTATGAGACAATTGAGGAGATAAAAGAGGCTGTGGCGAAGGTCATTGACACGCTCACACAAGAGGACTTCCATGGAGTCTTTCAGAAGTTGTTGGAACGGTACAACAAGTGCATTGTAGCCGGAGGAGATTACTTCGAAGGGGACTAGAGTTTCATGTGTGTACTATCAATAAAAGTGCTTATACGAAAAAAGTCTGGAAACTTATTGAAGGCACCTCGTATATATATTCATGCATCCGTTCAGACCAGAAAAATTATCCCCATAATTCAAGTGAAAAATTGTTCTCGGAGTAAAAAAGAAAACTTCGTCTACATCAAAAATATTGAAATCTCTAGTGGATACTCCTTGCAGTACTAGAACAATCAGAAGGCATTTTAACAACGGAAAAATTAAGCATAAAAAAAGAATTCATCGTCCAAGGTTAACTATGAAGCTCGAAGAGAAACGACTGGAATATGCTCGTCAATATCAAACCATGAGTGCTCAAGAATGGCGAAAAGTTGTTTTCTCAGACGAAAAGAAATTCGATTTGACGGTCCAGATGGCTTTCAGAAGCACTGGCACGCCCAAAATTTTCCAGAAGAAAATTACTCAACAAGTCATATATATTTATGTCAAAATATCTCTTATGATCTGGGATGGGGGCTTCTCATCTTCAGGAAAACCTAAACTAAAATTTGTCAGTGGTTGATAAAAAGATGCAGATTATATGATAATGCAAAATGATTTATCTCTCTCACAAGAAGGGAGTCGTCTATGTGTAGAAGAATGGATTTTCAGCAAGATAATACTGCTATCCACAATGCATCAATAACAAAGACTTCTTGACCACCCTGTGTGCTCTCCAGACCCCAATCCTATAGAAAATTTGTGGGGATTGATTGTTTCAAAAGTTTATGGAGGAGGTCGACAGTACTCAGCAATTTTTGAACTCAAAACGCAATCTTAGACGCATGGGAAAAATACCTTTGGTTCAACCTCAGAAATTAGTTGATTGTATGCCTAGCCAAATTTTTGAGGTTATCAAAGCTAACAGCGGATCTACAAAATATCAAATAAAAAAATGCCTTTATATTCCAAAGTTCTGCTCATTGGTCTTATATTTATGTCAAAATAAAATTTTAGAATTAAGAATAAATGGTAATATGCATTTAAAAAATGAATTGAAATTTCTTAGTATTTTGAATTTGTCTTATCTTTCATATATCTGATTTTCATAATTCAAAAATTTTAAACTATATTTTTCTTCATTTTTGTGGGTGGTATTATATTTTTATCCAGGGGTGTATACATACTTACATATTCATGTATAAGCACACACACACACACACACACACACACACACACACACACACACACACACACACACACACACACACACACACACACACACACCTTATTTGTTTTTCCCCCAATTCTTCTTTTTATTTCTTATATACGAAATCCATCTTTATAGAAGAACTACTGTTGTACTATTAAAACCATAGCTGGATGGATACGAGGGTTCATACCTTTTCTAGGTGTTTTAGTCGGAAAGAAAACTTTACAGTAATTCCCTATATAAGGAAACAATATTAAATAGCTTGCAAGTGGTATAGGCCATTGAACAATAACCAAAGCAAACAAAACTATTTGCCAACAATTCACTTACAAACCATATACACAAAAAGACAAAATACAACAAACAAGATTTGCTATTAAATAAACAACAACTGTTAACATGTGACGAAACAAAGACAAATGAAAAGATTATAACTTCAAGAATCTTTTCAAGTGTTTACACAGCGTTGTTTGTTTTGAATAAAAGAATACAAAAATGACCTTTCTTAGTGCTATTTCTATTACTCTCAGACAAAAGGAGTTTTAAAAAATAATAATACATTATATATATATATATATATATATATATATATATATAAACTCCAAATCCCGATAGTCATAAATAAGGACTATAAGGACTATTTTGTTAATGAAAACAATATCTTCAAACCAGTAAGCAGTAATCTTTTTTTAGCGTAATTCCTGTGAGGCGAATAATCATATAAGCAACGTTGCCCCGTCGTATTTCATTTGCGGTGAATAATCATAAATGGCAAAATTGCCCTGTCGGAATTTATTTGAGGTTAATAATCATGTAAGCAACTGTTATGGTAATTTACCTACGCACGCAAGAACTCTCCCAGCTATAAATAGTAGCAGGTCCGGTTCTTAGGCAGAAGGCAATATTCCAGCAGACAGCCCTGGCAGTCGGACCGAAACAGTCTCGCTAGTAACCCTCTTATTTGCATATGTTCTATTACTGTTTTTGTTAATATATTTGTTTAACTCAATTCTTTTGTTGTGTCTTTATTTCTGGCCCCAAATAAGGCCTCAACAGCAACATTGCCTGTCGTATTTTATTTGAGGTTAATAATTATTGCCTTGTCGTATTTTATGCGAGGTGAATTATGATATTGACAACATTGCCCTGTCAGCAAGACTTTGAATACCCAGATTGTATCCTCTGCTGAGAGTTAAGACCCTAAATTTCATCCAATGGTAATGATCCAGTTTTGAAATCCTGAGGTGTGTGGAGTCACTTCTTTGCTGTCATTACTCCCTGATCAACTCTGATGATAAAGTGTTTGTGACTTTTAAGCTTCCCCTCTCTTGAGTAAAATAGATCTATCAGAAAATTATTATTTGAAACCATATAAACGTATGCAAATTATTTGTATAAAGAATTAGTTTCTTGAAGCTTTTCCATCTTGATTTAATTGCTTTACATCGCCAATATTTAGACCATCATTATCCTAATAATATCCCAAAACAAGAATACGAAGTTACTCGAATAATTTCTACTACAGAGCAATTTCAGGTTGACCAAATATATTTGCAACAATCAGAAATACGAAGCTCTGTGAGAAAGAAAGGGGTGTCATGAGTATGCTTTTAACCTGTATTCGGCTGTGTGGAGTACCCCTCAGTGCCATTACTCCGTGATCTACTCTGACACTGAGTGGTAGTATCTGTTTAGGTTACATTTAAGGGTCAAATAGATCTGTTTGAAAATGATTCATATTAGATAGGGATATATCATACGTGTGCTAATTAATTTTTTTTATCAAGAACACTTGATGCTATAATTGTTTACTATGGATTATTATGATTAATTACTTCAAACCATAGAACCAATGATTGATATTAAATAGAAATAGTTACTTATAACCTGATAATTGTGTATAATTTATTAGTATTAGATAGGAATACTTGAAACCATGGGACAGTATGCAAATTATTTGTATTAGAATGAAATACTTGATATCATCTGTACGTAAACAAATAATTATGAATAAAAAAGTGTTATAGAATACAAAAATACAGTTAGGATTACAATCAATCATTTAGAAATGAATCAAATTTTGATAAGAAAATGAAATGAACTATAAGGAGTTGATATATCGGTAAACAAATAAACCAAATACGAAGTACGTTTAATCTCTGTCTGAAAATGAACTTTCTTTCTCTTCAGCGAAAAAGCAGAAATTCGTGTCACTGACCCCGATTGTTTACTTTGTGGCTTCATATTACCGTGTCGAGCATTTCAACCCCCTAAAATGGGCGTTCTAAATCATTCACATTTACAAGATGAAATATGTCGACGATTGCACTATCAACAATTTAATAGCACTATAAGATGATGAACGTGATGATGATGACATTAGCGACAGAGATAAAAGTTTTTATGAAGTAAGACAACCGCATGCCATCATGATAAGAAACGGGTAAGTGTCTCTTTAGAATAAGTGACGCCTTCTACTCGAATACTCAAGTTATCGGTGTCTTAATCGAGTACGTGCCACCCGCATGCCATCAACTGCAAGGAAAGATAAACGGAATGCAGAATGAAAACGTGTTGAATATTTTCTTTCGAGGCCAGGGGACGTGTATACTAATTTACTTGGCTTAGTTTGGCACTAGGCCACACTACTAGGACACCCGGTGAGAATCGAAATTGCCCACACTAGCGAATTTCTTAGAGGAAAGCGAACTACTGCATTCCAATAGATATCACGAATACATAAACGTTTACAAATGATAAAATGTCACGTGTATTTTTATATTTTTTGTCGAAACTCTTAAGTAATTATAAATCAAATTCTGATTACAGAGCAATCACTTTTATTTCTTTGTTTATATTTGAAAATGGCTCCGAGACCCAGAGTTATTCTAGTGTACACACGTCCATACTCTCACACTCAATTTCTCTCTCTCTCTCTCTCAATATATATATATATATATATATGAATTGTAAGATACTGTTGAGGCAATTTGGTTAGTTGTAATGATGTTATGACCTCGAAACCACGCCTTGTACTAGAATCATCATCTGATGAAAGCTTTATTGAACGTCCAGTTGTTTTTTTTTTGTAGTCGATGTATAATATCGAAAAATTTATAATATAATAATGATATTAAAAGATAAACTAATAAAATAACCCAAATCATAACTATAAGTTTCCCAATTTCTTGATGATGAGTTTTAACAATTAAATGACAAAACTTACTTATACTCAAGAAATTGTGAGATTTGAGGTTGGGGTTGGGAGATTTTATTCGGTTTTCGTTTTAATATTATTGCATTGAGCCCAGTTGTATTTGTTATTCTTAGCACTGTTTTATTTTTAAACTGAATTTTTGAGTTAGTAAAAGAACGGTTTTTGTTTTAAGATATAATGCATATATATATGTACTTCATTATGCAATAAGCTCTTCGGTCAGAAAATGAGATAAACGAAATAACAATAATAATAATAATAAAACTTATTTTCGTTTCCTTATTATTAAAATCATAATGACATTTGGCCGATGATAGGAAAATGACAAAAATAACGGCCTAGGATGAGCAATATTCCATCAACATCCATTTTGTCATTGTTTCCATAGTAACAATATCAGCTGTTGTCTACTATATTCAACGGATTCAGCCAAGCTGAGAGATAATATTTGTGAGGTTTACGTACCTTATCGACCGAATAGTTTTGTTGTTTGGAGCTAGGGGACACAAGGGGTCATTATCTCTCGTGTTTCCAAATAGTTCTGCTAATGGCCGATGTAGGGCGTGGCCAAAGTAGCATTTAAAAGATAGGCACCCCAAAGTCAAATCCTTTTCGACCTCGACTATGCCTTGAAACTAACTTCTTTCTTGTCCGCACAGACAGGGGCTTTGTACCACCAACATGCTTTGATAACATTGCACACGATAAAAACTCTTTGAATTTGAAAGTCTTAACATTTCTATTCTCTCTCCCACGTACGTGTTTTAATGACTGTAAAACTTATATAGAAGACTTTCAATTACATTAAGACATTTTTCTACATATCTTCTTTAAGCTTTCTATTAGAAATACAACTCACTTTTGTATTCATTCTGTTAAGTTTGCTCGGGTAATAAAATATTCTTGTTGATTAGTCGTCAATTGTTTTTGCATTGAATATGGAGAAAATATTAAACCATAATAGATTTCCTCTACTACAAGTGTCCGAATTATTATCTCTCACTAATCTAATGTTAACGATGAGTTATGGAACATTAATACGTCTGATATACTAAGAAAACCTTCAGTTTCTGCAATATATTTTTGCTCATTCAAAAACCAAATTTCAATAAATTGTTAGGTAATTATTCATTTTTTGAAACATTTTACAATAAAATTTTCAGTTAATTACATACAAACATTAACTGATTAGTTTATTGAAATATAGTTTGTATATTTGTTCTATTTTTAGAGTTTTACTTATAATATCAGAGTAATAAATTCAGTACGCTAACATGATGAGAATAACCACCATCCACTAACTATATATAACTGTACTTTTTAAAATACATACATATCTATGAAAAGCTTGATTTATAAATTACACACAATAAGAGATGTAATCACTGTAAATATTAATGAAATAGATCAATTATAACAAAATCTTCTCAAAGAAGATTTGTGACATATAAGAAGATTCGTTCTTATTGTAGATGTTATCAATCTCAGTTTACAGTTTTTTCTTTGCTTATTATGTCGAGGACTTTCATTTTTAACTTAAAAGAACCCTTCACAAATTCTCTTTGATACATACGAATTTTCAGGTTAGTTACACATGTGATTTGGGACAATCATCAAGTAAAATGTATGAATTATTCATTTTTGGAGTTGACCGCAGACCACCGGAAATGCAGATAAGGAAAGACCACCAAATGGGATAAATAAGATGGAATTTTATTGTAATTAAAAAATAATGCAGTCTCGAAAGTGGCGTTTTTTTAAAGGACGAAGAACTATGGAATACTTGAAGCAATATTCCTGGTGTTATCACAAATGCCCAAAGGAGACGAAAAAACTAATTGAAACTATGAAAACGAAAAAAATTTCCGTATAAGAAAAATAAGTTTTTAATTGTTGATTATTACATCTATTTTCCCCTTTTCGAGTAGAGCGTTCGCCAGTGGTCTGGGAGACCGAGGTTTAATCCCAGGTCGAGTCATACCAAAGACTCAAAAATAGTACTTGATGCCGCCTTGCTTAACACTCAGCATTATGAGGTGTGGATCAAGGGTAAAGCGAAGCAATCCAGGGAAGGGAGTAGCGCCCTCCCCTACACCTCGAGGTAGTAGCTATTGAAAAGGGAGCCTTCGGGTCACCCTCAACTAATGTCGCCAAATTTACTTTTACATCTATTTTCAAACATTCTTACTGTTGTTTCTAGGTTAATTTCGAAACTCTCAGAAACCAGGTATACGTTTGTCTAAAGTGAACAGCCTTCACCTTATATTTTATCAAGAACACATTTTTATTGGTATCAGTATCACTTCTGGCTGACAGATAGTGCTAACATACACGGTTTGAAATTAGACCAAAGTAAGATGGGAAAAATGTAAAAAAAAAAAAAACAAAAAAAAAAAACAAAACACAAAACAAGAAAAAACAAAAAATTAGCAGGCAGTTCAAGCAAAATTCAGCAGCTTAAGAACTTCGAAATGAAGTGTTGTGATACCATAAAAAAAGCCAGCAGTTTTGGTTGCACCTATTTTAAGAGGCACCCAAAGAAACGGACTCTTTGGCGGAGCGCATTTATTTAAGTGCAAGGTACCGGTCTAAACTGTTGTCTTAGGTGCTGTCATAAACAATTTACATTATTCCATATTATTTCGATGAGTTCTTTAATCTTTATTGCTGTGAATATAATGTTGATATTTTCTTCCGAGTTTGTGGTGTTTTCTGAGATTCTGGAATTAAGTATTGTCATCATTCGACCTATTATCATGGTACCCGTCAAAAATGACGGAATTATTTACTTTTGCCTTGGATCCACGTGTTTAAGTTCTGAAATATTGCCTGATGAAGTTGAAACACGAGCTGCATTAAAAAATATCGAGATTGAATCAGAAATAGATATTGAATAAAATGTTAATTTTCTTCAAAATAGTCCCCTTGGAATTTAACACAATTATTCCTGCGAGTTTTCAGTTTGTGGAAGAATCTTTGAAACTTTTATTTTGATACAGTGAAAAGCCGTATTTATCCTCTACGTACTAAAATATTATTTCTGCGATTGATTTTCCGTTTTGGAAACTAGAAAAAGTCAGCTATATCTGGTAGTATGGACGGTGCTGTACTTGGACAAAATTGTGTTCAAAAGCAATCGAAATTGACTTTTAAAAAAAAAAAAATTAGTATTGGATTCTGCAGATATTACTTCATTATTTTAGTTATTCAGCTGTACACACATCTTCAGTTAAATTTTAAATAAATTAAAGAAATCTTAAAGTTTCAATCTTGATACTTTAAAATTTCATCAGAGGATTATTCTATTTATTATATTACTTGATCACCAAAATCTTTGGACTAGAAGTATCCTTATCTTTTTTGCTTTTAACAAAACGTTACAACTACATTCTCTTTGGTCTTACTAATGTCGTCTAAAATTCAGAGACGAACTATCATCATAATTCTATATATTTTTGTTGATGTTATCTATGATAGTGTCCACAGATGTCTGCGTAATGAAAAATAAAGAATAAAGCTCTATGGCTAAATTTGAATGAAGCCTACTGGTTGGTCTTCGTAACTTAATAAGTTGAGGTGCTTTCACGGAAAGATAAGCCCCTAAGGATAATAGATGTGAGTTCAAACCAAGATAGAGGATTATTTCTGAAAAATGTTGTTTGCTTAATGACAGCAGAATGATGATATTTGCGATAAAAAAATTGTTATTAACCTGGAAGAAATACGACTCCATCTTCAAAAACGAACAAAAACAAAACAATAACAGCAACAAAAAACAAACAAAACAAAATGAAATTAAAAAAATGTTTTAAGTATTTTTGTTGGATAGTGACTTGTTCCTTGAAAGCACAGGATTGGACGTCTGATTAGGATGTCTTAAAATATCAGATAAAGAAAATCCGACCACCAGCACCGGTAAACTTTTTGTAGGATATCATATTTAGACTATAAGCTTAAAAAGTTAGCAAAACTAGCGAGAAGTTACCCATGAACTCTCAACTGATTAAAAAAAACGAACATTTGATGTGTCCAAATATTTCTTTTATGTTTAATATCAACAAACTTAAAGGGAAATTGAAAGATTTGCTTATCCTTTTCTTTTAAAACCTAGTGTCACTTAAATTGTGCTTATAGTTAATCAACTATGGAGAGGAAATATTTATTTATAACGTTTAATACACATTTGGTCTTTGAAATATATATTTACTCTATCCCACTGCTACGATCAGAATGCGACACAAAATCAAATTTTAAGCGAAGTATAGCTAGTTTACATTCTCTCAGCCCTGTTGCCGTAGCAACACAATCTACTCCACGATTCAGTCAAAGTTGGACGGTGTAGAGAAGAAATGGATTTATAGCTTTCCCAAAAGTATTGCAAAATTGATTTGTAATCCCTCACCCCCCAAAAAAAAAGGGTGGAGGTTATCCTTCTACACTGGTACGTGATCAAATGAAAGATTAATGTCCTAAAATTAAAAGTTTTAATTTCAACAATTTAAAATACCGTATGAACTAAACGACAATATATATATATATATATATATAAATTTAGAAATGGTAGATTTTCGTGAATCTGACAAGATGATAAAGAGGAAAGGTGGATAAATCAAACACTTACGACAGGTTTAGTGGTAATTCTTTGAATAAAGAACGAAATATTACCACTAAACCCGTTGTAAGTGTTTGATTTATCTACTTTTCCACTTATTTCTATCATATATATATATATCAGTCCGACCTCCTAAAAAACATCAATCTTGACTAAAAAAGCAGCAAAGATCCTTTTCTAAATTCCATTTAACAGTATTTGCTATTTTTTGTTGTTGTTGATATTGTCATCTGTTTGTTTTAAAGATTATATCGTCATCACGCCGACTTGTCCTTACCAGGTAATACAATATGGAAGCCTTGAAATTCGGCAACACTCTATAAAGTCATCAGCTCTAATTTTGCTGCGATTTAATGACGGATAAAATCTTTCAGTTCATCGTCTTCAGCCTACGTTCAAAGACTTGAGCATTCAGGTATCCCTAGAGGAAGTAATCACAAGCAGGATAGATCTAGTAAACGAACCGGCCATATCACGTACTCATATCAAACGCACCGATGCTCACCATTCGACAACCATGATGAAATAACCACTGCTGCTCTAAGACATACATCTTACGCTAGAAAATTAAAAAAAATATATTTATTAAGATTAAGTTATATCATAAAGCACTATAGCGAGACTCAGTGAATGTATAACTATTGTAATGAATACTTGAAATTTGTAAGCCGGCATTCACCTTTGAAAATCTATACTTCTGATACACAAAATTCAATTTGCTGTAATCTCTTTCCATAATAAAATGGCTCTTCATGACGAAATACTGAATCAATGTGGGTACTGATTTTAATCATGGCGTACACAGAGTGTTTAGCGGCTCCTGCTTTAGTGAAAAATAATGTATGTCAATACGAAATTCTGCTCGGGGAAAATATCAATATTTTTAAAGATCCATTACTTATTATCATTGTTCTTGAACGATAACATGAAGATAAATAATTAAATGATGCAAACATAAATTATCATTATTCAATAATATAAAATTTTTTGAATTTGTTAAATTTTGTTTTGATAGTTACGCTTGGGGGTTAATAATTGGAGAGAAAAACATTAAAAAAAAATCCAGATAATATTTCGAAAGTAAACATGATGCATTTGAACAAATTTTTCATTACCGTTAAATTATCTTTAATTTCTCCTGAAAAATCATAACATTTGCTCATCCCAGCATGTTTTTTTTTCGAAGACATGCCACTGGGGACACTGCTGGAGAAGTAGGGACGAGCTCATAAGTGATGTACTCCAGTGGACCCCTTCACATGGAAGAGCAAAGGCAGGACGACTAGCTCGAAACTACATACAGCAGCTCTGTGCTGATACGGAATGAAGCCCTGAAGACTTCCTGGAAACAATGGACAATAGGGAGGGGTGGCGAAAGAGGGTCAGGGATATCCATGCTGATAGCGCGACATGATATATATATATATATATATATATATATATATATATATATATATATATATATATATATATATTAAAAGCAGTAGCATAGATGTTCTTTGACTCGAAGACAACTTCTCATTTCAAATAGACGAGATTTTAAGTTTGCCATTGGTGGAATAGCAGCCGAAACTTTGATGCGCAAAGCCACCCACACTTTGGACAAAATTCCGTTATCAGTTGTTGGGTGGGTACCTGCCTGCTGCTTGTGCCTGCGTTGGCGGTTTTCCTTGTGGGCACGGGCACTCTCGAAAGTCATTACGGCCTGACACGCCGATCTGTTTACAGTAAGGTCAGATTCATACATCTTTTGTTCCACGGAAAGCATGCCACATGTTTTGCTTTTTAGAACTGTTTGGAGATGAACCTTTCTTTCCGCTTTTTTTTTTTATGACCAGCCTTTGAATAAGTCGAATTTTGAAAACTAATTTAATTTTTCAGAAAGAAAAATCACACCGAATAACAATTTTTTAAGATTGATATTTAAACATGATTTGAAGAATTGAGAGAAGAATATAGAAAACTGTACTGACAATTCAATGAATATTTTAGCATATTTTTTATTTTTCAAACGGTTTTGTATCAATCTTATTTGCTGATGTCAAAGGCGAACAATAATTTTAAAATACAAATCTTTAAGAAAAAAAGAAGAAGAATGTTATGACGTAAATCATTCTGTTTTCACTTTCTTCTTGTGGTCTGACTATATATCTATCCCATTTCTACACAATCAACTATAATACAACCAATGTTCAATATCACGACAAAGTGTAAAAGTAAAATAAAGTCTCAAGTAATTGAACACAACACATAAAACGGATCAGAATGTTGTTATCAATAAAATTTATTGGAAAACATTCTAACATACGGTAGTTTAACATATTTTATCACATATGCCATAATAATGTTCCCTTAGAGTTAAGGTCATTTGAATTGAGAGAAGATTTTGTAAGTATAGGTAGAGAGAGCATGAAAATGACAGCAATACTTATTTCTTGATAATACGGATTATATTATTTAATATTTATAAAACATAATAGTTTCAACAGAAGTATGAATAGATATTTTATCTATAATTTTAAATAAGTCGCATACCAATATTTAATTTTTCCGGGATTAGGTTTTTTTATTTTCAATTGTATTTAAATTAGGCGAAATGGTTTTTTGTCATTTTTAATAGGATCGTATAAACATCGTATGAATAAAAGATAATAATAGATACAATATCTCCCCTGTAAAAATTTTTTTCTTGGTTAAAATATATGATAAAAATATATTAAAAAATTATTTTAATAAAAAAATATTTTTTTTCAAATCCTATTCTCACCGGAAGCAAGTAAGTAAATTTGGCGACCTTAGTAGAGGGTAACCTAAAGGTTCCCTTTTCAATAGCTACTACACCAAGGTGTTGGGGAGGGTGCTACTCCATTCCCTTGATTGCTCAACTTTACCCGTGATCTTTACCTTATAATGCTGAGTGTTAAGCAAGGCGGCATCAAGTACCATTTTTGAGTCTTTGGTATGACTCGACCTGGGATTGAACCCCGGTCTCCCGGACCAATGGCGAACATTCTACACATTAGGCCAATTCATTTTATACAACATCTGATGATGGTCATCACGACCAGAAATAAAGTTATAATGACACCAAAGAAGTGAATTTTTTCTTTTTATTTTCATATAAAAATATTTTTTGGGCTCTGCACGTTGAGTTTTGATGTATTTTTAATCCCAAATTAATTATACGTCGATAGCCGTTGATATTGAGCACTCAAATTGGATACTCCTACCCCTTGAATTTTCTCCTCGGATTATATATATATATATATATATATATATATATATATATATATATATAATTTAAGAGTACCTCTAACAATAAATCATAAACGATGGGAAGCTGAGCTACATGCATGAAGTAACTAATCGTACATAATATTAATAGACAAATTATTTTACTAGAATAATCATTCATATTTAATTAAACATCGCATTACAATTTGGTTCATAGGAAATTATGCAATCTGAGGTTCCTAAAATTACTGCTTGTAACATTTTGGTACATTTTTAATGAACCACGAAGACTGGCCTGTCAACCTTTGTTGGATTATTTAAAGTTTGTCTATTATATAGCTTTATTTAACTACAATTATAGCTTCAGTCAAGTACTGTTAATAGAAATTCGCACACAATTATATGGTTTCAAGTATTATTATCTAATACTAATAATTTTCATTGCCCAGTCGGCTGGGGCTGTGTTTACATCGACTGCATCTCATTAGAGGAGTGAGACAATACCAACGAGTATCCTGAATATGACACTAAAGTATCTGATGGTAAGGCTCCAGTCCAGGAGCTTTGGGGAATGTAGAGTACCCCTTCATTGCCATTATTCCCAAGTTCACTCTGACAAAGTGGTAGCATCTAATAGGGTCCAATCTTTGGGTCAAATAGAAGTGTTTGACATTTCAACTGTGTGCAAACAAATGACTTATGTTCAATTGAGTTGTTATAAATAGAACTCTTTTACCTTTTAACTGTGAACAAATGACTGATGTTTAATTGAATTGTAGGTGATACATAGTAATACTTGGAACCATTTAACTGTATGCAAAATAGAATTATTAGGATTTCATAGCAAAAGCACGCAACTATGTTCAAATGAATGAATAGGGTTCAGTAAAATAAAGTAAAGTTGGTGACCTTTGTCGAGGGCGACCCGATGTAGGGGAGGGCGTTACTCCTTTCCCTGGATTGCTCCACTTTACCCTTGTTACGTACATTATATTGCTGGGTGTTAAGCAAGAAGGTATCAAGTACCATTTTTAAAGTCTTTGGTATGACGCGACCTGGGATTGAACTCAGGTCTCCCGGACCAGTGGTGAACACTCTACCCACTGGGACAATGAGCCGGTTTCGGTAAAATAATAAGTGTTAAATAACAATATTTGTAACCACTTCATTGTGTGCAAACAAATATCAATATTAAATAGGATTATTTGTGTTAGATAACAATATTTGAAACCATTTAACTATGTAGAAACAATGGCAATACTTGTGTGCAAAAATGTTCTAACACATTTAAAGATAAAATTATAAACAAATACTATTTAAATATCTCCAAACAAATCAATAATGTTAAATTGTTATTGTTTCATAGCAATACTTGAAACCATTTAACTATGAGCGAAAGAGAGAAAAAAAGAGCTCAGGTTCGTTTAAAAATGTTATCTACAAATTGTGTTTACAAATCATATATATATACTCAGGACGCCCTTTTGTTTTGTATGTGTGGGCTTTCTCATTCTGTAGGGTGAGAAATCTGCACATTTTAAGTTGAAACAAAGATTGTAATGTATATAAAGGCTCAGAAAAATGTAACAAATAGAAAAGTTTGTTGACATTTTTCTTTTATGTACTTAACTGACCTCTAAACCGCGAGCAGAATGTGACACGTTCCATTTTTAAGTGGAGTACAGCTAGTTTAAAATTCAGAGTTTACTTTCACTGGTTGTTGTACCAAGACTAAAGAGCCCACTTTAACTTAATGTTTACTCATAGCCGGTGGGACAAGACACGGATTCATAGCTTTCCTGAGGGCATTAGCACAAAAGTGAAACGTAAACAGCCAAGCCCAGGAATTGCACTTTACTCACCGAATCCATTTCCTGCGATGAAAACATGTAACCTCGCCAGTATGATCCAAGTTTTAGCATCTCATTCAGCATAGACGGCTATTTCGTACAGTAAATAAATAAAATAGCCAAAAAATGAAAAAAAGCATAAAAAATAATGGCAGTGAATTTAAGCGAGGAGTAAAAAGCTAAAAAACTACTTGAATAGCGTGACTGTGTTCTCCAGATGATTGCTTGTTAGGAAGTTAGACGTGAGTGTGCCAAGGAGACGTACAATTCT
Organism: Sepioteuthis lessoniana; assembly: GCA_963585895.1. Taxonomy (NCBI): domain Eukaryota; kingdom Metazoa; phylum Mollusca; class Cephalopoda; order Myopsida; family Loliginidae; genus Sepioteuthis; species Sepioteuthis lessoniana. The sequence continues at coordinate 28,518,540 of OY757919.1, read as the reverse complement.
CATTCATATGTCTGTCTGGCCATTTGTTTGAGGACACATGCTCTTTGCCACACCCATTGCTAGTGCGAAAAACTATATTCAACAAAAACTAATGCGTGTTATCGTTAAACCGGAATTTTCAGCATCAAGAACAATCTCTTTCTAATTACTGTCGTAACTGTCTGCATAGCTAGATTGTTATCAGAGAGTCTGGGGTTATGTATATGCCTGCTCAATGGTCGAGTTCTTTTTCCCTATTTCCAACGAGCACTATAGCAAATCATTGTGAAATGATTAATAGTAATGCAGTTTCGCGGACCATTATGACTGTGTTGTAAATTTGATTCTCATTAAACATCCAATAGATCAGGCCTTGTACCAAAACTAAGTGAAGCTTAGTTAATGATCATTTTGTACAAACACACATGGTCAGGGTTCAAGCCCCGGTATAAATTTATTTTTCGAATTATCACTTCAAGTAGGTAAGACTTCCCATCTTAATGACAATTTTCCTATCATTCTTTCCTTATTTAGTCTTTTTGTGCTATTATTAGCTTTGTAGCTACATAGAGGGATAAAGATTTACGTTTGTTAGAGTAAGACGGGTTTGGTTCAAGGCCGGATTCTTTTGAGCATTCAGTGGATAAATTTGTCCTTATTCCGATTAATCCTCTTCTCCCCGAAGCTAATTATTCTCGGTTATGGCATTTTGGGAAGCTATCTTGGGTAAACTCACTCAGTTTCATTCTCCTCCCTCCACATAGTGTGAATGCGTCTGGTTGTCTTATGAGAAATGAAAAAAATATGCATGACATTTAAGACATGACAGTTTTGAAGAATCGTAGAGAGAGAGAGAGAGAGAGAGAGAGAGAGAGAGAGAGAGAGAGAGAGAGAGCAATTACAAAAATTAAGACAAGAGAAAAATTCAGAAAGAATACAAATGCCAACACTTATGAACTAAAATTAGTCCTTAACAATAATTAAGTGTATGCTTGGTGGTATATACAGGAGATCGCGCACGCACGTGCACACACACACACACACACACACACACACACACACACACACACACACACACATATATATATATATGAATAGCTAAAATAGAAACAAGTTTTTCTCGCTACCTAAAGTTTCACGCTTTGATGCAATCATCAGGTGAGAGATAAATTATATTTATTATCTAATATATATAAATCATATTACATTATATTTTCTTTTTCTTGTATATTTTTATAGTGGTTATTATTATTGTATAATAATAACATTTTTCGATACGTTTGACGAAAATCATTGCAATTTTCAAATAAGTCAGCGCTATTATTACAATCATCTTTATCATCATTTGCTTATTTTTTAAAACTCTTAGGGCATCACTTTTTACTATCTTTCACATAAACCTTTTAAAAAAAGAAAAAAGAAATCTTTGCACATAACGTATACCCTATCAATACAATATATAGAGATCAAATTCATTCAATAATACCCAAAAAATGCCTTCGTAAATTCCTTTTCTTTACATCATTTCTGAAATCATCCAATTTAATCTTAATTTTTTTCACATGTGTTGTTTTGATTCTGATTAAGCAATTTGTTCAAAAAATATATTTCTCTGTGTGTAAAAAAAAAAAAAAAAAAAAAAAAAAAATACAATTGATTTGCAGACTTAGTTTTTGAAATCTGCCTTGACAGTAAATTTCCATTTTAAAGAAAAATACTGAAAAAATGTCTATCATAATTAGAAATTCCATTAGATCACATTTTATTCGTCCATGTAAAGTAGTTAATTCTAATTTCTCCAGTCTCTTCCAGAAACTAATCTTTTACTCTTTTTATCAGTTTAATCATTCTTCTTTGCGTGCCGTCCAATCTCAACATTACACTTCAATTTCCATGTCTAGACACTGAGTGCAATATTCTATACGAGGTCTTATTAGGGCTTTATATATTTTAACACAACATTTGCCTCCCGTGAAATAAAAATTGTAACCATCCAACCAATCATTTCCCCACGATACAATAAACAAAATATGATCGTCAACTTTAGATATATCATCAAAACCAACTCTAAATCGATTTCTTCATTTACTCTTTGCTTAAGTTATATCACATTTTAATGTTTTAGGATACAATATGTAGCCCTTCATATTTTTATGTTAAATTTTAATTTCCAAATATCTTCCCAACATGACAATTTATTTTGATAAGAAGTTTAAAATGATCAACAAATAGTTTTATTTCTAACTTTATATCTAACTTTATCTAACTTTATTTCTAACTTTAGAGAAATCATTTACGAATATTAAGAACCACAAATATCTCAGTACTGATCCCTACGAAACATCAGAGGGTATATTCTATTTAAAAATAATTGTTAACAATTTTTTAATCTGTTAAAATATCTTACAATATTTACAATTCTTTAAAAAAATACCTAAAATTTTCATTTTCGTTGGTAAACGGTAATGGGATGCTGTATCAAATTCTTTATTAAAATCCAAATATATAACTTCCGCATAGGTAAATTGTCGTCTAAATTACGCCTAAATGAAAATAACACAGGCATCTCATTTCATTTGATGTGCATCCTCGAGTCATAAAAGTTGAAGTTCTGAACTACAGTTTCGAAGTAAGCGATTTCAGACTCTAGTAGCGCTGTTACATTCACTTTCCGACTCATATACCTGGGAAAGCTCCTTACCCTCCAGTTATGGGAAAGCTACCTGGGAAAGCTACTTACCCTTCAGCTATGGGAAAGCTACACGGGAAAGTTCCTTATCCTCCAGCTATGGGAAAGCTACCTGGGAAAGCTCTTTACCCTCCAGCTATGAGAAAGCTACCTGGAAAAGCTCCTTACCTTCCAGCTGTGGGAAAGCTACCAGGGAAAGCTCCTTACCCTCCAGGTATGGTTTAAAAAGTCAAACTGATGCTCTTTGATGAGTTCGCCTTAGACATTAAATAACACACGAAGGCTGATATGCCATTAAACATAAAAACTAAAGCAATCTTTATTTGATGTATTTACCAAAATTGCATGAAAATATCTTGAACTACTATCGGTTGAATTTATTCAAAGAAATCGCTATTGGCTTTAACCAAGGCCTCAAGTCGATTTCGGTATCTTCTTTAAGTCTTTCTGACAGTCTCCTTGATTAAATTGGCGACTGTTGGTGTAATCCTTGCCTTTGGTGTTCCATGGAGTTTTGTTAGTCTTTTGCTCGACAGCACCCCATATATAAGAATCAAGGAGTGGGGAGATTTGTGGCCAGGCGTAAGGGGTGTTCGCAGAAAATTTCTGACAGCTCAGAATAGGTTCTCCTTGTGTGGCATGGCGCAGAGTTATATTGCAAGACGTAGAGTCACCATCTTGATCCAGTGCAGTATTATTTTCTTCAGGCACTTAATAGGACTCCGTGTTCAGTCTGAGGTCATGTGGGAAGATAAATGAAGGCGTAACGTCACCATCGCTAGTGACCACTCAAATACCATGATGTGGACTGGGTGTTTGGTTTTATCACAATCGTTATATATCGAGACAACAACGGTTGTTCGGTGTGTTTACCATCTGATCCTGGCAGAAATTTTTCTTATTAGAGAAAAACCAAAGAATTTTCGATTGGTGGGGATTTTTTAGTTTGTTCAAAAGCCTTGCAGCGTCGTCTTTTCTTTTGTGATACCTTGTGATAAAAATTGTTCCTGTCTCATCTTGTATGAAAAATACCAAATGTTTTCATGCACAATTGCCTGATAAGAAACTCAGACACTGACATATCTCTGACTTTATTGACCTTATTGATTTGTTGAGATCATTGTCATTCATGGCCTGGATATCACCCATAAATTCTGGGTGAGACTTCCGAGCGGCTGTACCTTTATAATCACTTCTGGACTCATCCAACTGTATATGAATCCTGTGCACTGTCCACAGAATGGGAGTCAAACACTATAAAATCTTCGTCTTGGCTCTTCTGGTGTGAATACCAAGCAGTACTGAATGTCGTGAGTGAATTGCGTCATAGTGCAGATTCCCTCACAGACAGTGCCAAACTGACAAGTTTGTTGTTCAGTTAAAAAAATCTGCAACGCAGCAAGTGCATGCGCGAAATTAATAATCTAAAATGGAGACAATTTACACATTGCACTATATATATATATATATATATATATATTGTTAAAATAGCTTACTTATCACTGTTACTAAAAGTTTCATGTGTACCAGTAAAAAAAAGTAATATTTTTTTAAACTCTATATAACTCTCTTAAGAAGTATCAAATTACTTGAATTTTATTGACAACGTTTGTTTTTCAAATTGTTTATACATACATAAATACATACAAATCTGAATTAGATTTTTTAGCATATATATATATATATATATATATATATATATATATATATATATATATATATATATATATATATATCGAAAAAGTGTGTAATGGAATACAATTCCTATCTATAAATATAAAAGATTTATTTCTTTGAGCAAAGTGAAAAGTTTGTTGAAAAGCAGAAGTTACAAAATCTTTTCTACTAAGAAAAGATGATAGAGCGAAAATATTCTCTAAAATTTACATTGCAAGAAAGAAAAGTTCAAACATTCAATATGTTTTTTGTGTAAAAGATCTTTGTGTAAGTAAGTCACTATGTAGGAAAGAAAGTATATCTATGCATTAATATGGAAGCGGATACCGCAAAAAATTCATCTGCAAGAGACTTTTTATGACGAGCATGTCTATGTAAACAAAATATTTTCATCCAATTTAAAATAAAGCGATGTTGAAATTAAATGCATTCTTGAAGGAACAGAATGTTAGATTTTCACAAAAAGGAATAAAGTAAAAAGGAAGATGTACAGAATTAATCTATGAAAGTAAAAAATTAATCTATGAATCTACTGAAGAATTATCTATTTCATTGATTATTTGTAAGATCAAGGTAGGCTTAAAATTAGATAACAGAGTTGGTGATTGGTCTATGATTCTAATTGATTAAAAATGTATTTTGAATGATCTAAAAGATTTCTTAAATTAATTTGGGTTTTGATCCTTCAAATATTGCGTAGCAAGTCAAGTATTGTCTGCGAAATTTCAAAGAAATTTTGCAAAAAAGCGCGAAAGCACGATTGGTCAAGAAATGCAAAAATACAGTTACTAAAATTACAGACTTTCGAGCTTATTTTAACATTTTTTTCAGTATGGAAATTAGTTGATTTTCATATATATATATATATATATATATATATATATATATATATATATATATATATAATTCTGCACTACTATGACCACATTACTTCTATAATTTGTTTATATTTAATACGTGATTTTGTTCCATTTTTCCTGCAGTTTATGCCACAAATCAGACACTGTCGTTGTTTTCCTTGCCCTAACATCATCACCGATTGTCTTCCACAGATTCCCAATTGGACTTTAGGTGAGGCATTTGACTTTTACTGTTTTTGAAGTATGGCAGGGGGTATTTTTGGTATGAAGGTAAGCTCAGGATATTCGCTAAGAGAAGGAATAAAATGCTGTTTAATATTCTTAAACTCCGCAGCGTTTTCTTTGTCATTTAAGTGAAGAGGACAATATTAGCGTTTAATAACTTTACACATTTCGGAAGCAATCGCTCATATTTACTCTGTCTTATACGTAAAAAGAAAATAGAAAAAACAAAACAAAACAAAACAAAAACAAAACAAAAAACAAAGCAAAACAACAATCCCCCCAACTTTTGTGCAACAATTCTTTTTCCTCATTATTTATTTTTATCCAAACTTATCATAGTGTAGAACAATATTTTGTGATATTTACTGCTTTGTAGATCACGATCGAATCGTTAGAAAAGGAAATTTTGAAATTGTAAGCTTTTGTCCCTTTACATTGGACACTGCTATATTAAACACACAGGGAAAAGCATTATATTTAGAAAAAACTTTATATATATATATATATATATATATATAATTTTTTTTTTTCATGTCAAAACAATCCACCACAGAGTATCTTTGAATAGATCGATTCTGCCGACGAGTAGTTTTGTGTGACAACAATGACAAAAAAGGCAGCATAATAATAAGTTTTGATCTTCTAAAATTACAGCTTCTTTGCAATCGCAGAAATCGTTATCCCCTGCGATTGGCGGACCACTGAGTGACCATCGTGAAAATGTTGAAAACAGTTCGGTAAACTGTTTATGAATATTTGTACATATTGCAAATGTTGACACATTTCGTTGGAAATTATTAATATCTATATGTAAATTTTTGTTGTTGATTCAAAGAGGGAAAAAAGTAAATATTCCAAAATGAATGAATCCACGAAGAGATTTGTATTTATTTTAAGAATTATTTATTTCGTTCTTACATACGTATGTTTCCAGCTTAACGCTTTCGTTAGAGAACATTTAGTAATTTACTAGCTTTTTGCTTGAATAAACCTACACGAGTGAGTGGGTTTGAGTCTCATTGGGTGCCCCATTCATATGGCCTTGTACCACATTCAAGCAAAAAACTAGAAAATTACTAAATGTTCTCTGACGTAAGCAACAACCTGAAAACATACATGTATGTAAAAGCGAAATAAATAATTCTTAAAAAATACAAATCTCTTTGTGGACGTATTTATTTTGAAATATGTATACATATATTTATAAATTACTCAGGAATATAAATCACAAAGATGGCCGCCGTCTAATTTTGGATGCTAAAATTTTGTGTAGTAAAAAGATTTTGTCGTGTACCTTTTTTTCATCATTGATTCTATTGTTCTTTTTCTGATCTTCTGCAACGTTAATTCTTTCCCGTTTTATATTCTGTGCTTTGTATGTATTATTATCCTGTAAGATTTGGAATTTATCAGAATTACGTGATGATCATGAAAGTGTGAAACTATTAGTTGCAATATATGTTTATTGTTTCTATATTATACTATCATCATCATCATATATATATAAGCAGTAGTTTTCAAATATAAAATAGAATAAAAGAGGATAAAAACTCAAGACCGAGTTTCTCTTATCCGATCCTCATGTAACCCAATTTCAACATGTCTCGATACTGGTTCACTTGAGGATTGGCCACGTGAAACGCGTGAATTTTTATCATGTTTCATTCAATCTATAATTGAAGAATATTCTGATATTGATCGGCGTATTTGTGCATAGAGCACTTTATTTTACTGATTATAAATGATTTTAGCGTTAAATTTTAATCAAGATTCTTTGTGTGTGTCTTTTATACAATACATGATTTTCCATTTCTCAAAACGTCGGTAACAGGTGATTTCATATGTTTATACACAACGAAGGCTTCTATTTCTTCCATGCTAAGCAAAAAATCCTCTCTACCCTGACACAATTTTCTCATCTTTCAGAAATACTCTCTATTATTTCGACGCGTGATAGAGAGAGAAACGACCGTTTGGTTAAACTATAGCAGACAAACATTGCGAGGTAGGAAAGGAAAAAAAAATAATAGCGTGAAGATTCTATACCAAATGATTGACGAGAACAAACAGGGAGAAACATTAATGGCATTTTGGATAAAGAATTTTATCTCTCAGCTCATATTGATGCATTCCTCTATCTTTGTGCATATCTTTCCCACTTCCCACCCGTATTTAAATCTATCTATCAATCTAGTTCTACCTGTTCATGGATGTTTAAGAGAATAATTTTCGTGGATTTATTCCCTCTGAAAAATTTTCATTGGTAATCTAATGCCATCATAAGTATGAGAGAGAGAGAGAGAGAGAGAGAGAGAGAGAGAGAGAGAGAGAGAGATTGGAACGTAAATTGGCCTCGAATAGTTGTATTATTTCTGATCTTTGTTATATGGAGAGTTTAGAAAGACAATATTAATTTCGCTTTCATTTTGTGACAGATTACTTTCTTTACTATAAAACATGTTTTGTCAATTCAATGTTTTCGCTGTTCATTTCTTTATGTACTAAAATTATAAAGATTTCATATTTTTTGCTTATCCCTTTTCTCTTTTCCCATTTAAGTTTTAAAGCAAAACTTTTCGTACTTCATTTTCAAAGAGTTTATCCTTCTTTTTCATGTTTTGCTTTCTATTTTGCTGCTTTCTTTTTTTTATTTTGTTACTTTCTTTTTCTATTTTACTTCGTTCTTTTTCTTCTTTCTTTCTTTCTTTTATATTTTTACTTGTTTTTAAAATTTTGTTTCTTTTTCTTCTGTTTCGATTTTGTTTATTTATATTGTTTTTCTTTCTTTTCTTTTTTTTCTTTCTTCCCACTCCGAATCATCTTTTATTATCTACTAAATTAATTCGTTCTTGCCAATTGAAAAATGGCTCATGAGACATGTAAGCACACCTCTTCAAAAGCAGTGCAATCGGCGCCTCCTATCGCTTTTACGTAAACACTGATAAAAGCAGACATACCGAAAAGATGCATCAAGTTATAATAATGCATGAACGGTGAAATATAACAATATCGAAAGAGTTTACCAGTTGTCAGAGACATTTGCAGCCGTTTGTTTGTAATGATGATAGGTTTTACCCTAGAGATAAGGAGTCTATTACTTGTTAGAAGCTTTAAGAGTGAAATAAAAACTACCCACGTTACATGGGAGTTTGCAAATGAATTTGTATAGGTGATAAGTGTAGTTAGTTTGAAAACCATCACACTACAGTAATGGCTAATCTGTATATGTTATCTAGGAAGCTTAATCTGGCAAGAAGCCAGTGCAGTAAGGTACACAGTGAGGATCGAATTCAATACACAAGCAACACTGGGAAGAAAAACATTATGTAATGTTTTAGTTCAAGAGGAAGCCGAAGAAAAAATTCTACTTGATATTTATCCAACCTACCACAGTAATGGAATGTGACATAAGGTTGTTTTGATTTGGGGAGCCATCTTAGGGGAATAAGTTTTATTGCAGACAGATATCATATTTGCAGACATACTGATGCACACACACACACACACACACACACACACACACATATATATATATATATATATATGTATGTGAATGTCTCCCTCTGGTATTGGCTATGTACATTTATCCAAGATCACTGGTTTGAATTCAGAATTTTCCTTCTCCAAAACAGGTTGACGAACCAAGTTAGCTGAACATAGTCTGTGATAATCTTTACCCATCACTACTGAGAGAGGAGAAGGATTCATTTCTTTTCTAAAAGTAAAATGAAATGCAAAGAGCTGAGTATTTGAACTTGACACGTCGAGTTCATTTCCTATTATTGTCGATAAGTATATATATATATATATATATATATATAAATATAGGTAGA
>OY757919.1:28324277-28506777 GCA_963585895.1 Sepioteuthis lessoniana | reverse complement strand
ATATTTTTATTCATTATTATTATATAATTGCTCTATCTCAGGTATTGAGCACTCTCCAAATTATATCGCACTTGGTTTGCGACAAACCCACAAATTGTATTAGTGACAACCAACATTGTTGCTATATATATATATATATATATATATATAATTTCTCGCTCTATTGTTTACATATGGAATAACATTTCTCTCTAAGATCAGAGCGTATAATATGTTCTAGCGAAACTCTCATCGCTACTTTAAAAGCTACTAGATATAAATTCTAAAAAATATTAAAATTGAAAAAAAGATATTTTGACATATTTTTATAGCTTCGGATTGATAAAATTTTGAGCAAAGATTAATGATAAGTTTACAACGGAATTTCTCATTATTCATTCATATATATATATATATGTGTGTGTGTGTGTGTGTGTGTGTGTTATATAGTGTTGTTCTAAGAAATAAGAGACGTTTTAGATTCTCCTCGAATTTAGTGTTCAAGAAAGAGATTCTTTTTAAAATCATGTTTACGCCGCCACCATAGCAGGAGAATATGTCTTGTCAAGCTGGCAATTGCGCTTGAGTTTCCACAGTGATACGAGTCAAATATAGAAACAGAGTATCGCTGGTTTTCGCGAAAGCTTAACATCTGAAACTAACTTGTATGAATGAATTAGTGCTTTTATCGTTAGATATCATATTTCACATATTCAAGTTAAAGGGTTACAAACAACAGAATGATTGCGGCAAGATTCGAAGAAGCCTCGCTTCAAGTAGATAAAGGAACAAAAATATCAAAAAGAAAAAGTTTTCGGGATGATCAGCGCTATGCTTTTAAAATCTAAGATATCCATAAGGTATTTACTCTTATCTGAGCATCCTTTTCTACGTGCAGAAAATGATTTCTAGTATAAATCTGACTGAAAATAAAGTTATATTAAGTGCTGGGCGAGAACGTAGCGTTTCGTTAAAGTTAGAGCGTCTCATACATTAGTGCATTCATTCCTCACAAAGTGTCCCACGTATGTGATTTTTTGTCAAACTAAACTAAGCTTTGTAAACAGCTGCTTTGCACTTAGAGATGTCTATCAATGAATAATAGTTACTTAGCAACTTCTATTGACTCTCCAAGATGTATAACTCACCACATGCTCTCTCTCTCTCTCTCTTTCTATATATATATATATATATATATATATACATAATAAATGGCATGACGATCATTCATGTGATACTCCCCCACATATAAAATTATTATAGAAATCAGGACAGTCCAAATACAGAAAAATAAATTATGGAATTTGGTAGGTGGTAAATGATTGAACAAATCCTGGAGGCAACACCCCACAAAGCAGCAGTTGTACGGCCACCAACTACCCATCACGAAAACTATCCAAGTTAGACGAACCAAAGATGCAGGTCACTGCTGGAGAAGTAGGGACGAGCTCATAAGTGATGTACCCCTATGAACCCCTTCACATGGCCGTGAAAAAGCCGGGCAGCCAGTTCGAACCTACATACAGCAGCTCTGTGAGGATACGAGGTGTAGCCCTGGGGACCTACCGGAAGCGATGAACGATAGGGAGGGGTGGCGAGAGAGGGTCAGGGATATCCGTACTGAAAGCACGACAAGATAATTTTGATGATGATGATATATATATATATATATATATATATATATATATGTGTATTTGCATGCATATGTATATATATTTATAAATGTACATACATATGTTTTTATATATAAATGCATATACAAGTATAAGTGAATGTGTATATATATGATGTCTATAGAAGCGTATATATATATATATATATATATATATATATATATATATATATATAATTTCATAAATGTGTTTTAACACTGTCTAAAACGCAAATCAAAAGTCTTACTGAGTTGAAATAAGTCAATATGTTGCAAACAATCTGGCTTTTCAACATATTCGTCATTGTTTGATGTGCATCGATTTTACAACTGACAATATTTTTTGTATTTAAAACATATGTATCATTTTTTTGATAAATTGATTGGTAAAAAAGTTGTGGGATCTCTCCGGAATATCGGACTTTTTCTATTACATCTTCATCTTGTGTTGACAAGAAAAGAAAAAAAAAACGCACATATTCATTTATTTGCTCATTTTTACTTTATTTACTTTCCATATTTTTTGTTTCTTTTTCTCTTGCATTTCCCCTTTTCTTTTCCTCTTTTATTTCTTTCCTTTCCATTTTTCCGCCTCTTTTTCTTTCCTAAGTTCTTTTCTCTCTTTCTCTCGTTGTCTTCTTATTGTTCTGAGTTAATTCTTGTTTTTCACGCTTTAGTTCCTTCATTGTCTTTTCCATTCTTTTGTTATTTGTTGGTCATGGACCTTTCTTTCACGTCGATTAGTGTTGAATGATTCAAGTAATTTTCCTTGCGTTTGACTTGCAAATTAAAACAGTTCGTGCCTGGTCTCTTAGCTACAAAGTGTTTTTTCCCGTTAGAATCAATTGCCCGAGACACTTCCTGCATTGCCAAGAATAGTTTAATTCTTAAAGAGAAAACAGATCTCAAATAGATTCACTGCCAGCTATGGCTTTAATGGGGTTGTATACGGTTTTTATTTACATTGCGCTTATTATTAACATGGTAGTAGACAACACTGACAGACGAACCACGACAAAAAAGTAATTTATATATACCCGCTCATTAGCCTAGAGGGTAGAGTGTTCGTCAATGGTCTGGGAGACCGGGGTTCAATCTCAGGTCGCGTCATACCAAAGACTTTAAAAATGGTATTTGACACCTCCTTGCTTAACACTCAGCAATATAAGATACACTTCGGTATAGTAGCTATTGAAAAGGGAGCCTTCTGGTCGCCATCGATTACAGTCGCCAACTTCACTATATATATATATAAGCTTTTTATGTCAGTCACATTTGCATTAATTTCTGACCACTGACTATTCCTGTCTCCGTATTTTTTAACGTGTGTTTATGTCGTAAAACTATTAACCATGAATTTACATTATTCATATAATAGCCATATTCTATTAGTGACGTTTGAACTAATTCCTGTTTTTCAATGCAAAAGATTCATATAGCTTGTTCAAATAATTTTGCGTGCAAGTTGGTAAAATCTAATGGCTAAATGAATAAATTCCACTTCTAAGCCATAATCTTACTATGATGATTTTCATTTCTTCGTAGCCTTGTGAACGACATTTATTCTCTTATACCAAACCAAATCTCCAGTTTGTTTTCTTTATTAAATACAAGGTATATGTAATCTTTAGAGTGAATAAAAGCAGAATGAGAATAGTTGATTAAATAAAGAGACCAGTTCGGAATTACAAAAATATTATCTAATTTATCTGAAGATCAGAAAGTACAACGATAAAAAGCATATCAACTTAAGGACAACAATTTTAGACAAAAAAGCTAATGGTGCAGTGACAGTTTGTGTCGTTCCCAGCAATTCGTAATAAAGAATTACTTCTTTTCACTGTATATTTTATTCAAGTTGAAACGTTGAAGACTGTTTGGGATCTAGCAACGATTTTCTTCATGTTGGATTTTTCGAATTAATCTATTTTTTTCTCACAAGTGACCCTTGTCAAAAATCGTTAGAAAAACAAGTTTTTAAAGAAAATATTTCTTGTTGCAAGTTAATGTAAAATCCTGTTTTCTGAAGTTTCACTTAAAATCCGTAAACCACACTGATTAAATTTTTTGCACGTTTTGCTTCAGTTTCATCTTAATTTAAAATTATAATTCTTCTCTTTTAAAGTTTGTTTGTTTTTTAGTGTGCCGCTTGTTCTTGAACAAACATCTTTTTTTTACAGACTTTATAAAACATTTCCATTAATGACTAAAACATTATCATAAGTTTCAGTAATATGTTGCCCAGTGGTTTGGCTATATTTTCACAAGAATAAATAGCATCAGATGTCAATTACTAATGAAATTTTGATGAAATTTATCAATGAGTTTCACCAAAATAAAGTAAAATTATCATTTTTTCGTAAACAATTCTTAAAGAATATGTACGCACAAGCACGACAAGAGTTGTGCAAACTTCAAATATACTCCTAAGATTTCACTAAGATTGTGGAGCAGATGACACTGAGAATTTTTGGATCAGTCTGATGATAACGCAAACTTAAAACACTCAATTCAATAGTACATATGAGAGAGAGAGAGAGAGAGAGAGAGAGAGAGAGAGAGAGAGAGAGAGAGAAAAGAAAAGCATCAAGGATAATTAGAGACAAAAGAAAAACAAGAAAAAATGATGACAACGAGAAAGAAGAGAGACTTAGGGAAATAGTGAGAGGAAAAGATAGAGAGACAGAAAGCAAATAAAAGGAATGAAAATATACGACATATACAAGTCTCTCTCTCCCTCTATGTCTCTCTGTCTCTCTCTCTTCACATACAAACACGCAAATATATCTTGTAATTCACAAAATATCCCCCGTCTGTCCATATTACGAAGGTTCCGCTATTTTTGATCAGATTTCAACAAAACTTACTGAAATTGTTTGAGACATGCTTGAAAAGATTTTAAGCCAAACGAAAAGATCTGCCTTTGATTGATTTTTTTTTTAGGTTGGATCAGTTTCTTACCCTCTATGTCTTATTGTTGGTCTTAGCCGCTCTTTTGGTAATTGTTACGTGAGGTAGATAGCCCTCTTCCTCTCTAAATGCACTTAAACCCTCCCAGTCACAGTCAAGTGTCGAAATACTAAAAAGAAAGAATTCACTAGTTTAAAATTTTGGTATATACTACCTATTCAAATCTAAAAATTAATAAAACTAAATCAAAAATATTTATTAACTTTTAGAAGTTTTCGAGAGTATCTGAGATTTCGGAAAAACCCAAAGCTATCTTCACTGTGTTATTCTCAGTGCAAACAAAGCAATTGCGTGAACTGAATAAACGATAAAAACAAATAAAACATTTTTTAAATACGAATAATTATCCTAAACGTTGATAAAGTCGACTCTACATCCTTTATTTTTAATGACTACCTTACAATCCGTACGTAATATGAGCAAATACTGCAAGTTTATATAATACAATTTGTAATAAAAAAATATGAAACCTGAAGCTGTATTTACCAAGACAGAAATGAATAATGAACGAAACATTAATTTTCTTGAAAATTGTGCCTTGGAATTCAACACATTTGTTCCAGCAATTTTTTCCTTAATCGAATCACCTTTGAAACTCTTTTTCAAATGGTGTAACGCTGTAACAATTAAATTTTTTCTAGCAAGTAATTGAATCTTTTGAGAATAATATCAAGTTGAGGAAACAAGTCGCGCGCAGCTAGGCTTCTTGAGTATGGCGAGTGCCACCATTACATAAGGTTGTGTTTCGCCAAAGTATCGAGAATTAATACTGATTCGTGTCAACTTTATTTAGACGTCATCAGTCTTTTATATAAGTTGCTCAGCTATGCATAAATTTCATTGAAATTTTAAAACTAAAAAAAAAAAACTTCAGTTTTCATACTTTTTGATCAGACCTCTTACATACGCCCCACTGTTGGGGGTAATAGTTCGCCCGTTTGTTGAGCAGATCATTTTTCACAGCAGAGAGTTTGATCGTTAATGGATACCTGATACTTGTGGCCTTGCGTAAAAACAAAGCTAAGCTTAGTAAATAACCTCAGAGAGAGAGAGAGAGAGAGAGAGAGAGAGAGAGAGAGAGAGAGAGAGAGAGAGAGAGAGAGAGAGAGATGGTTGGAGAAAAAGAAAGATGTCACTAGGTCAGTGCAGAAATTTGCACCTGACTCAGGTAATCCGTTTATAATTAAATGTTGCGTGATAAAACTCAGTGGTTCGTGTATAGGAGCGTAGAATGTGAGGTTCGTGTATGGCTCATGAGACCCAGTTATTTCTCTTTTATTAACACACGAATCATACGGTTCGACTATCAACCGACTCGTCTTTGGCTATATTTTATGTGAGGTTGCTCAAACACGACAAGAAATCTAACCAAAATTCTAAGTACACGCAAACGGCATAAAAGCTATTCTGTACAGATTCTTCTAAAATGACAAAATCAGATACACCCTCATAAGGGGTATGATTTTATTAACATGCTCTATAGAAATGAATATTCAGCGGAACGAAGAACACAATGATATCAATTTGCAAAGATTATTACAAAAGCAGTGTGTTGTATGACACTATATTCACGTTGGGAATGGACTTTTGTCATTGATGGCAATAAAGGGTTTTTGTAAAT
This sequence comes from Sepioteuthis lessoniana, assembly GCA_963585895.1. NCBI lineage: Eukaryota > Metazoa > Mollusca > Cephalopoda > Myopsida > Loliginidae > Sepioteuthis > Sepioteuthis lessoniana. The sequence goes on along the minus strand of OY757919.1, from coordinate 28,500,556 downwards.
TTTAGTCATCATGTAACAGCTCTTCCACTAGACACACATACATTTAAGCGGGTTTTATTACATATGAGTAAGGAATGAAAAAAGTAAAGGAAAAAAGAAAATATATCGTGACATATCTTGTCATTTTTGAGCATCCATAAGTCAACTGTCTTTTGAGATGTTTGAAACAGATTTTCATCACGTTCAAATGTGAAAGCTAAAAACATCTGGTTCTATACAATACAAAACCATAAGCATTGGCTTATATATATATATATATATATATATATATATATATATATATAATCCGAGGAGAAAATCCAAGGGGTAGGAGTATCCAATTTAAGTGCTCAATGTCAACGGCTATCGACGTATAATTAATTTGGGGTTAAAAATGCATCCAAACTCCACGTGCAAAGCCAAAAAATTATTCTTATATAATTATAAAAAGAAAAATTCATTTCTTTGGTATCATTATAAATTCATTTTTAGTTGTGATGACCATCGTCAGATGTTACACGAAAAAAATTATTTGGGTGTTCTTAGAGAGAGAAAAGGAATCCCGAGGATCAGGCATGTCTCACCTACTCAGAATTCATAGACAAGATAGATAGATAGATTACGGTACTTTTGTTTAGATGTTTAGGATCAACATACGCTTTGCATTTTGCTTCACGGTGTAGTACTTATACACATAAAAATCAGTGAAACGCGGAGAGTGAAGTTATCCTAGGTAGGACATGCAAATATTTAAATTCTAATAAAAGTTACAAAGGAAATAAACGAACGAGAAAGAAAGATCCAAGCAGAAAAAGTCACACAGTCTATTATATAGTTATGTGATAATTTCTCGAAGGAAAAAGGTGTTTTTTTAATAAAAAATAAGATCCCTTATTGCCATTCTAGTAAAATCTATGAAAGTATTATAAATAATAATCCGCTTATGATTAAGTGCTTCTCTCACGACCTACAATGGTTTCGTCTTTGGTTTGTGAATTTCACAAGATTCGATCGATAAAAACGAGAAAATAAATCACTCTTGTGAGGACGGCTGGGGTTTGAGAGAGAGAGAGAGAGAGAGAGAGAGTGAGAGAGAGAGAGAGAGAGAGAGAGAGAGTTAGCATCAGGCGTTAAAGTAAAGGCAGTAATAATGGAAACGGAAGTAATTGTGGGAGAAAATAAGCCTAGAAGACTGTAAGCTTAGTTCAGCATGGTGTAAAGACAATTGTGAAATGTCTCCGGAGAATTAAAGTTATTCCGATTGTCTGCAAAGTAAGTTTGCTATGACAGGTGCAATTTTCCTTCTAAAATTTGTTTCAGTAGAAGTGGTTATAACCCTCCTGCCCAGTAATATTAGAAATGGAGGAAGAGAGAACGACAGAAAAATAGGAAGAGAAAAAAATTTATTGGGAGAGAAGGAAAAGAAGAAAACAGAATGGCAGAAAATTAGAAAGAAGTTTGAGAGAGGCAAAAAAGAGTTTGAGAGAACAAAGTAGATGAGAGAGAGAGAGAGAGAGAGAGAGAGAGAGAGAGAGAGAGAGAGAGAGAGAGAGAGAGAGAGGAAGAGAGAGAATTATAGAAGAAGAGAAAAAAAGCCAGTGATAGGATAAACAGTGTCTTGAGTGATGATTTGAAGTAATAAACAGAAATTAAAAAAACAAAACAAAACAAAAAAAACAAAACAAAATAACAAAACAAAACCCCTAAAACAAAGCAAAACAAAAAAACGAAAGAGTAAAATATATAAAAACGAAAATAGCAAAATGAGTAAAGAGGTTTTATGCGCCCCAATAACAAAAAAGAGACGCAGTTCTGTTTAACAAAAACAAAAAAGACAAATAAAATGTTTCAATTTTGGTGTTGACATCGTCTTTACAACCTCATTAGCAACTGGACAAGAATCTCCCAAAAAACAACACTGTTCTCTTTCAAAAGTTGTGGCCAAAGCAGTCGGATAAAAACAATGAATGAAGAAGGAAAGAAAGACACACAAAGAAATAACACAAATCTGAGGAGAGAAATTGATATTTATTTTGATTTTATTGTATTGTATTGTATTGTATTTAGAGGGTTACTGCGATGCAAAATGATAATTATTAGACTCAAATAATTATTATTTCACATTGCAATAGCCCTCTAAATTATTACAATAAAATAAAATAATTTGTGTGCAATGCTTCAAGCAAATTACAAAATACTTTTACTATGTTTCGTTTTGTTTGTTTAATGGTATATCAAAAGCCAAAGCCATCCTTGTTGAAAAACACTAGTGGTACTATTTAACCCGTAGCAGGTGGATAAGAAATTTCATACCTTTCCCAAAGGATCAAGAAGAACAATTGCCTACTCCCGTCGTTATTTCCCTTTGGGACATCTTTTAATACACTAAGGAAGTCCTAGCCGAAATTAAGCAATGTAATAACTGGTTCTTGGCTAAGAATTATCGTATATCAAAGATTAGCGACAAAGTGGCGATGGGAAAGAATGAACGTCTCCCCCATCTCGGTCAAGATGATTGAATGTGTTTTTTTAATTAAATTTTATACTAAATTTTGTCGGGAATTGTGGGTTTAGGGAGCGTGCAAAGTTAAAAAAAACTTTATGAGGAAACCAACAAAATAAACAATAAATAAAAGGTTGTTTGCCTCGGGAGCATAATTTCTAAAGTTGATTTTCAAGGACCTCCTCAATAAGAAGATTGTATGGCGCCAATATCTCTGTGTTTCTGATTGTACGTCAGGTGAAGTACTTTACGAACTTAACAGTTTTACTGAGACACGCATGAGCGTCTTGTGTCATGTTGCAATTTGTCTTAAACATCGGTCCATTCAGCGTTTCTATTTCGCTTATGTTCATTGTCTATGAGGAAAAATCATTTTTGTTTGTGAGTATATGTTCATAATGCTTCAGTTACCTTCCCGGGGAACTTCTGTTATATAATGTAAATGTTCAGTGCCATTGAGGAACATAGGGTTGTCATGGTTTCGAAGCGAGTTGCACTTGCTTGCTCAACGCTTCTTGATTATGAATTCAGAGTTTTTTTTCGTTTTGTAGTCCAGTGGCCTGATCCAGAATAAACAGACCAGTCAGCCCAAGTATTTCCTCGAGTCGCTATAGGGAAGATCGGGATTCAAGCTTTTCTCGAAGGCATTACTCGGGCGGTTTCAATTCTGGCTTGGGAACCTTCCGGCTTGGCAACCTTCATCTCTACTTTGCTATTCACAACATTGCAGATATTTGGTTTGGTTTGTTTTCTTTGTTTAATGGCATATCAACATTCGTGAGTTATTTAATGCCAAAGCGCAGTACTTGGACATTTTCTGTTATTTTTTTTTAGCAAGAGCCCAGAAGTAGGCGACACAAATCACAAGGTTAGTTTATGCCGTAAATTCTTTTTTTTTATGTCCCGAACAACACCGGGAACATTTGCTACTCATATGCCATTATCTTTTTTTCTTCTTTTCTTCATATCTAGACAGGTGATCTTGACACAGTTCTAGGTATTTATGCATTATTATAACAGGTGACTCTGCTAAGACAACATTTGTGGCTATTAGTTGTCCTATGGGGAATTACGTCAGCAGGGTTTCGGCCAGGCGATGTTGCGAAGAGTTAGGGTGTGTGAAAAGAAAGCTGTCACATCGTTATGTCAACACATTGGGAGGCTAGAATAAATAGTCTACGCGCTTTGATTGTCACATAAAGAGTAAAATGCAATCACTCACTTCTCAGACAGACTCTTTGAAAAGTCATTAAGGACCCACGTTTAATTTCCCAGAAACAACATCTATTATTACAAGATGATTGGGGGGCTTGGTTTTGGCTCAGAGAAAGCAAGCGTGAACAATATTTGAAAGATGACAGCAAGCGTTCTTTTGTTTTTGTTTGTGAGAAATGGGGTTTCTCGATCTCCCTCTGTGCATCTAAATTTGCGCACAGTGATTTCTGATTAATCAGTATTCTTTGTCAGTATGCTTAATGGCTCATATTGCTGTTAGTAAAAAAGTTTTGCTTAGTCTGGCACACAGGCGTTAGTTTGCTGACTGTAGCTGCTGTTACTAAGTCGTCACCCACTTAAAAACCGAACAGGTTCATCACTGCTTAACTTTGGTGATCTGATGGGAACCAGTGCTTTTAGCATGACTTTATTGTAACTTTCAGTTGCGAAAAATTTTTTTTACAACTTAAGCTCTATGTTCGAACGCTGGTCTATGTTTGAACATTGGTAGAAAAAAGGAGTTCAAATGCTACTTATTTTAATGGTGTATTGACACTTCTGTATTCGGTATTTTAGAACATGGCTCCCTTATAAAAATAATTATCAGTACATCTGTGTGACTGTAAAATCTGGAACTGTGTTTGCCTATAGAGTGGGTTATTATTGAATTCACTGAATATTTCATTAATCTTGTCTTGTATTAAAATTCTTGGAGATCTGCAAATATCGACTTTGAGGCAAGGTTTATAATGCTACATTTGCAAATCATTGTCATTCAGTTTTCTGTATGGTGCTTTGCATTCAATTTGGTTTAGCATAATTAATATCTATGACTCACACCTTATAGGGATATACTTTTTATTTCGTATATTATTAGCGTAATATCAGTTGAAAAAAGATACAAACGAATGTGAGAATACACCCGTATTGTCGTTTTTATTAACTCTTTGGAGAAACCAGTGTAGGGAACGAGTGACACCTTTTTCAGTCTTAGTTGTGTAGACCCTGACTATTGCGATATGGACGGTGATCAAAATCAGTTTTCTAACGGTCAACTCATAACTCTGCTATTGCTTCAGGCCATTTTCCTTGAACTGCTATTGGAGTTGAACATTTCTTAGAACTAACTAAAGCGGATGGTGGGTGGAAGGAAGGCTCCTGCTCCGTCTTGCAGCCAACTACAACGGTCAACTTAAACTTCACTCTCTTTGACTGCCACAAATCAATTCAACTACTGACTGCTCTCTTAAATATATGAGGCTTTGACTCCCGGAAAAAGAAACTACTTTTCACGCGTAAAGCACTAAGTATAAAAAATACATAAAGAAATAAGATCCTAATCTACTGACTTCTGACTGTACCAATACCAATGACTTAATTTTTTTTTATCGACAATTACTCTTTTATTCCTATCGAAATTTTGATATGTCAGCAAACTAAAACAGGATCGTTATAGTCTTTATTAATTCTGGTTATGGCACAAGGCTGGAAGTGTGTGTGTGTGGGTGGGACATCTATAGAGAACCGAACTCATTTACAATGGTCAGCTAACCCAGCTTGAAAACCATTACACTATATGAGGTACCCAGTAACGTTATTGTATGCATAAATGCAATCATATATCAAACCGCACACACATACACACACAATCAATAAACACGGACCCATGTTTTCAGAAAAATCCACTGGGATAAATATCTATGTACAAAAGAAAGCGTATGGGCTGACTAAAGCTGGTCGATTTGACAGCAAGGACGTTGGAATATATTATACACCCATAACCCTGTTGCTGCAATATTGCTAATTTCTACTATCCTAAGAGAAACCTTCTTACAATTGCGCGAGGTTGACCCGGTTGCGGTAAAAATCGAAGTTAGTCACTGAACGGATTCCATTGCAAGTGGCCATTGCGTCCCCGTATGTGTCTATACCATTATTACGCCGCCCATTCCACTCATTCGATTGCACGATTTCTTTCTCGCATAACAAATTTCTCGTTCGTTTCCCGCCCATAGAACCATAACATTAAACTTCCTCTCCATTTAACTGCTTCGTTCTCTCCATTCACTACCAAATTCAAAGAGTTATTTACGCATGCGCAAAATTATCTGCCCATTTACGTTCTTGTCGTTTTCTCTCGTTACTCATGAAGCTTAGCTTACTTCGTACGAAACAAAGCTAAATAGCAAGAAATTTATTAAGCAATAAATTATGGCACTAATGTATGTCCTCTACGTTAGCCTTTTTTTCCATAGAGCCATGTCAAGCATTTTTGTATTGTGGTCGTTTCTCCCGCCCCATAAAAACATCTTCAAATAAAAGTAAAATTAAAAAATAACGCTTCCTGTGCAAGAGTTGCCAAAGTCCCCTTTCTTGAAAACAATTGGCTGAATAAAAGATTGAACACCAGTTTCAGTGTTCTTATATTTTGTATCGAGAAATGATAAAAAAGAAAAGAAAAAGAAAATAACAAAACATCATCAATAACATAAAACAAAATAAAACAACAAAAAACAAACAAACAAAAACAACAAAAAAAATGATAGTGGACAAGATATATGTGCGACACCGCATGTTGTTTCCTTTAAAATTTAGATAAAATAAGACAAAATCAAAAAAAAAAAAAAAAAAAATGAAGATTGTAGAAGGAATTGATTTAGAAAGTTTATGAGTTTCCCTTTTCAGAAAAAAAAAGAATTTTTCAAAGTTTTATCTTAAGTTCTATGGATTCCTATACATGAAAGTGTCAGTGTTGACTAACCAACAAGAACTTACTCACATCAGCTTTGTACGGACACTAGATGTTGTTTGGGGGACCTGCCAGCAGTAATGGAAGAGAGAGAGAGAGAGAGAGAGAGAGAGAGAGAGAGAGAGAGAGAGAGAGAGAGAGAGAGAGAGAGAGAGAGAGAGAGAGAGTCAGGATTTGAATTCGGGGGACCGTGTCCTACAACGATAACCATCACACCAAAAGCGCTCCTTATTACCATATATCGTTAATTCCCTTTGGAAAAGTAGAAACCAACTATCCCCTCTCCAACTACGGGTATATGGTTGGGCAAACTGGTTTTCAAATTTGGTATGGCAACCAGTCTAGGAGAAGGCAAACTCTGAATTCAAACCGGTTAAATTCCGCTTAAAACTCATCTGCACATGCGAAAGAGATTGATAAATACATATATAACAATAAGAAGTAGCAATACGAAAAACAAACGTTGGCAATTAAAGTGCCCAGATACTAGCAAGCAGAGCTGGATAAAAACTAAAAAATGGACCGTCTTGTCATCGAATCCAGTCTTCTCCTGTGTAATGATTATATTACTCGGCAGATGAAACTTTTGTTATAGGTATAAGAAAGTGCGATATGTGTGTGTGTATGTGTGTGTGGTAATTTACAAAGCTTAGCTTGTAGTACCAGGTCAAAAGTATGAGGAACCCAATGAGAATGGAAGCTCACAAGAAATATCCAGTTAGCATAACCGGCTAATTGTTATATATAATTATTCAAGAGGAAATTCTACATAATACGAGCATAATAATCACACGAATTTAAACTACCAAAAACATCTCGCGATAAATCATAGTCGATTTATATTTATATTCTAAAATTTATAACAGCACATATACCCGAGTAAAATAGACGAAATATAAATTTACAATAATGAAAACAAGAAAAGGTTAAGATTCCTGTTTTGTAAAGAAAGTAACTCATTTTTTGTTGGCTATTTAGGATATTTATCTTAACACTGAAAGAAATGTACCTTACATTTTAAGTGTGATAATTTCGATAAGACTAACGTTGCCCGTATAGGTAAGGTCAATGTTGATACCAGCACTAACAAGGCTAAAAATTATTTTAAAAACAACAGTTAATTGAAAAATAAGGATGAAAATTAACAATAAAATTTAGTTCTTTTTTAAAATATTTTTCTTATAACCGGTTTTATTTTAAAGCGCACTATAGTTAACAGATCTGGACAAATTGCTACCTTTGTCAAGTTATATACTCAGAAATTATTTTGAAGTGAAATGAAGTGCTTATTTGAGAGAGAGAGAGAGAGAGAGAGAGAGAGAGAGAGAGAGAGAGAGAGAGAGAGAGAGATATGTTCAAAAGAGTCACTCAGAATCTCATTTTAAAAAAATTGAAGAAAAATGTATCATTGACGTCATATCGTTAAGGCAAAGAAAAGTAAGTTAACAAGCGACAGAAGAAAGAAAATGTGATTTTTATGTTATTTCGAATTATCTCCGAACAAAATGTTATCTCTTAGACTTTGGGGAATATTTATTCCTCTTTGGGCCAGATTAACGATTTTGTGCTTTGGTGTCATTTAAGAAAAAGCAGTTAACATAATAAAAACATGCCTTGTCATATATTTTGCATCGACTTTTCTTTCTTTTGTAAATGGTTACATCTTATCACCGCCAAGATCAAAGACGTAGTAAGTTTTGGGCAACATAAGCTGTCAACCGGAATACTCACCATTTTTCTTTCAAAAATATTTGTCGGACTAATTATAAAAAGAAAATGTTCACGTGACAATTGTGAAAGACAGAAGAAAAAATTCCAAGAACAATCCTAAACTTTAAAGGTACTCGCCTTAACTTTGTGAAAAGTCATTAACATATCAGAAATTGATTGATAGGGTGATGACGTCATGGTTAGTATTGTTGGAAATGGACTTGACAAAACTATGTCTCACTTTTCCTCGGGAAAGGCATGAATCCACCTATTCTCTCCCTCCAATGCTATAGGCAGACTTAGCTCTTTACTAAAACAAGTCAAGGAGAAGGTAAACTTGGAATTTAAACCAGCTTTACTCTGCATAAAAACTGGTCTTTTTTGTAGAGGAAGAGGGCCAGTGAATATATACTAGAAGTTGATATACCAGATGTGGTACGAACAATTAAACATGTTTATATTTTTGATGATGTTAACACAAGACTTAAATATAGTATTTCCAACTATGTAAGCCACACTGAAAGAGAGAGAGAGAGAGAGAGAGAGAAAACAAATACAAAAACAAAATATCAGTCACAGATTAAGATTTTCTACTATCTTCCGTTACAAGTACTGTGAAGTTTAAGAAATATTTTTTGAGGGAAAAATGTCAAAAATCAAATTACAATAATAACATCACTGAAAATTCAAATATTTGCTTTTCGTAGTTTCTTTGAAATAAATGACTTCAAAACACCTGGAAGATGTAATTTCTTGAGAACATCGTTTTCAGTTGCATATGAAATCAAGTCTGTTTTGTGACAATAGTGACAATATTGATCTATGAACATTCTTTAAAATGTTTCATCTCTTTGCCATGAAACAAATATTCTCTTAATCTCTGGAGGCTCCCCAGGTGACGGAAGCCTCTTGGTTGCAGCTCTAAATCCAGCAGATTATTTCTTGACGCAGTAGATTGGAGATGACTGTTTTTGCAACTTGGGATAAGAGCACTGGAACTCCTCTACAAACAGAGAACTTACAATGGCTTCGGCGAGGAAAGTTTTCGCTTACACCATATCTTACGAACTGAATTTCGTCAGTCATGCGAGCCTATGAGACCCGAATTAAGCTAATCAAAGTAGGTAAGCTATACACTAGCATTCATTAAGTTGTTTGAATGCTTTGCTTACGTAGTTAAACAGGAGAATATTTAATAGCCGATAATATTGAGCTCAAACCTTACCGATTGAAGTACTACAAAGTTCATAAAAACTGTAGACGTTTTTATTTTTGATGCTGTAAAGTTCCTGAGAATGTTCCTTGCAAATTGTTGGTGAGTGGTATATTGCGGGAAATATGGTATTTTCATTACAAAGCTTAGACAAGTACAGCGCTAAAATTATGTCGTACATACTCAATACAGATCGAAATTAGATTAATCAAACTTAGTCTATAATAAGGCCAAGAAACTCACTCCGCATGGGAATTTGTCTGCAAGATTAACATATTAAATTTTGATCTACAATAGATGTGCTTATAGTGATATTTTAAAGCTGTTTGACAAAAGCCACAGTTGAGCGGGACACAGTAAGAATCGAACAATAAAATACCCTGAGACTCGACTGATAACTAACGTTCTACTGCAGGAATCTTTTATCGATATTTAATAATTACAGCTTTTGGACGCCTTCACGAATTTCTCAAGAAAGACCATTGTTAGCAAGTTCGATTCTCATTAAGTGCCCCATAATTCTGACTTTGCGTAAAACTAAGCGAAGCTTAGTAAGTGACGAAAGCTCAGTAGAAAGCTAAAATTTTGGGAGTATCTAGCGCGGAACTAACAATAATTCCAATACAGACTTTCCAATAAACAAAGTACATTCGATTCATGTATTCATTATGAATAACTTAGACTGGTATAAGGCTAAAATTCTTGAGCACTTATTACTTAGTATTGCTTACTATGGTTCATGATCAGTTAGGGATAAATAAAAGTAGGAAGATTTCGTTATGTCAGTCTTTTAAGAATAGCTGTCAGCCTAAAAAAATCGGCATTCGATATTTTAGCTCTTTACGTGGACTTGAACACCAACTGCTGGAATTCTTGGTCTTGGTTGATATTTCGATGTTTATTTCCATCTTTAGGAGAAACTTTTGTTCTGAAGATCAACAATCAACAATCAACAATTTTCTGAGAATGTTCATCGTTTAACTTCGATATAAAACAGATTTTCCTTTTAATTATCTATTGATCTTTTGAATTATTGCGGGGAAAAGAAAAGTTTGAAGTAGAGTTTTATGAAAGTTGTGATATGAAGTGTAAACATAACTCAAAATGCAAATAATGCTTTTTGTGGATTTGGTTTATTTTAAAGAAACAAGAATGAACGACACTGTAGAAAAGTCAATGGAAATATTAAAGTCATTGATGACAACAAGAAAAGAATCAAACAATCACACATCAATAAAAATGCATAAAATAAAATGTATACCTTTATAGACAAGAGAAAGAAGATAAAAAGGGCCGAGGGAGATAAAAATGCGAATAGAGAAGCTTAGAAATTTACATTTACTGGAATCATCATCTTGTGTAGGTCGACCCTTGAATGAAATAAGATTGTGTTTAAATTTCAACTTTACCAAATTAGGACGAAAGTAGAAGTCATTACCAGATTTTGCACCCCAACCCCCGAAATTAGGTCTCCAAAATTCTATCTATACACGAGAATATTCGGTACTTTAAAATATAATTTTCAATTCAAATTTTATTTTTCATTTTAATGTTTCAAACTTTTCGTTATTCTATGTTTCTTTTATAAATACAAAAGCTACTGAAAAGCTTGACGATTTCAATTCTAAGACGAGTTTGCTGGCTTTTCACTTCGCACTATTACCCTTAGGAAAAACATGGATCCATCTATTTTCCACCCCCGTTATGAATAAATCTTGGTAAGATAACACATATAAGAGAAGGAAAACGGAATTCAAACCAACTGTACTCCAAAAAAAATTGATAATGGGTCTCATTCTGCCCGTGACGGAGGGTTTGAGTAAGTACTTGTTTTATACCTAAGTAGGTCACCCTTCAATACATTCTTCGTATCCGGCAGGTCATCGTATTTGGCAAATCCTTTTATGATTTACTTTGTACCTTCTAAAATTAAGAATAGCAAGGTAACTTCTTTCTTTTCAGCACCTGAACAAATAATATATCTACATATGATTGTACACAAAAATGAAAAAAATATACAAAATAAGTTTCTTTTTCCGAGTGGAATGGTTTAGAGATATATGCAAGAACGGGCGAGAGGCAAAAATTCAGATTAAGAGGCGAAATCAATCTATTCAAGTTACTTGAATATTTAAAACAGCAAATAATAATAATAATAATAATAATAATAACAACTGATATATAAATAATAATCATCATTTGTGATATTTTGGGATAAAAATAAATCACCCAATCCTAGTCAGACCAGAGTTTGTTACAATTAATAATCGAAATGAACCTGTCAACTTGTGGACTTCAGAACTGTACCAACTGAAGAACCACATCACCCACCCCGCCAAAAAAAAAAAAAAAGAAAAAAAAATAACCCAAAGGAACTATAAAATATGAAAGCGATAATAATATCAATCATAGTCGGATCCCAAAGAAAAACTTTAAATAATGTGGAAAAGAGACTGGAAATACTGAAATTTCATGGAAGGAGCGAGACCATCAAGATCACTGCACAACTACGGTCGGCTAATACTGGGGAAAGTCCTGAGAAGTTAGGTTAATTGTTGCCTCTTAGACTCCAGTGCAGGCCAAAATTCGCAAATAATAATAATAATAATAATAATAATAATAATAATAATAATAATAATAATTCATTATAAGATATGATAACAGTGTGTAAAGAGGAAGGAAGAAAAATAAAGAGAAAAAATCCAAAACAAAACATTTGTAAAATGAAAAAAGTAACAAAAAACGAGTAAAGAAAAAGAAAGAAATTGTTGAGAAAAAGAAAATAAGAAAAAGAAAAAGGAATTTAAGTAATTGAAATAGATAAAAAGAGGGTAAGAAAAAATTTTTGGGTGGAATAGATAACGGAAGAAAGGAAAATGAAAACCTGAAAAAGATGAATTGAGAGAATGAAATGGAAGAAAAAAGCGAGAGAGAGAGAGAGAGAGAGAGAGAGAGAGAGAGAGAGAGAGAGAGAGAGAGAGGATCATAATAAAAAAAACGTTAAGAAATTAATAAAAAGAGAAAACAAATAGTTACAAAAAAATCAAGAAGTAGGAAAAAAAATAACGAGATACAGTTAAATACTTAACTGTTATACTGTGTGGTAGGCGTTTGTACACGTTTTGTCCATGTAGAAAGGCCGTTTGGAAGCCTTAGGACACGAAAAAAGACAAGATCTGAAAAGATTGTTGACAGTTACTGATGGCGTCTCTGTCGTGTGCTTAGATGCTGATCAGGAAATTTCCGCGAGATTGCACGAGACAAGCTCTTTATATGGACGCTCGTTATGATCAATAAACAGAGGAGGAACAATAGTACGATTATGATTACTACTACAACCACCACTACCACCAAATACTACTACTACTACTACTACTACTACTACTACTACAACAGCTAATTATAATATAAGCACCAATGATAATATTAAAGATAAAATGATAATAATCAGATTAATTGTTGTGGTAATTGATAATTTTGAAATGCAAATGGCTATTCAGTTTTGGCCGCATTGTGGATCGAATTAACTATCAAGTTCTTGTACTGAATTCGATTTTCAGAACGCATCCCAATTCTGGCTTGTGTCTCACAAACCAAAGTTCAATAAATGCATTTGATCTCATATTGACTATTTTTGTTACACATTCTTAAAATTATATATATATATATATATATATATATATAGTTTCCATCAAAATCGACAGTATTATTTACGTATGAATGAAAACTTCTGGCTAATGTCAATGGCAAAATAAAGAATGAGACATTGGTGTTGTCTTCAGATAAAGATATATTTTTTCGACGTTTCTCCATTAGGATCTTAAGACTTGAATTACGTAGTTAGCTGTTATCTAAATACCATAACATCTATTCATCTTGGTCTTAATAATGGTTAGAAAGCGCTTGAACTAAAAAAAAAAAAAAAAAAAAAGAAAATAGTAAAGAAGAAAGATTGAGAATCATATGAACGTTCTTTGTCAGTAAGGGAAAGAAATTCAGTAAAAAATTAAGACTTTCGCAGCGCCACTTTTAACAAGACGCACAGAGGGTGTCCCCAAAATCAAGTTTCATAGGTAATTTTCATTATAATGCGGCGAGAATTTTTTTAAATCAAACTTTTCCAAACGTGTAGACTGGAAAGAAAAGTCCAGTCAAATGGCCTCCTACATCTCTGGACCTACAGCAGCTCAAGTTTTTTCTTTAGGGGTCATTTGAAGTCAGAAATCCGTCGGAATCACCTTAGAGAAATCAGTAAACAAACAAATGATTATCTTTGCAATGTAACAACATCAGTTCTGTTATGATAAAACACAGAATGTTCTAATGTTCCTGTATTCAGGATATAAAATTGACATAAAATCTAAAGCTGTAAGTTTGAGCATTTAATGTAATAATCTTAAATACATTTTTGCATTTGATTCAAAACTTTTTGCATTCCTCACACACACGGACACATTCACACGATTATGATGTGAGTAAGCTAATTATTTTTTTTTATATTGCTTTGGTTGACGGCATTTGAGTAACTTTTATTATAGATCGGTTTTTTTCATAGATCATTTTCTTTCATCACACACACACACACACACACACACACACACACACACACACACACACACATATATATATATATATAAATGAAAACCGGTTTTCTCCCAAAAACATTTGCACATATATACATATACATTCATTTATATGTACCCATTCATCTTTGCATTGTTATCCTCACGCCATAAGTATTCTCTTCCTGGCAATATTAGTCCGTTCATTATATATAGTTATATTTGTATTTATGAGTGTCATTTTATCTGCTACTGCATGAGTACACACATGACAGATAAGTTCACTGAAAACTATTCAAATCCAACTGCTAATAATTGAATAATATTCTCTCCCATTATTCACCGCATTTTGTTTTCCCTTTGAGACCATCTCGTTCGTTTGTTTTGCCAAAACACAGTTGCCATATTTGTTAATTGAAACAATAACGCCTAACTTACCATCAGTCTTCCCTTCATATCGACCATGGGATGCATTAGACTATTTTTTTTTCCTTTTCTATATGTTTTCTTTTTTACACTGTCCAGGGATCTCATTGTATTTTTGTAAAACCATTACTCTCCACCTTTTTACGCTTCTATAATGACTAGAAAAGTTTTCTCAATACAATAAGTTGCATTAAAAAATCTATGTAGGACTAAAATTCACACACACACACACACACACACACACACACACACACACACACACACACACACACACACACACACACACACACACACACACTCTTTTATATCCTCATAAGAATGTTATTCATTTTTATAGTAGTATTAAATGACCCATGTATTTTAACAACATGTTTGTTTTTATATTCTCACAAGAAAACTATAGTAAGAGATTAATTTACAGCAACGGCACATGAACATTTCATTGCATAATGTTAAAATCAATTAGCCTTTGAAATAATATTACATAAAGTAACACAGAAATCTGAAGAGAATTTCTAAAGAAAATCTATCAATTAATGATAAACTTGAAATAATCATTAATACGCTTCAGATAAATTCCACCCGTTTTAACGAGACTCTTGAATGCCCAGAATCTATTAAATCATATGAATTACAATTTTGCTCAAAGTCTTGCTAACCAATCATATTTCCTAATATGACCAGCACCAACTGATAAGCAAAGAAAACCATTTAAAGCCTTGTATTTTACTAACCGATGTTGTGTAAATGTAAAGTAGGATAAGATCAATAATTGCAAGCTCGTCTTGTAGACTGTTATTATAGTAGCAAATTCGATTCTCACTGGGTGTCTCCTTTTTGTGACCTTGCACTGTACTAAATTAAGGCAAGTAAGTATATGTACATGTTTGTATAAAGCGTACTGGTTTAATTTGACTAAATTTGACACCAGATCCATATCTCTTGAGCACACTTTGGTATTCTAGAAGCCATTGATTCACGAGCAGCCCGTTTATTTCCATTGCATGTTGAGATGGGAATCAATTTACAGGCCAATCTCTGCATGCTTTTCTTTTATGCGGATATGTAAATGATGAATCATTCGGACTGCTACATTTATCTATTTATGAAGCCCATGAAGGGAGGGGCAAATAGAAGAAAGCAGTCTTGGAAGGTAAGATGGAATGTCAGACACCTGAAATTGAGATCGGGGCCCTGCGATAGTACGCTGGTTAGCAAATTTATCTAGCAGGCTCGTTCGCTAGAGTAATGAGTTCAGTTCTAACGGGGCACCCAAGAATTGTTGCCTTGATCCAGTTAAAACTTGGACACCGACTGTAATGTGATTTTTAATAATTTCGTCTTGTTGACTAGTGTTGTGTGGTGCTTCGGTTTCATTGCAATGAGCTGAACTAAGCGCAGTTAATAAATATGAGATCTCCAGTAGTGTGATGGTTTTCGAGGTAACTTTGCTGGGATAATGAGTTCGGTCCAAACTGTATGTCTTATTACTAGGATTTTTATACAGATTAAACAAAAATAATTACCCAGAACTGAAAAATAGTAGTCGTAGTAATAATACTTATAAAAACCCTTTGAAGTGTAGGATTTTATACATATATACACATGACTGCACTTTTATATTTAAAGGTTTAAACAACTTTTATTACTACAGCATAGAACACGTACAAAATCCTTTTCTTTCCTCCTCCTCCTCCTCCTCCTCCTCCTCTCTCTCTCTCTCTATCTATCTATCTATATATATATATATATGGGGTTCATTCAATAAGTTTCCAGACTTTTTTGTACAGGCATTTAAAATTGTCATTGACTCTTGAAAATTCAGTACGTTATTGCTATACATCTTATGAGGTGACTGACCAATTTTTATGATTTCAGCTTCAAATGAACAGCTACAGCAGCAATTGGAATACACCCTACTAAATCCTGATTGTTACAGCTGGTGAATTTCAAAAATGCAATCTGGATGTGAGGACATTTTAAAAGAACGATTTGCAATAAAATTCTGTTTTAAACTTGGAAAAAATGCCACAGAAACGTATGGATTGCTTCAGATTGCTTTTGGACCACCTTGCATGAAACGAGCATCGGTTTTTGAGTGGCATAAGAGATTCAAAGAAGGCAGGGAGTCTATGAGGGATGATGGGAGGTGTGGGAGGAGTAAGGAAGTTAATACGCCAGAGTTGATTGGCCAAAGGGTTAGGGTTAGGGTTACTATGTTTTTAAGGGAGTTCAGGAAGAGATTCCGTCGGAAGAGGCCAGCACTCTTCAAATCGGGTCAGTGCCATTTCCACCTGGACAATGCACCAGTTCACAACTCCATACTTTTCACAGACTATTTGACCAAGATGGGCATCAAGACAGTTCCTCACCGTCCCTATAGTCCTTGCTCCCTGTGACTTTTGTTTATTCCCTAAGCTCAGAGGCTGTCGTTATGAGACAATTGAGGAGATGAAAGAGGCTATGACGAAGGTCATTGACACGCTCACACAAGAGGACTTCCATGGGGCCTTCCAGTAGTTATTGGAACGGTACAATACGTGCATTGCAGCCGGAGGCGATTACTTCGAAGGGGACTAGAGTTTCATGTGTGTACTATCAATAAAAGTACCCATACGAAAAAAGTCTGGAAACTTATTTAATGATCCTCGTATATGTATATAGTTGTATGGATGCACTGCATGGACGCTGACAAAGTGTATAGAAAAAAAAAAAAAAAAAAAGATTGACGCCAATTGCACAAGAATGTAACGAGCTATATTGAACAAATCCTGGAAGCAGCATCCCACAAAACAGCAGCTGTACGGCCGCTTACATCCCCTCTCAAAAGCCATCCAAATTAAACGAATAAGACATCCAGGACACTGCTGGAGAAGTAAGGACGAACTCACAAATGACGTTTTCCAATGGACCTCTTCATACGAACAACCACGTGTTGGATGACCAGCTAGAACTTACCGACAACAACTTTGTAAGAACACAAGATGTAGTGTAGAAGACCTTCCGGAAGCGATGAGCGATAGAAACAAATGACGAGAGAGAGAGAGAGAGAGAGAGAGAGAGAGAGAGAGAGAGAGAGAGAGAGAGAGAGTTATGGAAATCCGTGCTAGCAGCATGACATAATGGTGGTGATATATTGTCGTAGGAAACGTTTGCTTTAAAATTAGAATTTAACATCTCGGCTTTTTACAAGTTTTGGAATACTAGTTACTGAGGCATTGGTGAATACACAACAACTTCAATCCTTAGTCACAGGATACATTTGAATCTATAGCACAAGTTCTTTAAATGACAACGGCCAGGGCGAAAACGGGATTTAAAAAAAAGGCCGCTTTTGTTCACCTTTGATTGTGAAGGCTCTAAAATAGATATAATTCGTTGTCTAATTGCCAACAAACATATTTATCTTTGCCCTGGGACTGTTGGGTGTGATAAAGATTTGGCAGGGGAACACACGAATGTGCTGAATTGACACATGTTTGGGATTCTTCAAAAGAATGGTTAATTTCGGCAAGGAATGCAATTTCTTGCAACAAAGCAAAGTTTCAGGATTGTCACGTTGGAAGGAAAACAGTAGTTTGATCTTCAGCCGTAACAAGACATTTAGAAAACAATTTCCCAAGGTGTTGTTGCTCGACATAAACTGTAATACGAGATCATGAGGAATATTTTTCAGCTGTGTTAAATACAGGACTGAATATTATTTGTCTAAACTTTTTTAGATGAAGCTCGATCATTTTTATCATTTAGTGTATTTGGACTATTGTCTTCATCTTTATTTTTTATATTCACAACGTTTTAGCCAGACACATAGCATAACGGATACAGGGGTTTGGCTTAATGGACTTCTAAGTGAAATCCTGGGGTTGCAGGTTCAATCCTCACCATAAGGTAAAAATAAGCACTACTTAACTCTTATATCTAATTGTGGTTAACAGAGTAAGAACAGTCTATCCTTATGGTTTTAATAAAGGGTTTGATTTGTGTGCTCCTGAGTTTGACAAGAAACATCTGAAGGAAGACAAAGGACGCATCGGCCGAAACGCTGGGAATATAACCATAAAGATGAAGACATTCGTCTGAATACTCTAAATGATAAAAAAACAGGACTGAAAATTTACAAATAATTTCTTGAATATTCTGTGCGATAACAATCGAGAGAAAATGGTTATTTCTTGGGTGTCATTTGCCAGTAAATAATCTCAAACTTTTCGGCTGTGTGGGTAGCGATGAATTATTAAAGAAATATAATCGAAAACTCCGAACTGAAAGAGTTTGGTATATATATATATATATATATATATATATATATATATATATATATATATATATATATGTATATATATGTACGTTCACACAACTTACGTCGTTACTTCTGCAGTGCTTCGTATCTGGGCTCAAGTTCCTATAAATTTGGATGTAGTTTGCTGATTAAAACCCCTTAAAAACGAAATAAAAACTTTTAAAATAAATCTTTAAAAAGGTTGAAAATCAAATGTTTGTCCTTTAGTATGACTCGGTTTTACTACCTGAAAATTGATCGTCAGATGTTAGTGTAGATGTGGTAATTGTTTTTCGTTTGTTTGACCTTCCAATCTTAAAAGATGAAGCGGTAAAATAGTTATAGTCGGTGCTTATAAAAATGTAACTATTCATTTGTACAGTTTATTTGAACCAACGTTTGTTTTTTTTACCCCATATTCATTTAATTTTATTTTGTATTTTTTTTTCGGTCGGGGAGCTAATAGATACAGAAAGAACTTATTCTCATGCATGCACGTTTGGATTTCTTATTTAGGAGGCGTTCTTTTTTGGGGAAATAAATATTTAATTTCTTCTACAAACACAATCCATCATTCCTGGAATTTGGTCTACATGTTTTCGCCATTGTTACAATTTTCAATTCAACAACGGAAGATTTATTGAATTTGTTTTTCTAACTATATATATATATAACACACAGAGAGAGAGAGAGAGAGAGAGAGAGAGAGAATTAAGGTACAGATAATAAGGCTGTAAAATCATGTGTTAACACTTGTAGGAGGAAGAGTTTGTCGGAAGTCATAAACGCTAACCTCAAAGTAGTAATTTACTAAGCTTTTTTTGCTTAAATGTGGCACAAGGACATATGAATGGGGCACCCAATGAGACTCGAACTCACTTGTGAAGTTTTGATAGTCTAGCTTGCTAACCACTACACCACCAGAGGCACCCCTCCAGTCCTCAAAATAATTTGTTCAATTTTGAAACGTTTAAAATCTCCAAACAAGTAATCAACATCAATTTGTTTTTATAAAAAAATGAGGGGCAACACAATCTTTCTAATTCTATTTATTTTATTAAAATATAAACGGGTTGACAGCGAAAGGATAGAGTATTTACTAAACTTAACCAAGTGTAGCACAAGATTAAAACTGCGTAGAATCCACTGAAAAAAAAACACTAAGAAAGGACAGAGAGTTTAGCTTGCTAAGCCATACTCAACGGCTGTTGACTATAAAGATAATGAGTGGTTGGTATTTCAAGTGATTAAGGAATACAGCGCTATTTTGCTGATTCAGTCGGAAAAAAGAGGAATACATTTTAACAGTGTACACATAAAAGCATATGTAAAATGCTTTATTTTTTCTTCAGATATTTATATTAAAGCTTATTTAATATTTGCATTTAAAACGACGTCTATATAAAACCAATACTAATACTAATAATTTCATCTCGAATTCCTTAAAGAAACCCCAAAGAAAATGGAAAACTAGCAAATATTCCTGAATAGATGACGAAAGAAAAAAACTACTCTTATCCTGAAAGGTCTCCAAAAAGGAAATACCTCAAGAAACTACAGACCGATAACGTGTCTACCAATGATATGAAAAATCCTAACCACACGGATAAGATAAAAATGTATTACTCCTCTGAAAGTCGCTAACTTCTTACTGAATAGCAATAGAGATGCTGCAAAAGATATAGATGTGTGAATAACGTATAATACATAGACCAATACGTTTTAAAAACGAGAAAATAGAAAATTTCTAGCAACGTGTGTGGATAAACCACTGAAAGGGTAAGATATAATTCAGCAAACATGGGTATTAGAATGTTTAAAAATATCTAAAATCATCGAGTCAACGTAATTACTAAAGCAATGGAAAATTGGAGAGTAAAATTAATAGTTCGAAAACAAGTTAAAATACAAAGGGAAATATTCCCTAAAAACTCATTATCTCCGCTATGATTCGTTAGAGAAATCATACGGTTAAATTTAATTAGATGACGGCAAAATGTTGGCAAAAACAAATAAAAAGGAAATGAAATTTCTAAAAAAAAAAAAAAGAAAAAAAAAAAAGAAAAACAAACAAAACCCCAAAAAACAAACAATCCCCCCCTCAAAAAAACAAACAAACCCCCAAAAAACAAAAAATCCTCCCTCAAAAAATCCCCAAAAAACAGAAGAAGAAGAAGAAGAAGAAGAAGAAGAAGAAGAAGAAGAAGAAGAAGAAGAAGCATGTTTGATTAAATAAAAAAGACATATTTTGTCTATATAATTTTGTTAAGACCCTTTCAAGTTTCCAGACAAGTGTTTTGATTTTAGGTTGGAATTATTTGATGAATTTACCAAAATTGTCCCGAGCGTTTTCGGATCTTTCATAGGACATCATCAGGGGGTTGTTTGCATGTGTAAAGAGTTTGCTTTTCTAAAAATGTTTTTAAGTTTTTATAACATTACAAAATTACGTAAACGTAAAGTTGGATAAAATTGAAATGCCGATGACATCGAACGAATTTAAAAACAGAATTTACCAAAAATTGATGATATTCTATTTCTGTTGATAACAGAAATAGAATATCATTAATTTTTGGTAAATTCATATACCATTTCCAATTTAAAACCAAGACACTTGTCAGGGAACTTGAAAGGTTCTTAATAAAATTATATAGATAAAATGTGTCTTTATTATTTAATCAAACATACTTAAATGAAAGACTCCAGCCGAACTGCACAAACACACACACACACACACACACACACACACACACACACACACACACACACACACACACACACACACACACACATATATGTACATATGAGGGTTATTCAGAAAGTCCTAAGCTTCACCCAGATTTTAGATTTGTATGAGCCTCACCTGCAGAGACGTTAAGACAGAAACCTTAATTAGTTTTTGTAGTTTTATTAGCAGCGGCAGAGTGTTGCCATCACAAAAATGTTCGACTATAGCTCTTCTTTGTAGGTGAGGCTTAGAATTTTTTGAACAGCTCTCATGTGTGTGCGTATATATATATTTATATATGAGATAGTTGCATATTCCCAATTGGTGGCTGATGAAAGTCAGTATTCTGTATATTGCTTTGCGAGTCGCCTAAATATCAACTTGGATGATTAGTGAAACAATCTTCATCTCCATATTCCTCATCTTTTTGATTTAATCTTTTAGTTACAAAGCTAAGTTACTATCAATGAAAGCAAATATAATAGTGAATAAAAAATAGAATAGGTGACGAGAGAAGATTATGGTAAGATAAGTGAGATTGATTCAAAGAAGAAAGAAACAGCACAGGATGTAAAAGATCGAAGGGGAATTAGAAAGGGAGGAGGAAGTGATGAAAGTAAAATATGTATCGATAATCAACAGATTTCCATATTATTTTGGTGCAAAAAATGGGCTCGAGAAACTGTAATTTTTAAATGTATTTTTGCATTTAATGCATCATTTTAAAATTTCTTTGAGATTTGCAGACGACAGTATTTGACTTGTCGAAAAAAATTTGAAGAATCAAAACCCAAAAGTAATTTAAGAATTCTTTTCTCTCTTAGATTGTTTAAAATACATTTTTTAACGAATTAGAATTATAGATAAATCATTTTCAAGTTTACTTCAATCTTATGAATAAACGATAAAATAGATGTACCGTTAGAAGGTTTATAGATTTATTCAGCAGTATTCTCAAACTTTCGTTGTTATTCCTTCTGAATGAAAATCTAACATTCTATTCATTCAAGAATGCATTTTATTTCAACATTAATTAATTATTCTATATTGAATGAAAATATTGTTTACATAGATTTATTCGTACTGCTATTCAATCTTTCCCATGCTAATTAATATTCTAACTGTATACATCTACATTTTTAGCGCACATATACTTTCTCTCTAACTTAGTGAGGTACTCACACAAAGCTCTTTTACACACACAAAATATATCAATTGCAGACTGCTACATTGAATGCATGAACTTACTTTCTTGTAATGTAAATATTGAAAATATTTACGCTCTAATAAATATCTTTTCTTCCAAGAAAATATTTTGTAGCGTCTTTTTCAACCAACATTTCACTCAATTTAAAGAAATAAAATTTATCAATTTGTAGATGGGTTTTTTATCCAATCATTTAGACATTTATTCGCTATATATACATTAATAAATTGCTTATCTTCAAACTATCAGTTGGAAGATAGTTTATATTGTAAAATAGTGGTTATGTTTACGCTTCAGTATTAAGAACGATTGTGCATGAAAAATGAATAAATACAGAGAGAGAGAGAGAGAGAGAGAGAGAGAGAGAGAGAGAGGTAGTGGGAGAAAGTGAATTGTTTGTACAAACTTAAAAAAAGACAAAGAGGATGCAAGAAGTGAGAGTGAGAAAAATAGTCCCTATACACAGAGTAGGAGAGTGGACAATTGGAGAGAGAGAGAGAGAGAGAGAGAGAGAGAGAGAGAGAGAGAGAGAGAGAGAGAGAGAGAGAGAGATGACTAGTGAAAGTGAGATAGAGATAAACAGAAGTACAGATATAGTGGATAATCAGAGTGATAGAAAATACTGAGATAGGAATAAGGATGGTGATAGAGAGAATGTACAGCGACAAGGGTTAGACAGCGTGGTTGAGAAAAGCACAAAAGGGGAGTGCATTAGATGAAGGATCGATCAGATGCAGGATGATAGCCAATGGTGGATAAGAAGAATTCTTTGTAAAACGCGGACACATTTATCGCTTATGCGATTTCAACAGATTGCTTTCTAATGCGTAACCATTGAAAATTTTGACCATCGAAAATTAACTGCTTATGCAAGCTGTGATATCACAGTTAGGATTTCTTACAGAAAACCATCATACTCACGGACAATTCTCTGTATTTTCGTCAGAATCTCTTGGTTTTGATATTAAGTAATTTATTCATTTCATTTACTTGAAATATATTCGTGTGCGTATTTTTAAAGATGCATATAGATGAAGACGTTTTGTCTTCATCTTTATCGACTTAATATGTTAACATTAAAACCATTTATTAAAATTATTGCAGTAAATAAAGATATGAGGGTAAATATTACATTCTAATTCCAATGAATTTAGAAGTCACAGATATGTCTGAATTGAATATTTAGTCATAACTTTATAAAAAAAAAGAAATTCTCCAAAAAATGATCTAAGGTCAAAACTATTTGAGAACATTCAGAAATTAAAAATAAGTAATTATTCTTGTTTGTCTAATCACACACACACACACACACACACACACACACACACACACACACACACACACACACACACACACACACACACACACACACACACTTTCTCTCTCTCTCTCTCTCCTGGACACATTATATATATGTAAACATATATAATTCGGCGATATGTAAATATAAAATAAAACAAGTATTCAGAGGATGAATGTGTAGTTGAATTTTTTTCGATTTCAAAATATATAATTAAGAAGATTCAACATCACATCAACATTGCCCTTATGATAGTCTAATATTTAAAAAACCGAAACATATAACGTTGGCAAAAAATCCAACGATGAATAAACGCATACTCTGAATTCCTTGTTTGTTATATTCCTTTCCCCACACACGACTCGTGAATGAATTTTGAAGATATTAATCGCAAAAATTGAGAATTGTCTTGTACAAAAGTGATAATCTTGAAATTCAAACATAATGGGAAGGATTAAAATGTTAATACCGAATTTTGTGACCATAAATCAAGGGTGTAATTATACACATGTACGTACGGTATGTATATGCAAAATTCCTATATATCTAGGAAGTAAATATTGGTAAAATATCTTGGACCGATATTTTTTCATCAGTTTTCCCCCGAATCTGCTAGAGAGAGAGAGAGAGAGAGAGAGAGAGAGAGAGAGGGGTGGGGGAGCGGATACTCAAAAGCTAAATAACCTAACAACTGTACGTCTTCATTGGCCATAGTATTCCCCCCCACCATTATAACCATAGTAATTAATAAACATACCAAAATGTGGCGAGATTGACATATCAAGGAGAATAAATTTAATCTTTGTCGAACGACAAAATGATAAAAATTGCTATTTTTTGTTACGGTTGGATGAGGGCGTCGATCGCCGGGAAACTAATCGGATTTGGAATATTCCTGCTGTTTATTTTCGTTTATTGATTGGCAAAATTTCTTCCGTTTACAAAATTTAGAGTTGGTATTTTTGAATTGCTTCAGTGGTACGTATTGCATTGACTGATGCAGCTGGAATAATGACGTAACGGTTACTATCGAATGAAGTGAACTAAATGACCAGAGTTTAAATCCTGGACGAAACTGTTAACGTTTTACTTCTTGCTAATGGCATTAGAAAAGGCATAAATCTATCTCTTTTTATCCTACCATCCAACAATGAATAAATAGGAGGGCAGACTGCACTTTTTAGCCTTGGTATGGCAAATGATCTTCGAGAAGGGAAAGTGAATTTAAACCAGCTGTACTCCGCTTAAAATTTGACCTTTTGTATGCATCCTGCTCATTGCGATGAGGTTGAATAAATACTGACGAGTTTAACTCGGCAAATCTATTATTATCGAACTTAGTGATTTGGCCCAAGTTTTTCAAACTGGATTCTGATTCGATTATGCTGTGGGATTCGATTACCTGCTGTAAATAATTTTCAATAAACGCAACCGATGATGAAATTTTACTGAGAAATTGCTATCTCATTTTAAAAATGTAATTTTAAAAATTTTGATTTTTTCTTGCTTTTTGCTCGAAAGAAAAAAAACCCTTCAATTTTATGCGTCACTGCGTTACTGCAACAAATATTTCAGTCTGAGAGCTATTATATAAACATAGCCGATTTGATGACAGAGGAAATATAGCTTATTCTTCCCCCTCTTAGACTTACATTTGATTCATGAGGAAAAACTTA
This sequence comes from Sepioteuthis lessoniana, assembly GCA_963585895.1. NCBI lineage: Eukaryota > Metazoa > Mollusca > Cephalopoda > Myopsida > Loliginidae > Sepioteuthis > Sepioteuthis lessoniana. The sequence continues at coordinate 28,475,006 of OY757919.1, read as the reverse complement.
TTAAAAAATCAGTTGTCATTTGCCAGAACTTTTTAATCTATTTTATTTTCACTTAAAAAATACATTAAGTTTTTCCTTTCAGGATCTGACAACTTAGACTTTGAGGACGCTTAAAATGATTAATTTTTCATGTTTACAAAACATCATTTCCACTCTCCGCGAATTTTCCCACCAGTGGGTTTTTTACTATTTTCAAAACATCATTTTCGCTCAATGAAAGTTTTCGCATTAGTAGGGATTTTTCATTGAATTTTCAGAGACAGTATGTCTCCTCAGGTTTTCAGGTATTTTTAAAATTTCAAAAAGTTATTTATTTATTATTCTTTTTGAATAAAAAATATATCATAATAAAATGATATTAGAAAAGAGACTGGAGGAAGAATCGAGATCATACAGGCCACAGAATTGTTAGGATTTCAGAAGAGTTCTGAAGACTTGAGGAGACTTGCTGTCACTCAAACTTCAATGAGACTACAAATTAAAACCGATGTGAAATAAACAATTCATGGTAAGATTTCTTTTGGATATGTTTTACTTCTTTGAAATATTTTGCAGTCCTTTTAGTTTAATAAAAATTTGAGCCCGCAGATAAATGAAACAGGAAAGTGTCTTGGTAATGGCACTTAATGACATCCAGTGGTGAGACTCCAGTTCTGCAGCTCTGGAGAGAGATGAGTCACCCTTCATTGCTATTACACCCAGGTTCACTGACTTAGAATGAAAGAACCTGTTAGGGACCTATCTATAATCCAAATAAGTCTGTTTGAAATAAGAAAATGTTTACCTGTTTAAAATTAGTATCATGCTTTATTGTACTATGTATATTTCGATGCGATAACTACTGAATTGGTTTCGGTATTTAAAGGGTTAGCATATCATAAAAAAGAACTAACTCGAAAGAAGGCCTATTCCTGCTTGCAGTCAGTCTATCACTTGGAATCATTCATATAGCATACATTTCTGACCTGTTGACATCAGTGAAAGAACGTTGGACAAATTCACTTCAACCTTGATGTTGAAATACAATTTATTCCTTTGAATTTTTCTTCTTCGCCAGCGACCACCTCTAGTACGTACGAACCAGCCTTCGAGGTATGAAGGAGAAAACTAGATTTTTACAGGCAACGTAAACAGGGAGAAAGTATCGAGTAGCCGCCGTGATGATGTGCTGTAATTCAAATGCACACGCGGAAGTAGGAAAGAAAGAAATCTTTGTCCGCCATGTTTATTTTATTCTTCTTTCCTTTTCTTACATTTCCTCTCCCTATTTTCCTTGTTTGTTTCCTTACTTAAACACATATTCTCTCTCTCTTAACTTTGCCTGTGTTAGAGTCTCTCTCTCTCTCTCTCAATCTCTCTCTCTCAATCTCTCTCTCTCTCTCTCTCTCTCTCTCTCTCTCTCTCTCTCGTTGACTTTGAAATTCGTTTGTTTCTTGTCTCTAACTTTTCCGGACAGTTCGCTTTCTTGTTGTTGATTTGTTTTGCCGGAAGGTACGAGAAAGTGAAATAGCAACTAAGAAAGATGACTATAAAAATAATCTTGTATGAATACATGGAAATTTTCCTGATGTCATACACACACCTTTCCCCTTCTGATATATTCTTATTTTTATTTTACTTATATTCCCCACAGCTACCTTATCAATTTAGAATTCCATTTTCTTTATTTCTTCCTTTGTCGTACATTTTATTTTTCCTTTTCTTTTGCATTTTCTCTTATATCTGTCGGCTCAGTCAGCTGGAGCTGTTGAATATACTGACTGCATCTCTCCAGAGGTGTAAGACTCCACTCACGAGTGACACTAGACAATCTGATGGTGAGGCTCCAGTTCTGAAGCTTTTCCCTAGTCCACTCTGACCTGGAGTGACAGCACCTGACAGAGTCCTATCTCTGGGTCTAAGAGAACGGCATGGCATTTAAACTGTGTGCAAACAAATGACTTATGTTAAATTGAATTGTTAGAAGTAGACCTCTTTGACCATTTAACTGTGAGTAAACAAATGACTAATGTTTAATTGAACTGTTAATGATACATAGAAATACTTGGAACCATTTAACTGTGTGGAAAATAAACTATTTGTGTGGGATATTTGACATCGTTTACTTGTATGCAAAATAGAATTATTGGTATTACATAACAATTCTTGTCAAACTTTTTGATTATGTACAAATTACTGAATAGTTTTGAATAGAATAATTAGTGTTAAATAGCAATACTTGAAACCGCTTTACTGTGCAAACAAATGATTAATATTAAATTGAAATATTAGTATTAGTATTACTATTAGATCGCAACAATTGAAGCAATTGAACTGTGTCAAAACAATAGCAATACTTGTATGAAAACAAATCAATCCTAAATCATTTAAAAGTAAAATTAACCACAAACGCTTACAAATGATATATGTATTACTATAACCATTTAATTGTGTACAAACAAATGACTGATGTTAAATTAAATTGTTTGTATTACATAGCAATACTTAAATAATAATAGTAAATAGAATTATTCGTGTTAGAAATATTTGAAACTATGTCATTGTGTGCAAAAGAATGAGCTGGTGTTCATTTAAAAATGTTATTTACAAAATGTGATTTTAAATCATATAAAGGATTTGGCATTAAATAACCAATAAAGGTTGATATGCCATAAAGACAAACCAAAGCATACATAATTTTGTGAACTGCGGCGTCGAAGTAAGCGATTTCGAACTTCACTCGCGCTAGTATGTTCGTTTTCGAACTAATACCCTTGGGAATGATATGAACCCTTCTATGTCTCCATGTTAAGGGTTAAATAGTATCGCTATTTTATTCTACAAGGATCGTTTCGGTATAAAATAAACGATAAAGATCGATATGCCATTAAACAAAGAAACCGAAACCAAATCATTGGTTCAGTCTTTCAGACTAGCAATTATTTTACTATGCAACATAATCCTAACATTTTGAGTTCAGGGACATCAGGTTCATAAGTGTTCCATTAGATTTGCAGACACCTTTTATAAATTTTATTCATTTAAAAACCTCCACTTCAGTGTTAGTCTTGAATTCTTCAAGTGTATGGGGATTATTTTGAAACTCTAGTTATTTAAAAATCCCTAAAAGACATTTATATAATTTATATTCGAAATAATTCTTAACGATCAGAGCAATATGTTAATGTCTATATAGTCAATATCTGGGGTACCAAACTGTATCTTGTTGAATGTGGAGAAAAATTCTACTCAAATATTAACACTTACTTTCATCATGTATTGAATACTTAAATCAGTATCTTTGATTTGAAATCATGGAGAGTCTGGTGAACATTTGCTGTCATGAATATGCAGAATGATTGCCTCCAAATGACGAAGATGATTTTCTGTGACTCAATGTTGATACAGATATATGAAGATATGTTTGTTTGAAAAGCCCTTGTGACAAACCTGATGCAAGATGCTATCCAGCACTTGACTGTAATTATGCTATGATTACGTCCGTCCTTAGAAATTGACATCAAGCACACAATACAAAGGAATGGATGAGCATGATGCAATAATCTAAACAAATTATATGTCATCTTTGAGGCATTCATGGTGTAATCGTTACAGTCGTAGGAAATGGACATGGATACACGAGTTCAAATCCTAGATGACACGGTTTGCATTTCACATAGCGATAATACTTTTGGGAAAGGTATGAATCTAATTATTCTACTTTCAATGATGATTAAATAGTTGGTCAGACTGGGTTTCTTTAACCTTGTTATGGCAACCAATCTTTAACTTTGTTATGGCAACCAATCCAGGAGAAAGAAAACTCTGAATTCAAACCTGTTAAACTCCACTTAAAATTGATTGTGTGTTGTGTTCTGTTCGTGCAGGGTGGGGGTGGGGTAAAATATAGATTATTGATGATAATTTCAAGCAAAACCTATCTTGTGGTTGTATATTCTATAAATATTATTTTGAGTGTTCAAATATTTTCTATCATCAATATATATGCCGGATATTTCAAAATCCAGCCATCCGTTTGTGAACTTTTATTTGAAAAATGAACAAACAAACAAACAAACAAACAAAAAATCCCAAACAAAACAAAAAACAGCTTAGGTTGAAACCTTTTTTTGTGTCCGTTAAATATGCACACCAAATTTGGTAGCTTTACATCAAATCACTTGATTAGAAATTGTTAAGATGAATACGCGAAATAAGTCTCCACAATGACAACTGTTAGAGAAAAGCATGGATGTAAGAATGAAAGTAGCGTGTAATGTAATCTTTACGACTGTATAATCCTGTACTTTTATTTCTATAAAAATTTATCCTCGTTAATTCTATCATTTTATTCTAAGAATCATAATCCTTTATGAAATACACTGTGTGTGTGTGTATGTGTGTGTACGCGTACTTGTGTCTGTGTGGTAGAAGTACGCCGTGAAATGAAAATTATTTGCCCGGAAAATAACACATGCTCAACATTCAAATTAAACTATGTCACACCTAGGCACACGCATACACTCACAAATATGCCCAGAAACACACACATACACACACATACACACAAACACACACACACACACTATATATATATATATATATATATATATAGAGAGAGAGAGAGAGAGGGAGATACCTATATGTACATACAAACTAACTAAATATATATGAATATATATTAAGATGAAACACTATCTCTGAATTTTGTTGGCTTGATAAGAGAAAACGATTCCGTATTTTTCGGTAAAACTGTGAAAAAATTTGGAATACAAATTTGTGTCGATGGAAAAATCTGAGGAGCATTAAAAGTTTAGTTCGTTATATTTCCTATTGTTTGAGAGCATCAGAATTTAAGCTGAAAAGATCATTAATAAGTCATGTAAATTGGGCAAGAATCGACAATGAAGAACATTGTTACTGGAAATCTCTACCTTTTCCCTGGGATTTAAACACTGAGCAAAGATAGTATCAGTCTATAAGCATCTAACTCAGCCACAAAAGAGATTGGAGATCTTGTTCATTTAAGAATCCTTTTATATCATATTATTTTCATGTTCATCACTGGGCTGAATCAGGTTAAGCATCTGATCACGTGACAAGAGATGTTGGGCTTCACATTGTTTAGATAGGTATCATTTGACATTATGGATAAAGTACAGAGAGGAGTCGAAAGGTAAAGCCCGATAAAAATAGTGAACTACTCTGTTATTTGAACCGTATTTTCATTTTTTTCTGAGAAGAGCAGATAAGAAGGTCGAGAAATAGACATTTCTTCTCAAATAGCTTTTTATTTTTAAGAGCAGATTGAAATATATACACCCACTTGTAAATTCTAAATAAATTTCTTGAAGTACCAAGTAGATGTAATGATTTAGAAATAGAGGATATTATTTTCAGAAAAAATTAGCTGCAGATGTCGACCAGAAATCAAGCGTTATATATATATATATATATATATATATATATATATATATATATATATATGTGTGTGTATGTGTGTGTGCACTAGCAAATATGCACACAAGCACATACATATGCAGACACACCTCATATATACACAAATATATCATATCAAGAGACTATCACTTCTTTACAGAAAAAGATCATCTCCTCCCTTCCGCTAAAATCACCTGTGGGAATGCATGTGGTTCCCCAGGCCAACTTCCCCACTGCAAGCCCATCCATTTATGTAATAAGCAAAGAACTGTCTTTGGCGTTGACATTAATCCTGTGCACTCTAATATGGCTTATCAGAACTACCTGTTGACCTTCATAATTTGTTACATTTCATATCTCAAAATACCCACCAACGAGTGCATCAAAAGCACCAAAGATGATCAACTCATCATTTATCGTTGAGACAATAGTTGTACGAAAGGCTTTCTAAAAGTCATGACCGTCTCCTCATCAGCCTGGCGGGTTGGGTCATAAATAGAGAATATCGTCCTCAGTGGAGTTGGATATGCAGTTTCATTATACGACCACTTGAAGGGCACTTCAGAAATTTAGCAAGTGTTATTTTAACGGTAAATCCAACACCCTTTTCACTATCCACCATTTGGCTTTCCAACTAAAAAGAAAAGAGTTTATAAGCTGATTATACTTCAGTCAGCTGATGGTCGAGTTTCTGAAAGAACAGCAATATCAATCTGTAATCTCTAAAGTTCTTGTCATAAGCGTCGTTCTTCTTTCAGGAGGGTTTAGAGAACAATGATCTAGAAGAGTTCTATCATTCAAATAAGAGATGTTAAGTTTTACCAGGTCATGAAAAAAGGGTTCTACATTTCTTTTCTTTCGACCAAAAATTAACCATCGTTAGCTGTAGGAAATTAACCAAAGTTGAGATGTCCGAAAATGTTTAGTTCATCTTTTCTAGCACATTCCTAGTAGTCTGGGTGATCAGTGCTCTCTTAATTAGGAGGACACAACAACGATGTTAGGATAAGACTCCTGTTGATCTTGTGTAGATATGTTACTGCTTGCTTCCACCTAGTAAAGTCTGTATTCATCACCTCACCTTTATCACCATGGGATTTTTTTCCAGAGAGAAGGGTTAGTAAATGAAAAGAGTGTTAAATTTTTGTACATCATGATATTATTGTGGCCAACGCTTGTACAACACGAATACCACTTTCTAAGTTTTCATGCAGCCGAAAAAAGATATCCAAATGGTATATAAGAGTTTTCTTTCTCCTAAGAAAGGATAAGGGGGTTCAAGGAATACTTTGCTAGATGAGCCAAAAGCTTCCTCCACTCTTATATATATTCATACTTAAATAAATACACACATATATGCGTATAAATATATAAAAATCTCTTCATACATACATACAAATTATATAATTTTCAACATTGTTTAAGTGATAGAAATATTTTTTCTTTCGGCTAATTTTCTTTATTTCTTTCGTTTGATTTTTCACTCTTCATTTTATATGTGCTAAACTTCTTGAATTAAAAGGGTTAAAAGTCAACTAAAGAATAAGTAAAAAGTAAAGTTGTCTCCCTTTAGTCGAGGGTGACTCGAAGGCTTCTTTTTCGATAGCTACTACACCAAGGTGTAGGAGAGGGCGCTATTCTTTTCCCTGGATTGCTCCACTTGATCCTTTGTGATAAGCAAGGAAGCATCAAGTACCATTTTTTGCGTCTTTGGTTTGACTTGACCAGGGATCGAACCCAGGTCTCCCGAACCAGTGGTGAACACTCTAACTATTATGCCAATCTAAAAGGGTTAAAAGTTCATTAAAGTTCGTTTCTAATGCAAAATTATGTTGTATGTATTTACTTAAGCCCTCCGCATGAGCAGGATTGACACAAGGTCAATTTTTAAGCAGAGTTTAACAGGTTTGAATTCAGAGCTTTCCTTCTCTTAGAGCAGTAGCCATACCAAAAGCCCAGTTTGCCCTACAATTTATCCATAGTTAGAGGGAGAATAATTTGATTCACACCTTTCGCAAAGGTATTAGCGCTATTTGAAATGCAAACAGCCTTGCCCAGGATTTGAACTCGAGTCGTCGAGTCCTATTTTTTACGACGACAACCGTTTCACCACAGACACTTATATTGTATTGTGTTGTGCTCTGTGATTGACGCGGAGGTTCGAGTCCTTTGTAAATGATGAAACACAACCGAGGAAATATGAGGAATTATAGACTGAGAAGAGATATATTGGTTAATAATGTGAATCATTGGTTTTATCACTTCAATGTGACACTGTAGAATACCAGACGGTTCGGTTAGAGGTAAACTTGATGAATGAATGATAGGATATGCCTAGGAGTAGTCATTCAACTGTATGCTTTTGCTTTTTACTGTCGGGTGATGGGCAAATAAACAGGTAATAAAGTTTATGGAAGTAGCTTTAGCGCTCTAAGGTAGACAATTGATGAATAAAAGGATCCCAGAAAAATGTTTTTCCCACTCTGAGTGATAGGAAGTAATTATGTATAACTTCAGTTTTAATTAGTGGTTTCTTAAGAACCACAACTTGTGTGGACTTGAAAGTGACTTTTTCCTGTGTAAGATTTTTCAGTCCTCACTGTGTAAGAGTAGATATTTTCATTCACTTGGTCTTGATCTCCACGCAAACACTTTGACGTGAAATTATGATTACACTTTTTTTAACTCGGCAGTTAGTAAGTTTAATCAAGCAAAAGTTGAACAGTGATTAGCTTATCAGAGTTGAATTCATCGGTCCATTGAGCAAAGTCCCTAGTAACATGCAAAGAAGGCGAAACTAGTTGAAAGAGTCAACAGAAAGTGTTAGAATTACGATCTAACTCAAGTTTTAACCCAATATGAATAAAAGCATCTTATACATTTAAGATAACCATCCTTCTTTTTCTTTTTTTAAAAATCTGTTTTGATTTGTTTTTAAGGATCGCAGCATGTTATATGAATCGCAAAGAGGCATTTTAAAAGTGTAAACAAATAATAACCTTTCGACGTATTGACGATCTAGGTTCGCTTCAGCCATACTTTTCGGTTTGACAGAAAAGATGTTTAGCCGATGTTAAATAAGCAGAATTGAGAAGCGAGCAATCAATTCGTCGTTCTATTGGGCTAAGTTACTGGAAGCGAATTAAGAGAAAAATAATCTCGTTGAGGAAAGCCAAGTGTTTCAAATTTTGCGACAAAGTGTTAAAATGGAAATCAAACCCAAGTGAATAAAAGTATCTTATAGATTTTTCTTTCATTTTTCTTGACACAACGGTTCGGTCACTATCTTTATCTTTTTCCTCGGGGAAACTTCCTCGTCCTTTTTCAGTTTTGAACAATTCCAACGAGCCTTTTAGTTGAAGAAAACCAAACAACACGAGAGAAGTAAATGAGTCAATAAAAGACTGTTTAGGGACGCTAAGGTTCACAAGTATCAAAAGAATTTCTTTTGAACAGTGGTTTCTACACAATGTTACAGTCTACACCCATTTAACATTTGCACTATCTTTAAAAAATTTATTTCGAAGAGCATACTATATCTAATGGAAATAACAGACACACAGAATCGGAAGGTAAAACTGAATGGGATTCAGAAAATACATTAATGAAACTGATCATTGTATAAACAGTAAGTGACTTTTACTAGATAGTTTTTGAAAAGATCGGTTTTAAGAAAGTAATTCGACAAACCAAGACTTTTTGAATTGGCGTAAATATCTAACCTTCAGCACTCAGCAGGTGACTTCATTCACCCAGGAAAAAAGTTTCTTCTGGCTCGGCAGGCGACTTCGATTGCCGAAAGATAGCATACACTTCTGAATTTGGCGATTGTATTATCATCCCCTGCTATAGCAACAGCAAAAAACAAATAAACAAAAAAAACAAAAAAAAACAACAAAAATAAATAAATTAAAAAAAAACCCAAACAAATAAAAAACAAAACAAAAACAACAAAAAAGTAACAAACAACAACAAGAAAAAGTTTGAATGAAATCAGGCTTTCAACGTTATTCAGTGCACAAAATCATAAGGGGCATCTGAATAAGAATACAGAAGACAAGGAAGTAATATTCGTAAATAATGAAACGTGCTTAAAGGTTAAGAGAAGCTGGAGATTTGAGGAGACATACTGTCATTTGATATTTAAGAAGGTTATGCATAATCTATATCATTACATATTATCATATCTAGACATTGTTATCCATATTACAAATGGGTTATAATATAGTCATGATTAAAAGAATAAAGGACATAGGGTCACTTTTATTGAAGTTGTACATAATTAAATGGACATTTTCTTTTCTTTTCTTTCTCCTTTATTTACAACGGCATTGTTTACACCGAACGTGGTGTACGGAAGATGGCTTCGGGTTCATTTGACGATCTCAGATACCCTCGAAAAACCGTAAAAATTAATAAGTATTCTAAATAAATATTTGATTTTATAATTTTCCTCGCATGTTTGATAGTATGAACTAACATTTTAAAAGCGTTTTTATTTTTTTAGGACAACCGATCTTCAGATGAAATAGATTCCCTCTTAGCGTGATACCTGACCTAAGTGAATATATATATATATATATATATATATATATATATATATGAGAGATAGAGAGAGAGAGAGAGAGAGAGAGAGAGAGAGAGAGAGAGAGATATCTGATTTTCGTAAAGATTAACAAAAGATTGGGTTACCGAAGTTGATTTTGAAACGAATACACTTTTACAGTGAGGGACAGAAAATAAAACCTAGAGGATGAGAGACAGATCCTACTCGAAGAAAACAACAAAATAAAGCCAAAAAAAACAAAACAGTCTGAACTTGATCTCCAAAGACACTTTAGAACATTTCCAGGCACGACTAAAAATTCCTTGAATTTTGGTTGAAACTGAGAGAAAAATAGCGGAACCTTAGTTTTAGAGATACGGATATTCGGTGAATCTTAATAAGACTACACACAAATGTTTGTATTGCTTTCAGACCTCTGATAATTCGTTCTTTCTTAATTTTCTGCGTACAATTCAATTACTTTTGGTGACTCCAGTTCTAGCACTAAGTCCCGTTTTTAGTCATCATCATTTTTTTGTCATCTATTGCCAGATTTTTTCGCTAAGAAGAGAGATTGGTAGAGTTGTGGTAAATCAATGGGAAGCGACAAATAAAATGGAAATATTGTCAAGTTATTTACTTACTAAGATTGATTTAGTTTGGTTTATAGGATTCACATTGCTTACAGTACCTGCTGATCCTAAGTGGTCCCCCATCTGAAGAGTGAACAGACTTATCGATTTCACTCAGATCACAGTAGTACTGTGATCTGAGTGAAATCGACATTTTCAACGAGACTTGATCGTAAATCTAAGTATACCGGGATCAAGTTCCAAACGGGATTGATTTTCATTTTTGTTTTTATTAGTCATAATTTATCATGTCTAGGAAAATGTAATTGAGTAATTAAAACTTTTGATGATTTGTTAAATTAAATCTACTCGTGGTATCACATACGGCATTTAACATTATATATATATATATATATATATAATTGAAAAAAGGAAGAAAAAGAAAACAACAACCAGATGTATATGCATGTATACGAATGTACACATACACAAATACACAAAGTGTCGATTGGTTAAAACAAAAAAGAAGTATAAATAAATTTGAATAAAAAAACAATCACAGCCCAGTCAAAACAAACACTTTGTTAATCTCTTGAAAAGGACTACGACGTTCGAAACACGTGTCGAAAAAATAAAACCCTGGGATACTTACATTGAAATTCATTTGAGGACCTATTTATTTCAGTTAGAAACAAAAAGATATACTTTGGGTTGACGCAAGGGGATTTTATGACTAGGTACTATAACCATAAAACAAGTTTCTCGCACGAGAAGTATAGGCATAGTACTACATTATCTAGTTATGTGTGGGAGCTCAAGGATAACAAAGGGATAGATCCTATAATGAAATGGGAAGTAATAAAGAAATGCCGTAAATATAAGGCGGGGGATAGAATTTCTCGGCTTTGCATGGAGGAGAAACTAGCAATAGCATCTTGTAAAAGTAGGAATATGTTAAACCAAAGATCGGAGGTGTTAAATAGTTGTAGACACAAAAGGGCGTGGTTGCTCTATAATTAGGGATAGGTTTCAGAGTTTTTTTTTTTAATAAAAGTAAAGTTTTTTATTTATTTTTATTTTATTTTATTTTTTATTTTTTTGTTATGCAAATTCTAAGCTAGGTGGGTTTTTGGTGAATAAAAGACGGCGATTTCTCCTTTAGAATTAGTCGAAGTTAGGCTTCCTGATGATCCGATAAGGTGAAACTTTAGTAGAAGATTTTCGACTCGCGATTTAAGTTAATTTTATTTCAGTTATATATATATATATATATATATATAAGAGAGCATATATAGTTTATATGTGTATATACATGTGTATATGTATATAGTAAATATATAATGCATATAATATAGAATTTATATACTATACATAAAATGTATGTATAATATATACAACATTATATATATATATATATATATATATATATATATATATATATATATATATTAGTTCCGATGACGTCAAAAAACAAGTACGTAATTTGATTCTTGTTTTTGTTTCAGAGTGCATTTTTTACGTTATACTTACTGCAGCTATATTAAGCTGAAAAGTCATGACCTTTCTCGAATTTTCTAGGAATGCAAAAAGAACAAAAAAAAAATCATCGAGGTCTGGGTAGATCATTCCCTTCATCTTAGCCAGTTCTTTCCATAGCATCCCCCACTTCCTTTCACTCCTTGAACAAGATTGCAAAAATCATAAATTTATCTACCCTATTCATATCTTTCTATCTAATCTGTTCATATTCATCATTCTGACATGTTTTGTGTTTGGCATAATTGCATGCTTGTTTCTCGTGTTATTTGTTGATATTCCCGGATTTTAAATGCTGATTTTCAAAGTAGGTATAACGTTGTCATCTTGAAGACTGGCATAATATAATTTTTTTCGTATATAACAGTCAGCACACTCGTGTTTGTGTTTTTTTTGTTTCAGATTTGAAAATAATATACTATAACAACTATAATCCTCGATCCCAATGTCTTGAACATAAGAGGAAAAATATTTTACGTTATTACTTATTTGAAGACGTAATCATTCAAAACAGTCTCAAAATAGATGCAACCCATTAGTATGATAATGATTTATTATTGAGACAGGAACCTCTAAAAATCTAAAAAGATTACATGTGCTGGAAGCTGATATGATAGCCATAAAAACACATTGATTTGATGTATTTAGCTCAAAGGATGCAATTTTTACAGGACATGTTCCAAATGACCGCCATTGCGCTTGTCTCAGTAATAAATCATTATCATATTAATAGGTTGCATCTATTTTGACACAGCCTGTATGTTAAGAGCCGCTATAATCATTAACTAGAAATTGAACACTGATAATAAAAAATAGAAAAAAAACCAACCAACCAAACAAACAAAATCCAGTTATGTTTTGCGTTTAATTAAAGCTTTATTTGAAATCGTGAAAATGTCAAGTAAGAAGAACCTTTCCAAACTACAGGACGTATTTTAATTGAATCCAAGCGTCGGTATCGCAGAACTACAAGAGATGAGTTCTTTAAAGTTTTTGACAACATTTATTCTTACGAAAATTTTAACTTTCAGTTGTCACCAAAAATGTGTGTATACGTTGAAGAACAACTGAAAATCTGCAAAAGTGTATTTATTCGGCCCCAGACGAGATAAAAATGTGACACTATGGTTGGTTTAATGTGGGGTGCCGCGTAGGAAGCGAAACATCCGCGAGGCAATTTTAAAAATTGCTTAGATTCTATCAGCATTTCCCTTCAAGAGAGCCGCAGCCACCGGATAATAAACCAAGCCTATACACGATGAGGAGTGGGTGCAGGGGCTGTCGGAGGCGGAAGTGGCCCCTTACAACCAAATTGATAACTTTACTTTGCCCACCCGACTCAAACACCAGGTAAGTATATTTTTCATCATTGCCTTTTTAGTAGCATATCAGTCTGCGTGGGTTATTTAATAGCAAAGTCATCCTTGGAGATGAACAGCAGTGATACTATTCAATCCATATCTGGAAAATAAAGGGTTTATACCTTTCCCAAGAATATTAATCTCAAAGTAAATTTATAACACGACTGAAACCTGGTAAATATCATTATTTACAAAGGTTTCATTACGGCCAAAACATTAAAGCTAAGAGAATAAAATTTAGGTGAGTGTAAATGTTAAACTGACTTGAATTGAAGCTGGCATTTGGATATCAGGAGAAATGCTCAAAAAACAAAGACAAATATTGTTTTGAAAAAGATTCGGACAAAAATGTGTGGTTTTCTTATCTGCATTATTATTCTTGTTTTTCTCCAAGTAAAATAATCTATGGATCAAAAGGTCACCATGAAAATAATCTAAGTACACGGTGATTTTTGCTGAAAGCGCCCGTTCCTGCCAGATCACGGAACTTGAGCAGCGATGAAAATGTTTAGTACTTAAATCGGTGATTACTTTGAAACAGTTGGTACTATTAGCAATATTGAGGCCTGTGAACCAGAATAAAAGGAGTTAAGAATTGTACTGCGGCTCTCTCGCAAAGTTGATCGAAGAGAAGGTTGTCAAGACTTAGAGGTGGCGGTGATGAAAAAAACTGTCACTTGATCTCGGTGAAAAACGAATGGATAAACACGTTGTTAAAAAAAAAGACAACACTTACGTTTATTTGGATATTTTCGTTTTTTTATTAGTTTCATAAACTGGAAGATGTGAAATGGGTTTTATTTAGTCAACGCAAGAAAGATTTAGAACCCAACTCCATAGGTGGCAAGGCCGTCTCGCTTAAACCCTAAATATACTTTTCCCTTGACGTCTAAAACTCTAATTTTACTTTTTTGAATCTCCTAATTCGCATGTGACTGTTCTTAGCTAAGCAAAAAAAAAAAAAAAAAAAAAAACTCAGTTTCACATGACTAAAGATTTGAACTTTGACCTACCATCTGTCAATCACTTTTGCGCAATTGTTAGCCAAATCCACGAGGTTGGTAAGGGGAGCTATTACATAACATTTGTAAATAACAACAAGAAAGACTACACACGATTACAAATCTGTTTATGACTATCGAGAGAAGCTTAATTTAATCTAATACCTCACAGAAAGCAATTAGGCTGGGACAACCGGTAAGGATCAAATCAAAGATTTTAGATTGCTAACCATTAAAGCATTAGGCCGCACAAGAGGAACACTCTGAGATTCTAATTCCTTAAAGAGGTGATGGTTTAAAGGACTAACTTACTAACCAACAACTACTGCTATTTGAAATGGCCCGTTTTATACCTTCTTATCTACCTCTTATTGCTTATATCGGTCTCTTATTCTATAAGTGTGTGTGCGAGTGCTTGTGTCGCATCCAACCCTCGGGTAGGTGAATATATATATATATATATATATATATATCGCTCATAAGTAATAGATAAATACACATCAACTAATATTTTAAAAAAGTTTTCTTCTAAACCAAAGATCATCATCATCTTGTCGTGCCATCAGCACGGATATCCCTGACCCTCTCTCGCCACCCCTACCTATCGTTCATCGCTTCCGGCAGGTCCCCAGGGCTACACCTCGTATCCTCACAGAGCTGCTGTATGTAGGTTCGAGCTGGCTGCGCTGCTTTTGCTCAGCCATATTAAGGGATCCATAGGAGTACATCATTTATGAGCTCGTCCCTACTTCTCCAGCAGTATCCTGCACGTCTGGTTCATCTAATTTGGATAGTTTTCGTGATGGGTGGTAGGTGGCCGTACAGCTGTTGCTTAATGGGGTGTTGCCTCCAGGACTTGTTCAATATTGCTCGCAGCATTTTTGTGTAGTTGCCGTCAAGCCTTTTCTCCAGCCGTTTAGTTAGCGTCCATGTAGTGCATCCATATAAGTAGTATCGACACGATCGCTGCTTGGAAGGAACTGCGTTTCATTTTATCGGTCGGGTCTGATTTCCATATGACCGATAGTCTATTGATAGCTGACCTTGCCTTTGTTAGTCACGTGTCAATTTCTATTTCCGTTGATGAGACGCTGCTTTGTAGGTAGGTGAACTTGTCAACTAGTTTCAGAGAGCTACTGTTTAGCGTGGAAATATCGCCTATTTGATTAAAGCACATATATTCCGTTTTGTGTGCATTGACATGGAGGCCAATGCCCGCAGCTGCTCTTTCCAGACTATGCATTAGGGTTTCGTCATGGGCGGGTGCATTTGCTTGACACTCAGTGGAAGATAGGCAATCTCGGATAGCATGGAAAAACCAAAGATACTAGATTTTTACTTTTAAAACATTTTACAAACAAAACGTAAAACCTAAACTTGTATCACTGAAATTGAGTAAGCAAAAACTAAACCACTTCTGAAACCATGAGCTTAGAGTCAGAGAGCTGTCTCCACAGACAGCACTAACACTAAACATAAGCAAGCCACGGCCCGCGGGCCGTGTATAGCCCGTAGTGCTTTCCAAATGATCCACCAAAATTTTACAAAGAAACTAATGCTTATCAAAATATATACTTTTAATTTGAAGAAAATAGTTTTAAAATTTTCACGGATAATGAAAAAATGCATTTTTTCTGCGATACTCAGACCATGTTCATTATCATATTGATATCAGTGATAATTTTTTTTTTTATGGAAAAAGATCTTTTTATAGAAAAGAATTTTTACCGAATAAATAAATAAATACGTCAATAAAAAAACAACAACAAACTTTTCTCTTTTTCTAAGGCGCTTGTTTTCGCGTTTGGTTTTCTCCAGTGAAAGTTTTAGTATTTTCAACGAAAAATTAACATAGTTTTTTAGTTGTGTTACTCACCTGGTGATGAGTCATTTCTCATACGGTCCACTTCTTAAAAATGTAGAATCAAGTTTATTATCTATTTCCTGATGCTTAAGCCTTCAAGAAGAGGAATGCCGACGGAACTAAGTTATTTCTAGTATCACCCTTAAGAGTGAATTTGTTCGCAGGAGACCCTGCGCTTAGAACTTATTCTTTTGTTGCATCCTACTCTTGGCAAGGTGAATACTGCATATGAACAAATATAATGGACACAATAATAAATTCAATATAGTAACAAGTACAGTAATAAGATAGAGTAACGGGCGCTTCTTTCAATTTTTCATTCATCTTAAATCATTTATTCCTCCTCTCATTCAGACACATTCACTCACCCTCTCTCACATGTTATAATACTCAGCTAAGTATTTTGTCACAAATTAGAGAGATTATTTTCACCTTTGCCGGCGAAACACTAAAACTTCCGTCAATTTCATTTCCTCTTTGCTTCTTCGTCACTGGTACGAAACTCATTTTTGCCCATTTCCGTGCTACTTTGGCCATTGAGATGGTTTTCAACTGATGTAACTTTTGAAAATTTTGTAGAAGCCTTCGCACTCTTGAAGTGTTTTAGAGCTTTTTATCATTCCCGAGTAATTTTACCAGCTCGTCTTTTTCGAAGAAATTTCTCATGCAAAAGGGTATCACGAAATGCAGTACTGTCAGTGAATAAAACTTCCACGATACGTGCAGTGAAGAAGTTAGGAACTCTTTAATTTAAGACAGAAAATCCAGGAAAAGAATGATAATGGAAGGTATTTGAGCTTTCTCTGTAACACTGATTTATATAAAATTGGCCATTAAGCTTTTTAGAATAAAAAAATACTCTAACCACCTATATTTAAAAACTATGAAAGCTATTAGCTTATATATATATATATATATATATATATATATATATATGTAAACTGAAATAATAATTATCTCACCTTCTTTAGCTTATAAATTACAGTTTCATGTGCTTTTATAAAAAAGAAAAATATACAATCCTCTGACAAGTATATATATATATATATATATATGTCCGTCGGCATAATGGTTAGAGTGTTCGAGAGACCTGGGTTCAAAGTCTGGTTGAGTCATTCTAAAGACTCAAAATATGGTACTTGATGCCGTCTTGCTTATCACTCAGCATTATGAGTTATGGATCAAAGGTAAGTAGAGCAACCCAGGGGAGGGTGTTGCTCAATACCATTCACCTCAGTGTAGTAGCTATTGAAAAGGGAGCCTTTGAGTCACTCTCGACTACAATCGACTAACTTACTCACTTGATTATATGTTTTTGTGTGTATTGATGTTACCTCTCTGTCATAGGCAGGATGAAACACAATGTTAATGTTTAAGCAGAGTACAGTTGGATTGAATTTAGGTTTCCTTCTCCTACAGCAGCTATAGTATTTCAGTTGCCATCAAGGCGTAGACCAGATGAACATCATACATTTGTAATTGGAACTTATCAAAAAAAAAAAAAAAGGTGAGTAAGATCTCATTTCGTGGTGACATCTTGGCTCACTCACCAGACTATCATCCTTGAAATTACTTCCCCTGTGTATATTTTAAAAACCAAGTCTTTAAATGCAGGCAGCAGAAAATTGTTGAATTGAAAAAATTTGTTCGTCATGAAATCGTAGTAATACTAGGCGAGCGCCACAGAACATCAGTGACAGGATTCAGGATAAATGAGGATAAAACGAAGTGATGACTATGACATAATAAAATTGGAAATATTGCCCTTTCTCAGTAATATTGTTATTATTATAATTATTTTTATGGTCCGCCAGACGCCGTATTTCTCTTTATTTCATATACTCTCCTTTAGGAAACAAACTCAATGAATAAACAAATGCTTTAGTCTAACGTTAATCTTTGCTGAGCTCAAACTTCTGTTTTTGTTTATCTAAACCTGAAAGCTGTCATGTCCTCCCTCCCTCTTTCTTTCACTATTAATTGCTGTGCAGGCTCAGTCGTTAGAAATGATTAGCTGAAACGTATTTTCAATGATGTATTTCCTCGGGCAGACATTTAGATCAATTGATTGTTGGCTTTGTTTAAAAAAAATTCTCAATGGATGGTGGATTACAAATACAGACTCAACTGATTGATTACTGTGTTTGCACTTACAACATATAAACATCACAAACATGAAAAGGCAGACTTAGGCCTTTGATTTGAATTTTTCTTTTTCTAATTTTCATGTTTTTTTTTCAACATTTCATTATCGTATTTGATATCAAAACCTCTTCTATTATCTTAATCTTTTGAACCCATAAGCCCAATATTTGGACTGAGTGTTCTATTTTAAAAATGATGCTTTGGATTTAAATTTACATTATAAATTCTGATATATAAAATATTTCTAATAACAGGTTTAATATAGTGACCATTTACAGCCTTTGTTTAATGGAATTATGGGTTAGTTTTAAAGAAAAATAGCTGCCACAGGAATAAAATTTGAATGTGTTTTAGGTTCAATTGTTTTTGTGAATATTGTGTGTTCAAGTACAGGGTATACAATATTGCTGAATAGGACAGTCACTTTAAGGAGGTCAGAGATTTTACCGATGAAAATGAAGCGATAATTCCAATAAAGATGAAGTTCAGCAAAAATAATATTTTGGTAGCTGTAAAAGGCAGTGAACCAATAAACGAAAAGGTAAATAATAGTCAGATATTTATGTAAAGGTGTATAATTATCAGACTAACAATTTTGGTTTTAGTTTAAGTAACCATAAAATAATTAAGTAACCATATAAAATTATTCATCAGTCTTAATAGTATCGGGTGAGTAATCTTGTCAATGGTTGACATGTGATCCTCTAGTGAAGATGTTGAAAGAATAAAAATTGCAGAAAAAAAAAGACTATGATTAACAAAATGTGTCAAATTATTCTTCTATCCATGTACAGAGACGCAATTAAGTGCATTGATATAAAAATGAGATTGAAAAATAAATGTTTTTGTGCAAAATGCTTTTTTCATAATTAGGCTACGGACTCATTGATATACTTAGGTAAAGTGCTGCTTGTTATAGTTATTCCGTTTATTAATGTGCAACGACCTCAGCCACTAAGCTGGCTTGAAGACTAATACATTACACTAGCAGAAATAACTGTCTGGGTTGTCTGGGTTGTCAGTCAAAACTAATCAATAATGTTGTGTGAGTTTTTCACATCTCCAGCTTGAACAACAATAACCTTTGAACCGAATTAGGAAAATTCAATTAAATCTGAATAAATATTTTCATTAGACAAATAATCAAATAATTTTTTCTTCTGGGTGTTAAGAAATTTAAAATCTATATGATCAGTTATGTCTTGTAGAAATATGGTTTCTCGATGATTATTTATTGTTAGGGTCTCTTGCTCGATGAGGAACATTTTTTTCGTTGAAGTCATCCTTTGTGTTCAATAAGTATGCAAACTAAATCAGGCAGATCTATATCAAATCCACTCTAACAAAAGGGCCTAGAATATGCCAAACACATCTCATGCAGAAGGAGAAAGATCTGTCCTTAAAAAGGATGTGTTGGATATAAAACTATCTTCGATGGCTATGCTTCAGTTTTGGAGCTCTGGAGTAAGTGGCTTTGTCCCTTTGCTGCCATTACTCCCAGGTTCACTCTGGCTTGGAGTGGTAGTTCCAATAAGGAAACAATCAATAAGTAAAATAAATCTGTTTGAAAATTATTAGATTGGAAGACTGATAACAATATAAAGTAAAAAAAAGTTTGCGACCGTAGTCGAGGGCGACCAGAAGGCTCCCTTTTCAATAGCTACAACACCGAGGTGTAGAGGAGGGCGCTACTCCTTTCCCTGGATTGCTCTACTTTTCCCTTGATACGTACCGTATATTGCTGAGTGTTAAGCAAGGAGGCATCAAGTTCCATTTTTAAAGTCTTTGGTATGACTCGACCTGTAATTGAATCCAGGTCTCCCGGACGATTGGCGAACAAACGTGGGCAAATTATTAGTCTTGAGAATAGTTATTTGAAGATGTCATTGTTTATAGCAAGTTACTTGAAAACATTACTGGAAATACTGGAAACCATATTGTGAGCAAATAATAATTATTATATATGAATACTTGAAACCTTATAATCATTTATATTTGATAGGCATATTTGAAACCATATCCTTGAGAGCAAATTATTAGTATTTGGTAGGAATACTAGAAACCATATAACTTTGAGCAAATTATTTATATGAAGAATAGTTAGTTGAAACTATACTTGCTGGAAAAGAACTGACTTTGTCATGAAATAACCAAACAATGGTTGACATCTTCAAAAAACCAACCAACCAATCAACCAACCAACGAATATCAGATCATTTGGGCGTCTATAGAGGACAGAACTTCTTCCCGTTAATATAGACTCATTGGAAATGAATTTTACAATAAAATGGATCGGTAATTGTTTATTTTTACATAAAAAAAAGGTATGAGAATTTTTTTTTTTCTGAAAACACACTTCAAATTTAGTAGCAGTACATTAAACTATTTAACCGTCAGTCAAGGATCGACAGACTTTTTCCAAATTATTAATATAGATATCATTTGTGGATAACACAGACGATTGGAGTTACAATAAATCTTGTATGTCTGTCATGCTAATTTTGGGTTCATGTAAATGATGATTGATAAGATCTATTTACTAAAGGTGATAAATGGCGTCGAGCAGACGATACAAAATTCAAAAATGGCGACTGATTTATGGTATTCATAACTCGGGAAGTTTCGATTGAAATGACGTGTAACAAAACTTGCACAGGGCGCCTATTTCGTGCTAATGATATGGGGCATGGATCAGATTTAGGGTAATGATTCGTAGAGGTATAAGTTGCCGCATGAGTCGGGACTGATTCATTTCAAGTCGTCGTTGAGAAAATTGAGAATATATATATGTACAGATGTGTGTGCGCGCGTGCGCGCGTGAGTTCTTTAAACTTAACAAAGACAATCGAGTCAAATTAGAATTATCAGATATATGAGTACCGCGTAATATTCTTTTTCGAAATTAGAGACAATTTTCAGATATTTTTCTTTGAAAGTATTTATTTTACCGATAATTGAACATCCTTTTCTGATAATTTTACACAAATTAAAACAATTAAAAAGCAGCAAACATTCGTATATATATATATATATATATATATATATGTGTGTGTGTGTGTATGTGTGTATGTGTGTGTGTGTGTGTGTTTCAACAAATCTCCAACTCTAAAATATTTCGCTACTTATGAGTTGTTGCGGTAAAAGTGTTTTGTGTTCGTTTTTAGAAAGGATTGTTCTATAATTTTCTAACCGTATTGCAAGGCTTCGAAAAGCCAACTTAAAGAACATGCAATATTAGCCGAAATGCTTATCTACACCGACTTAGAGATTAAAACTTGAAACACAGTAATTTTTCTTCTACGAAAATGTAAAACAATTTCTGTGATGAACATTTGCGATTCAGCTTCAGAATTCTTCGGGACGCCATTATGGAAATTTACTAAGCTTTTTGCTTAGATGTGGCACAAGGCCATATGAAAGGGGCACCCAATGAGACTCGAACTCACTCGTGTAGGTTTGCTAGCCGAGCTTGCTAACCATTACACCACCAGAGGCGCCTACGGGACGCCATTATGCATCCTTCTCAGTTTTCTGTTCAGGCAAATTCTTCTTTTTGTTCGCAGCAGTTTTACGTTAACCTGAGAATTAAAGCTTAGGAGAAATGAATTTTCAAAATCATTTCTTAAGAAACCGGTTTCCTTGTAATCAGAGAGATACGGCGAGATGTGAACCTTACTCATGAAGAACATTTTTTACGCTAAAGCTTTATCCGAGGTGCAGTAAGTATGCATACCAAATAAAATCGTTTTCTGGTCTACAGAGGATAGACAAACAATTTCCCCAATTCTTAATATAGATTAGTAACGGAATCACCCAAGAAATTTTTCGTCAAATATTTATAAGGTATTAATTTAAGATTATCGTACAGGTTGAAATTTCATATCGCTCGTTGAGATGTACGGAGTTTTGGCATTTATTTATTATTTCTACCAGACAAAAATCTCCACTCAAACTTTAACTCGATGCTTTTGAATACTGAATCTTTTCAGGTAAATATATATATATATATATATGTGTGTGTGTGTGTGTGTGTGTGTGTGTGTGTGTGTGTGTGTGTGTGTGTGTAGTTGGGCAGTAGTCTTTCATCAAAGTATGTTTGATTAAATAATGAAGACACATTTTGACTATATAATTCAGATTGGAATTGGTAGATGAATTTAGCGAAATTGTCCCGAGCGTTTTCGGTCATCATCAGGGGTTGTTTGTATGTGTAAAAAGTGTTTTGAAAATAGTGACAATATTTTGAAATGGGTTTCGCGCTTTTTAAAAATATTCTTTGTTTTTAAATTCGTTCGATACCATCAGCACATTAGTTTTATCCAACTTTTCGTTTACGTAATTTTGTAATGTTATAAAAAAAAACTAAAAACTCTTTAAAAAAAAAACTCTTTACACATGCAAACAACCCCTGATGATGGACTATGAAAGGTCCGAAAACGCTCGGGACAATTTTAGCGAATTCATCCACCAATTTCAGCCTGAAACCAAGACACATACCAGGAAACTTGAAAGGATCTTAATTAAAAATCATATAGACAAAATGTGTCTATATTATTTAATCAAACAGCATATATATATATATATATATATGTATATATGTGTGTGTGTGTGTGTGTATTTATATATATATATATATATGAATATATATATATATATATATATATATATATATATGTATATATTTATATATATTTATATATAAAGTACAATTTATCTTGTCTTCTTTCCCTTCGGTAGATTTTTTCTTTCGACTTGTCCTTTTCTATCCTTTTTTCTTTTCTTATCTCTCCTTTCTTTAGGCTGCTGACGTCATTATGTCATTCGTAAGAGTGACCGCTATATTGAGGCATGTAATCGCCGAGGTGAGTGGCACGCACGTCTTTTTATGTTCATCGTTATGTTCGACAGCAGCAGCAGCAGCGGCGGCGGTGGAATTATTAAGTTAGGCAGTCACAACGACAGGCTGTGTCTTCGTTTGGTTGGCGCTTATTGAAATACGAAAATTATTTACACGTACAGCTAAGGATGCACACATGCAAATACGGGTGCATGTACGAGCCGATCTATCTAGAACTTTTCTTAACAGCTTTACGTACTCGAGTTCACGTAAACACCATTATTTTGAATAATTTTTATAGCTTATCAAATTGAATACTAATGTTAAACAATCTTATTTAGTAATTTATTAATTGTATATGTATATTGTAAACACCCGTTATTTCGGCAATTTTATGAATATAATTGTGTTTTTATAATGATTTTACCATTATAACATAATGGATTTCATACTAAGTTTATTAGTAATTATTTCAAGCTTGTTAATTGATAAAATTTTTGTTTTGAATTTTTATTCAGATTTGAAATAATTTCAAGGGTTTACAAATTTTAGTTTTTCTTGTGGACTGTTTCTCCAGGAATAGTCTTTCAAGAATATGAAAATAAATAGACCGATAGAATGCGCGTCATTCACAATACAATTTTAACAAGGAGTTTACTGTATATAATTTCATACTTGTTCGACCCCCACCCCTACACATGGCATTTATGTTGGGTGAGGTATAAAAATAAACCAGCTCTGCTTCAGGGGGCCTCCTCCTAGTCAGTACCCACCACCTCGTCTAAGCAGTAAGGGCTGGCTTTATTGGTCGGCGCCTGAGACGCCCCAGAAGGGGAATGCCGACGGAGTTTAGCTATTTTTAGTCCAGCCTCACCTCCCGGGAGGCTTGCTTCCTGCAGCGCTTCCACATTAACCAACAGTAGGGGGGTGAAGGACGAATCCCCCCCAACGCATTGATAATGAGTAAACTGTGTATCTCTATCTTTTATTCAGTTGTATTTATGCTCGCAATTATTTACGAATACATTTTTATTCTTTATAAAAAAAAATTATTTAGCAAAAGTTCATACATTCAGATTGCTCCTCTTGCTTTCAAAACCTGAATGGTACTATTGGTCACCGCGTTTATGAAGTTTGAAAGCGTGTATACGTAAATATCTACCTGCTGAACTCTCACGCCTTTTCCTTTACACAATTTGTAATTCTCACAACAGTAAATCAAAACTGTATATTAGGATAAATGGTTTTATTGCTTTTACGGCATCTCGACTCTTATTGGCTTATGTAATGCTGTAGTCTTTTTTTTTTAAAAAAGAAATTCTTTGCTTTCAAGTAAGTATTCCTTAATAATAATTATAATAATAATAATAATGAAGAGAACTTGACGTATAGTAGATTTTGCCGTCCAAGCGGACTATTGAAGGAAAATCAGCGAAAGCGAAAAAAAGAGAAGAGTACTTAGACCTTGCCAAAGAGCTAAGAAAGCTGTGTAACATGAGGGTGACGGTGTTACCTGCTGTGATTGGCGCACTTGGAACTATCTCCAATGCAATGTATTGGAAGAGTCCGAAATCGGAGGACGAATTGAGACTATCCAGATTACAGCATTGTAAAGATCGGTTAGAAAATTGAGAAGAGTCATAGAGACTTGGGGAGACTTACTGTTTCAAACTCCAGGGAAATACCACCAGCTAACACTGGTGTGAAGAACCCACAAGGAGTGAAATAATATCTCCAAATCACAGTTATATAGTTTCAAGTATTCCTTATATTAGGGGGGGGAACTTTTGGGCAGGAAGGCTGCATCACAGGGTTATGAATTATCAAAGGGCTGCATCTTTTAAAATCAAAAGAATTTAGTCTCGATTTAAGTGTGTTTACTTTTTATTTTTTAGAGGCTCCCATGGGCCGGTATTTGTCCACCTTTGTCTTATACTAATCATTTGCTCACAGCTCTATGGTGTCCAATTGTTCTATCTAATGATTTCCAAACAGATCTGTTAAACCCACAGATGGAATCCTCATAGGTACCTACTACCACTAAAAGAACTAGTGGCCGCCGGATTACCGAAGTTAAGTAACGATGAGTGTGTTCAGTAATTAGATGGGTGACTACTTTGGAACAGTAGGCACCCTAAGCAATCTGAGGTCTTTGTGTTTAAATAAGCAAAGTTTTGTAAATTCCTTGTCATATTAAAAGCATTGGTTCTGGCCAGGTCACCTTATTTAGGCAGAGATAAATTTGTTTAGAACTTTGATGGGTGACTGTTTAGTACTATAAACAGCCTGAGGTCCGTATACCAGACAAAGCCAAACTTAGTGAATAAAAGCAGCTGTTGATGCATTGTATAACAATGCAAGCAATAACATTATTTGGCAAATTTACCATGCTTATTCATTTAGACCAAATACAGTAGCTTCGTCACGCACGACTTATGAGTGCCCATCAATTTAGTTAAAGATATGAACTGCTTGACTGCTTGCATAAGTGATTTGTTTATAGTAGTGAAGACTTGTATAGGAACAACTACTCTTTTAGGATGAGATGATAATAGAAGAATGGAGGCATAAATGTGTTACAGATTCTTTGAGCCATACTCACCAGGATTCGAATTTAGAGTTTTCTTTCTCTTAAACTGGTTGCCTTACCAAGAGATAGATTTATGCTTTTAATAAGGGCATTAGTACGAATTGAAATGCAAATAGACTCCTCCATTTTATTTACTTACAAAGATACGCTCGGTTCTAGTCATAAAATAGCAATTATAATTATCGTAGATATAAATCCAAACTTTGTTTCTTATCTCGGTCAACTTTTGACCAAAATGCCAACGTAGATATCAACCTTATATTTTGATGGTATCTGTTGTATATAAAAAATTCTATGTATTTACCTGCCTTCTGGTTGTTAGATGTGGTATAAGACCTTTTTTTAATATATAGGAGACTCTCCTAAAGATGTGGAGTCGGAGGCAAAGACTGCACATAACTCTCAGGTCTTTCCTTTTGGCACGCCTCAGACGTCCTTAAACATCCTTTGTGCAATGGGTAGGTGTAACTATCTCTAGAGAGTGAGTGTAAATGTTAGCTTTTTGACCGCAGATGACCGACTGGGATAATACATTTCAGACCATTTTTTTAGAAAGTTTTGTTTTACATTGTCTTGTTTGTCTATTAATTTAGCTTAGACTTGGTTACTTAGTGTTTGTTATGATGAGTGAGAGAGTTTTTTTCATTGCTACAGTGCCAAAAGCTGTTGATGTAACAACGTATCAATGAAAACTAAAATATTAAGTATAAATTTATCGGAAAAGTTTTATTATCTATAGATACCATAAGTAATAAAATAAATTTGTTTTTGTTCATAACTCCCACGTCTTTTGAAAGAAAGTTGTAAATTAGCTGAATGTAGATAAATCTGCTGAAACCATTGTATAGTTTTTCATTACTAATAGTTGCGTATTATATCTCTATTATTTAATAATACTTTTCAGAAATGTTAATGTTATAAATACAAATCATAATTCTCATATAATTAGAATATCAAGTTCTGCTCGGGAAGTAATCCAAGAAACAATTCTTATAATTTTATTGATATATAATGAGAGAGAGATAGAGAGAGATAGAGAGAGAGAGAGAGAGAGAGAGAGAGAGAGAGAGAGAGAGAGAGAGAGTAAAGAATAAAGATATGTGTGTGAAAGTTTATGCGTATTGGAAATGAAATACAGTCCAATTTACGTACTTGGCAAATAATGTTCCTTTCGTCGTTTACACATATATCTATCTTCTATTAAGTCAATTCAGATGAAATCGACACCTTATTTAGCAAAAAAGTAATTTCGTTATGGTTGAACCTTTTGTCTCAATGACATGACGTACCATAATTTAGGAATGCCGACGGGACCGAAGGTATTTTTGGCAATGCCGGACGCGTGTCGTCTTTGCCCTGCGACCGGACCCACCTTAAAACGGCCTTGTGCCATATTCGTCAGGAGGTGGGACGAATGATAAATACCAGAGAGTCTAGATTCACGGATATTTGTCCATACGGCCATTGTAGTCAAGTTCATCTCACAGGTGGAATGATAGGTATTGCCAGTGTACGCATCTCTTGCCATCCTTAAAATGTTGTAATCTGTTATTTAACAGCCTAATTGGCTGTTTTTTGATGGTCAATAGCGATGGTGAAATAGGGATCTCCAGCCGGAATTCAGGCTGTCCGTGTATATATATACTTTGAAGTAGCCGATTATATTTTAAGGATTAACTAAAATCCTAAAATTTCCGATGGGACTGAGGTCTGGTGACTGAAAACATTTTACTCTTGTTTATGTATTAGTTGTCCCAGCATCGATATTCTTTAAGGATTGTCCAAATTTCATTATATACCAATTGCGTAAAGTGATTATAGTTATACAATAGAGTTATATTTGGCCGCATCATTTGATTGCGACGATTAAAACTATTGTTTCCTTAGAAGTTAATCCTTAGAATGTAAGTGGCTTCTTCGAAGTATAAACACACAGGCTGGAGATCCCTATTTCATCATTATTTTGCTGTAATCAACTATTTTACAAGCGAGAGTTAAAGTCTGATATTTAAAAATATAGATTATTGCGTTTAGAGAACATAGTATATATATATATACATATAAATTTCTAAATGATTTTGATGCATTTACGTGGTGTCTGTGCAGAAAAACATTCTAAGCATGCTCAATGTTCAATCATTTAAGCTTACATACAAAAAAGCTAAATCATTTATTTCTGTCATGAGATGACTATAAATCTTTATTTGTTCTGGTGCGTGCACAATTTTTATCGTTCATAATTCTTAACTAAGCCGTGCCAAGCATGCGCAACAAGACATATTTATGAGAGTGTTATTCACTGACTGAAAGATTGGAAAATTCATAATTTTAATTGTCTGAAAGTTTACTAGAGGACGAAGAAAAAACCTCTTGGGCTTCTAAATGTGTATCAAACAAAAATCGGCTGTTGATTTCTGAGAGCTAAAGAAAATTTTTGAATCAGGATGTAATAGAAAAAAAAATGGAAAGAAGGAGAAGTGTTATATACTGGGTTGGATCAGATACAATGGACATGCAACTGGTTAGTTCTCCAGCCTTACCCAGGATCTGCTTGGGTAAGGCTTTATAAAGAAATGCCGCGAGTCTCCTTTCTCCACATCATCGATTTTGTTCAAAGGAAGAGCCAGAGCTGATACATTTTGCATCAGTATCATCACTTTTCTCGAGTGTAAATATGGCTGCAAGCTAGCAGAATTTTGAAACCAGATTTTCCCTCTTTTAGAGGGAATATTTTCCACTTGGCTGACGAGTTATATTTGACCGCATCATTTGATTGCGACAATTAAAACTATTGTTTCCTTAGAAGTTAATCCTTAGAATGTAAGCGGCTTCTTCAAAGTATATACACACAGACAGCCTAAATTCCGGTAGGAGATCCCTATTTCATCATCGCTATTGTCCATCCACAAACATCCAATGAGGCTGTTAAATAACAGATTAAAACATTTTACATTTTAAGCCAGGAGACTTGGATAAGGTAGGTAGGGTGTAGCCGGCTCAAAATTATCCAAGAAACAATTCTTATAACAGAACTTTATTGATGTGTCTCTTGAAAAAACATGCGTGCACGCACACACATACACAAAGGGATTAACGAAAATGTGGGTGTGTGAAGGTTTATGGGTAATGGAAGCGAAATACAGTCCAATTTACCTTCCTAATTCATTCTTAAATAAAGAAATAAATGACTAAATTGATAATAAACAAATGCATATTTTTTCCCAAGACTCTGCATGTGTATTAAAAAAAATTGTCTGGCACAAGGCCTCGAGCGAAAAATACTCAGAAATAGTAGTGCTAGTTTTAGCTTGTAAACCATTAAGATGGAGTTAGAAGGCCTTGGTTATATTTGCTAACCTTCGAGTGGTATGGGACAAATCAACAAGTGTTGGGGGCATCTAGGGAAGACTGAAAACATTGTAGCAGTAATTTTCTCTTAAGCTTGTTTGCTTCTCATATTTTTTAGAATTAGGTTAGTCTGGTACAAGCCACAAGTAGAGAGAGAGAGAGAGAGAGAGAGAGAGAGAGAGAGAGAGAGAGAGAGAGTAGATTCACTGCAGTAGTAATTCTCAATTAGGGTTGCTTACGTAGATTTCGGTTGTCTGTCACTCAAATTTTAAAGCGAGCAACATGCTATTTAGTTGTAGTAGCAGCATTAACATTAGCCGAAGCAGCAGCAGCAGCAGCAGCAGCAGCAGCAGCAAAGAGATAAAAACCAGTCATTCTAATGGCCCAAATTGTCTTAACAATGGTGTCTTGTGGTCAATTGACTGCAAAGTATTACTTAACGAATTTATTGCCTTCATTGCTTTATTGCTTTTGTTCATTGATAACCAACAATTTATGCGTGTATATATATATATATATATATATATATATATATATATATATATGCGTGTATATATATATATATATACTTACATATTACATATACATATATATATATATATATATATATATATATATATATACACAATACACACAAACACACACATATATATATATATATATACATACATGACTATATACATGTACACATGTATATAGATACTATATATATGTGAATATATAAATGAATACAAACGAGTATATATGCATATACATACATACATGTACATAGATGCTTATATATATATATATATATATATATATATATATATACATATATATATATATATATATATATATATCCATTGAATTTTTCCACCAGTACAATATCAAGAACAACCTATGAGATCAATTGAAATCAATCAACCCGTTCACTAAGTTCACAACCAAAATGACTTTCAAAATTTACAATAAATCAAACTGCAGATAAACAAACAAGCTGATCAAATCACAGCTAATTTAAACACACTCTATTTAAACCCAATAAAAACACATTAAAACATGTATTCTGACAACAGAGTGGCATATACACGCATAATACTAAGCAAAGATACTTTGATCAGACAACATCCTTCCCGCAAATATATAGGCTACACCAAATATTACGTTATATACGTGTATGTCGAATGTTTTTCTTTTTTCTTTTTACGTTCAATTATCCATGGCTTATTTCCAGGATTAGAGTGTAGTATATGTGCACTTTGCTTAGGATCACAATGTTGCATTTGTACACATGGACATTACTTGGTTATTATGAACAAATTATAAGGCATAAAATGTGCAGACAAAAACAATTACTTCGAGTAGGATGATATTTAAGATTCCCTTAAAAATAATCTTACACACCAGTCTCAAAGTCCGAGAGAATTTTTGCATCTCATTTTCTTGGACAGATTCTTGTTTGTGCACATGCCATTTGTCACTATCACCAAATTTTAGTGTCTTGCACAATTCTCAGTGGTATACCTTTCCCATCCAGACATGTTTATTCTTGTATTTTTTTGTGCCAGTTTGATGCATTCGCTTATTATGTGAATGACTGTTTTATTTCTATCATTACATAATCTACACTTGCTATTCTTCTGTGTATTATCAATTTTTGTTTTGATATAACTAATTCTTATGATATCATTTTATGTTGCTATTAAAAGAGATTCAGTTTCTCTCTTCAGGTGTCCTCTTCTTTGCCATGTCCATGTCATCTCGTGGACAATTTCTTTAGTTTGTTGCTTGAAATATGCATACCGTTGTTTTTCTTCCTATTTTTGTTTTCTAGATTTTTTATTGTGTTTTTTTTTCTGTTTGCCCTTAGTCATTTCTCTTTATGTTGTTGTTACTGGTTGCTGTAGTAAGTCTTCCTTTGCTTACATCTTTATACATATTTTGTAATTCACCAAGTTGGAATAGTCATTTACAAAAACATAGCTTTATTCAGAACGAAGCATCCAGACAGAATCGAACTCACTAATAATGGCCTACTAGTTTAACTTTCTTAACGATTATACCAGACAAGATGTCCATCACTAAGTTAGGGTAGCTTCCCCTCTTTTCTTGATTTTACTAACAGAAAACCGAAAGATGTTCTCGGATTATATTTCTGTTCAATAACGGGACCAGCCTTAATTTCGAGAGGACAATATTTCTTTGTGTACCGAATTGTTGTCTCTACGCGTCCTCAATGTTGGCTGGCTCGCTTTCTACTTTCCTTGAAAAAAAGTCTGTCTTTGTCATCCCTCAGATATAAGGCTTTGTGTGTAGTGTTATTTACTTTTTTTCTAGTTTTCCTATCAGCGTTAGCGGATGGTTTTTCTCTGGAGTTTGAGTAACAGCAAGTCTTATCAAGTCTCCCGGACTCTTCTCAGTATTCTGGCCGATCTCAATAATAGTTAGGATGGTCTCCACTCGTCCTCTTATTTCCAAATCCCCCAGTCCTTGTTCCAATCCTTTGGTGACTGTACAAAGAGCAACAATTATAATTGGTATCACCACCACTCTCATGTTCCACAGTTTTTTTTTCGATTCCCTAGCAAAGGTCCAGACATATTTCTTTTCGTTTTCTTTCAATTTTACTCTGTGGTCAGCCTGGACTGCAAAGTCCATAATCTGGCAAGTTCTCATTTTTTGTTGATTATTACTAGATCTGATCATATGGCTGAGACTAGGTAATCCGTTTGTATCCATTCTTAACAGGTACCACGTTAGATACGTTATATCGCCACCAAAATACCCAAATTATACAAAGAGGAGTGCTTTGCTCAATCTCAAGAATGCAAACAAAGGGTTCGATTGTCCAAACAAAATTTGTAATGTTAATGACTCTTCTCAAAGTGACTGACAATAAATCTTATTCAGCAAATATGTTTTATGTTCGTCTATTGCATAAAACAATGACAGACCAAATTTTTTGTGTTCATTCATAAAACCCAAAGCACCTTTTCGTGCATTAGTTTTTGCTAATTTGAAAAATATGAGTTTTTAGTTTGGCGTTTGATTTAATGTTAAACTGGACCTTTCCTTTGTGTCTGTCACGTTAGCTAAACCGAATCTTTATCTTTTTCCTTAATTGCATAAAGTAGATTCTATCCATATTCTGGAAAATCAAGATTTAAAAACATCTTGTGTTTACATTTATGGTAAGAGGAATGGCTACAAGAAGGAAATAAACATTGATGTTTTACCGACGTTTATTATCTTGAAGATCTGTGTTCAGTTTATGTAATTTTAAATTCCCCCCATTCGTTCGACGAAGTAAGGAATATAGCTATATGGCTAGTTATGGATAACTGCTACTAATTGATCTTCGTAGCCTAATTGCCAAGGCCACTGCATCGGAAAAGCAGACAAGAAATTCTACTTGTATTCGTACGTCTGAAAAATTCTCGATTCAGCCAAGAAAATAAGAAATTCGAACCATGAAATATTCTATTCCAGATGATTCTTCCACAGTTCAACTTATTCAAGTTTCTTTAACCCTAATAACAAAATAAAAATAAACGCAAATCAATAAAAATGAAAAAAAGATTATTCCTTTCTTTGTTAAGCTGAGAAATAAAATTGTTCTTGAAGATTCAAGTTTGTCTAAAATTACTCAAATTATCTGTCAGACGGGTAAGTTGTTAACGATCGCTTTCGGTGTAATAGATTTCAATCAAAAAGAAAATATGGTTGACATTTTCTTGGCTCATAATGACATCGATGTGTCTGCAAAATATGAAAATTTTCTTGTTATTAGTCTTTTACTTAGAAATGTGTGCAGATATTTTGATAAAGAACATGTAAAAAAAAACAAAACCGAATAGCTTGAAATAGAAATGTTTTTGGCAATTAAACTGTGTACTCATACTAAACTGAATTGTTTGAAATGGAACTGACTACTCGCATAAAAATGGATTTGGCGTTAAATAGTTGAAACCCAACTAACTAACCAACCTTATATTTTTTCTGGTTTTGTTGCCGTTTTAGATCGTATAGAAAATTTCAAATTTATCTTGCACAAAGTAACACACACACACACACACACACACACACACACACACACACACACACACACACACACAGTGTATATATATATATATATATATATATGAGAGAGAGACAGAGAGACAGAGAGAGAAAAGTGTGTTTGTGTGCGTGTTTTTTTTCCTGTTTGTTTGACCTTGTTAAAGATGTGTTGTCTGTATCATTTGACCCTGGATGCATAGGTTATTCCATAGGGAAATGCGGAATGTGTTATCTACCATATCTATCTCTATATATGTCACTATATAAATAAAAAATTTAAATCTTTTAACATGTCAATCGCAAGTTCGTAACTATAAACTTTGCTTTGTAGATTTCATTTTAAAATGAGAAATTGCATCTTCCTTATAGCTATCGATGCATTAGATGAAAAGTAAGCAAGTCTCTAATGTAATATTTCCATCCAATTATTTTCCTATACTAGCTGAAGTACCGGTCTTTTCCCGGAAAAGATTTAAATGGTAGCTGACTATTTTACAGGAGAGTGTTGTGCTAATTAGTGGTGTTTGTATCACATAACCGAAGCAGTTGAAGCCGTGGAAAGGTACTCGCTATGTATGGTAGTATCGTGGTAGTTGGTGCACTGACACGTTGTGTATTGCTTCCTTCCATGTGTAATTTGAAGGCCGCACAAATGAATGTGCAACATAGTCAAATTCGGAAGCTTATGCTTTACGAGTTCGAATCGGACTATATAACACATCGCCGAAGCAACGAAAAACATTTGTTGTGCGAAAGATGAAAGTGTAGTTGATCACAATACAGTACGCAAGTGATTTAAAAAAATCTCGTTCAGGTTGCTTGAACCACAATGATCAGCTAAAGTCCGGAAGGCTTAAAAGCGTTGATTCCGAGGCCGTGTTCCAAGCAATAGAGGAAAACCCGACGAGTAGCACTTAGAGAGTATCAATAAGTTCAGTATCACACAGTCCGTTGTGCTTCGTTTCCTTTATATCCTCGGCAAAAGCACCCGGAGTTAACAAATTGTGATTCACGTTACCAAAATATTGCAAAACTTTTGACTCATCCCTGTATAATTTTCGTTTCATCAAATGTTTGTAACAATTTCAACTTTTACTAAGAAATAATCCATATAACAGAAAAGAGATTTACGGATTATATCTTTATTTTATCTTATCAAATTTCTAGAGTGAAAAAATTCAGAGTTTAAAAAAAAATATATTCTTTTTAAATTTAAGTAAGTGACACTTAAGATATTTATCGATTTAAGTATTTTTTTTGGGATAGTCTTAACTTAGTATGTAAAAATATGCAATTATCTTATATATTCAGCTTGAGTTTTTGTTTGATGAGTTACGTTTAGCTTCTCACTATTGATTATTTTAGAGCCCTTCTCTCGATAGGAGAATCTTTTCCCTCTAAGGAATAAAAGTTTTGTGTTAAAACATTCCCCTGGGCTCAGAAGTATGAACATTAAATTTAGTTGCTCTACATCAAACTGCGTTGTCGTCTATTGAGAATAATAATTATTAATATAATTTCAGAGGTTGTTTTGTGAGTCAAATCAATGGTAATCAAGATACATGGAAATAAATCTTTACCCCAATAAGAAAGAAAATGTTAAACCTAAGAAAAAAAAAGAACTTTATGAAGAATGAAAGTATTCTTATTGAAAAATATTTTCATTCTTCATAGTTCTTTTTTTCTTAGGTTTAACATTTTCTTGTCATTAGGAGAAGAAATCAATACGTTAATTAAAATGGTATTTATATAAAATAGGACATTAATAGAACTTTAACTTTTGGTAGTAATATAAAAATATATCATGTGCTCGATTCTAACTAAGTATGTTGACAAAAATATATAAAAATGTTTAACATAATCCATTGAAACAGTACTTTAAAATATAAACTACAGTTTATACCAAGCTTTTAAAAGAGTCGAACATCTTGACTATTTTAAACTCTTTCAAAACTTATATATATAATCTAAACATAACTTCTGTCAGAAAGTTATAATAAACTAAATTTTCAAACATTTTCATAACTTTACTGATTATTTCCATTCAAGGGTGAACTCGTTTACTGAAGCACCAAAATAAATTCAGAACATCATAGACCAGCACCATTATAGCCTGATGTTCTTTCAAGTAAACAGATATAAATATCTTACTATGGCTGACTTGTGGAACATTTCTTTTTTGGGGAATGCAAGATGAAAGCGGAGAGCGAACAAATGTTTAAAAATAGCTATCTCCATATATATATATATATATATATATATATATATATATATATATATATATATATATATCAGATACTTGAAATGAAAGACAAAGAGGCTACGCACACAAAGCATAGAAACAACAAAGAGGGAAAACATTAAAAAAAACAACTTACTCCTGTTACTACTTAATTAGGAATAGATTAATTCCTACAAAGCCAGATTAAAACCTGTCAAAGCCATACAGAATGAAAAATCTTTTTCTGGTTGATTGCCGGGGAGTCTTGGATAAAGAAAACCGTTCAAATTTTCCTTAAGTTTTGGCGATTGTTGGCGGTGTTCGACTCTAAGTAAAAACCACGATTTCAAATTCTGATTTCTAAAGAGAGTAAGTAATACATTCCCATTTAAAAGACTGGCATAAAACAATCTTCCTAAGCTTATTTTTCTGTATCGAGATTCGAACGCTTATAGTTAAGGTTAATTTGTTGCCGTTGCTCCTGTAAATAATGTAGCAAAACTAGTTTGATTCTTATCACCCTATGAACTCGATTCTAGCTAAGTGTGTTGACAAAGCTTTATTCATTACAAAACCAGTATAGCGAGGCACCCTGTGTGAATCAAACTCTAGACAACAGAGAAAGGTCGAACAAGACAATTTTGTTAACAGTTGCTCTACAGCAGATACCTTGAATTGAGAGGAGCTCGCAAACAAACTCTTCTGAACGGGCATTTTATAAATATCGTACTTGCATTTATGATTAAGCCTTAAGTCTTTTTTTGTTTTTGTCCCTTACTTTATTTTCGTTAGGCTTTATCTCGGCCTGCTCGAAGCGTGCTACTATTTTATTGAATCGGCTCAGCCTTAGAGAGATATAAGAGCACACATGATACATCAAATGTCTGAAACGTTGGGGAGATGCGTGCCGAGAATTCAAATAATTATACTTGCTATGCAGTCGAAATGATGCCGTGTACAGAAAACATGTTATGCTGTCAATACAGACAATTCTTAGAAGTATGAACCCGATAAGAAATTAACATTTCAATATTCTAATTAAAGTGACGGTTAAGATATATTTTCTGATACTGATACAACCGCAGTAAGTTGGCCTAGTTTGAATTCACCTTATGCTGCAGAGATACAATCTAAGTCAAACAAATTCAGCTTTTTTCGTCACACAATAAAATCGATCCAAATGCAAAATTGTTTCTTTGATTTAAACGCATTTAATTATTTTTTTCTAATGAATTTATATGAAAATAAAACAGTATTCATTTGAATTGTAGTTAAATGCGAAAAAAATAATTGTGCTGGATTTGTGTAACTGAGATCGCATATTTGTGTGACGTTAGTAGAATTCAAGATTAGTCTCCTGCAATTTCACCTTTGATATTTGTTGATGTTAAAAAATACTGGTTGCGCATGCGCACATACACACACACCTAAATAAGCGCTGCTAATGTGGCTGATAAAAATATTCTTATCCCAATTTGTCTGCAGTTTCTTTGGTTTATCTCAAAATTTAGACAGATTTTTAAAGCACTTTCACTCTACCCCATCAAATTAAAAAAAATCTTTTTAACCGCCTCAATATACACACTGCAACCCAATTGGTTTTTGATTTTTATTTTTTTAACCACCCACACCAGTTCTTTTTAAAATTATTTTTAACCGCCTCCCCCAATGTTTTTTAAAAATTCTATTTTAACCGCTCTCACCTCACAATTGTTTTTAGTTCCTTTTTAACCCTCCTTACATCAGTTGTTTTTTTAAATTCTGAAACGAGATTTGTCTTTTGGCGGCAGCGGAGACCATCAAAAGTACAACATTGTTGGGGTCGGCCAGAATACTGAGAAGAGTCCTGAAGACCTGATGATACCTGCTGCCATTTAGACTCCAGTGAAAGACTGAAGCAAAAAAAAAAAAAAAAAAATGCTCGTAACGAGTAATATGATAATAATACCACCTTTTCTTTGAGGGTTTTAAATCACGGGTACAAACAATTTTGAGGTATTTTTTTAAAACTGGGACGAGAACCTCTATCGAAGACTGGGGTGTCCTCGTGGTGTAATGGTTAAAGCGATGGTCTGCGAAATTGTAGCACGCGAGTTCGAACTCCAGTCGCGCAAATATCCTTGGGAAAGGTATGAACCCCCTTATTCTCCCAGCTATGGGTTAAGTAGTACCAGAACTGTTCTTCTAGAAGGATGACTTTGGCATTTTTGGCATGATTTTAACCTACAAATGTTAATATGCCATTAAACAAAGAAACCTAACCATCTAACAACGAGGGTTAGAATACAAAGACTACACTACATCCTTTCCAACGTGGTGAAACCCTAACTCCCTAAAAACAGTAAAAAATCAATGAACTTAAAAACATTCTTATAGAAAGCATTGGTCTATAGCCAACCTTTGTACAAGGCTGTATATACTGAGTGCTTCATGTAGAATATTAATCTTTAGCACAACGGCTTTGCAACTTTGCTAACTACTGTCTTGATATTTAATAAGATTAGCTTAATACGGCGCAAAGGGAGGATCAATCTCCCTATTATAGTAATTGGTTTGCGTGACTAATCTGCTGACCCTCGTAATTGCCCATAAATCTTGTGAATATATCATCATAACAGAAATCTTTTGGCTTACTTCCTGGAGCTATAAGTTGGTGTTCGATGTACAAAGAAGAGTATAGAATGTTAATGTTAAAAGCAGACAAGTTTGACCCTCCCATCATATTTCCTTCTATTATTTTTAATCATGTTTTGTTGGTGATGTATGCCATTATTTTGTTTTACTTGTATCTTTTCAAGGTTGACAATTAAAATAACAGATTTTTGCTAATACCATCCATTAGACAGGCAAAACGAGAGAGAGAGAGAGAGAGAGAGAGAGAGAGAGAGAGAGAGAGAGAGAGAGAGAGAGGAGGGAAAACAAAGGAAAATTTTAAAAGTCAAGTGACACTTTGATCTTGAGTTGAGATCTGATTGCTTTGTAGAAACTAGCAAGAAAGCTATGAAATAATCATTTTCTCAACTACTACTAAAATGTTTTTACTGTCAAATTTTTCATGTGAAATAAGGCGTATGAGGAGATTTAACACTTTAACGTCTTGTAGATATTTAGGAAAGGTAATTTTGTCTGGCACAAGGCCACAGAAAAGTTAAAACAGAGGTAAATAGATAATTAAAAGAATAAAAAAAAAATAGAATTGATAGGAAAAAAGGGTGGGGAAAAAACTTCAGAACATTGAAAACAAAGAACATAGCCACAAATAAAAGTATTAAAACGAGAGAGATCCATATTTGTTAACTTGAAGCTGAAATGATTGAGTACTAGGTAAATATTCTTAATAAGATAGAGAAGATCATGTACCGTCTAGCTGTAGTGAAAATCATTTAACGTCCAGCTGTAAATAGGAAAATCATTTGAATGTGGAATTTAGAGACTTGAAGACGTTAGAGCGTCACCAATTATAAAGATGGACGAGACTGATTGCATTTTACATAGCACTAATACCTTTGGGAAAGGTATGAATCCAATTATTCTCCCTCCAGCTATGGGTAAATAGTAGGGCAGACTAGGTTCTTCAGCCGTGGTGAGGCAACTAGTCTAGGAGAAGGAAAACTCTGAATTCAAACCTGTTAAACTCCGCTTAAAAACTGACCTTGTGTCATATCCTGCCCGAGCGGAGGGGTTGGTAAATATGGTCACCCATTATAAAGATGACCATTTTGGTATAGGATATGACTATCTTGGTATAGGATATTTGAGAGCTAGAAAGATCGTGTTATTAGCAACAGAACATATCTCTTTGTGTAAAGATTTATTTTAATCACTTGTCTAGAAGATTTGGTGGCTTTGTTGAAGTCAGCAAGGTAGGAGCTTTTAGAACGAACGGCCTTCAAAAGCCTTTTGTGCAGTCGGCTGGAGCTGTAGAATACACCGACTGTTTTTCTGCAGAGGAGTAAGACCCCACCAACGAGTGTCCTGATATGACACTAAACAATCTGATGGTGAGGTTCCAGTAATGCTAGAGCTTTTGAGAATGCTGAGTACCCCTTCATTGCCATCGCTCCCAGGTCAACTCTGGCCCGGAGTAGTTGCACTTGATAGATTCCTAACTATGGGTCAAATAGAACTAAAGTGCGTACTTATGCTTAACTGAAATAGAAATGATTTGATATTTAAACTACGTACTTATGCTAAACTGAGTTGTTTGAAATGGAACTGTTTTTGTATGCTATACTGAATTGTTTGGAATAGAACTATTTTTTGACATTGAAACTGTACTTACGCAAAACTGAATTGTTTGAAATAGAACTGTTTTGACATTTATCTGTGTGTAAAGAAAAAACTATACTTATGCTAAACTAAATTTTTTGAATTAGAACGATTTAACTAAACTTAATAGCTTGAAATAGAAATGTTTTTGACAAATGAGCTGTGTAATTATGCTAAAAAGAATTGTTTGAAATAAAACTGTTTATTTGTATAAAAATGGATTTGGCATTAGATAACCTACAAAGGTTGATATGCTATAAAACCTAAACAAACAAACAAAAACCTTGAAAAGAGACTTGGGAAGTGGAGATAAAAGGAAGAATTGAGACTATTAAAATTACAACACTTAAAATAACTTAGAATACTTTGTAGAGTCATGGAAACTGGAGGAAACTTGTTGTTTCAATTAAAAAAAACACCAATTAGAATTAGTGTTAAAG
Organism: Sepioteuthis lessoniana; assembly: GCA_963585895.1. NCBI lineage: Eukaryota > Metazoa > Mollusca > Cephalopoda > Myopsida > Loliginidae > Sepioteuthis > Sepioteuthis lessoniana. The sequence continues at coordinate 28,434,817 of OY757919.1, read as the reverse complement.
ACAAGAAAGAAATTGAATGATGAGATGACAATAAGACTCAGAAGAGTAGCAAGAGTAGGCCTTGCCTTTTTGGTTGTTTTTAACAGCATTTCAACTCCCAATGGGTTATTTAATGTTGAAATTTGATTGATTTCGTAATGTTTGATTACAATAATAAGTATATTTTCAGTGTTGCATTGGATTTTTTTTATATTGCACTTTTTTTTTATTTGTCTTTAATCTTTTTTTTCTTCACAGTTATATGGTTTCAAGTATTCTGATCAAATAAAAATAATTTGCCTACAGTTGTATGATTTCAAGTATGCCTATCTAACATTTATAATTTGCTCACAATTTTATGGTTCCAAGTATTTCTATCAAACCATCTATACTCAATTATATAGTTTCAAGAAACTATTTCTATTCAATAATAACCGTTTACACAGTACACAGTTATATAATTTCAAGTAACTATTAATAATAATCTAAAGTAAACATTTATAGCTTCAAGAGACGATTCTTAATATAAATAAATTGCACAATTATATTGTATCAACTACTCTTAATACAAATAATTTTCAAACAGATCGATTTAATCGATTGATGAATCCCTAATAGGCACCACCATTCCAAGTCAGAGTGGATCTGGAAGTAATGGCAAGGAAGGGTACTCTGCATTCTCCGGAGCTCCAGATTGTCTTACCAAGATTACAGAGTTCAGTCTACCCTACTATTTACCCATAGCCAGATGGTGTAGAGTTTCTCAATGATATTAGCGCTTTGTGGAATGCAAACAGCCTTGTTGAGGATTTGAACTCGGGTAGCTTGGTCCATTTCCTACGACGATAACCGTTACACCACGAGCAACTTCTGCGATGTTGCAATTTGAACGAAGGTTTTATCTTTCGATAAAGTAAGCAAATTTTAAAAAGGGATTAAAGTGTCACACGAGAGATTGTGAACCATTTCTAAAGGTGCGATCATGGCAGTGGATATTAGGACTCAAGTGAGAACTGGTGTTGAGGGTATTGTTATTATCCCTCATCATCTCATCTCTTCACAGTGTAGGATAGGTATAGTTAAGGTGCTTTCATGCCATCCACCTCGACCTACCAAAAACAACTTATTTTGTAGAGCAGATCAAAAGTCTTAAATCTATTTTTAAAAACAAGTAAAAATCATTTTTATTACGATTAGTCATCGACAGAAAATCCCCTCATCTAGGATTAGAAAATAGATCGAATTCTCAATTCCAGTAGAGTTTTTTTTTGTTTGTTTCTATCTAACCGCAGTGCCAGGTTGGTAACAATTGTTATGACGTATTTACTAAAAAATAAAACAAACAAAACGAAATAAAAAACAAGTAAACAAACATGTGTTCAGTAGAAATAAAAAAAACTATTTTTGTTACAATGAGCAAGATTGTCTCACAGACTAAGTTGCAAGTGTAGGGAGTTCAGCTAAGTAGAAAAAAGACAACATCCAAAGGTGGTTTTTTGTGCGACGGTTATCAGTGTGGGAAATAGAATTAGAGTCCCGAGTTCCAATCCTGGAGAAAGCTTTTTGTTCCACTTCACGTTAAAGCCCTTGGGAAAGGCATGAATCCATATGTTCTTTTTCCAGCAATGGGTACATAGAGCAGACAGAGTTCTTTCAACTTGGTTAGGTAATCAGTCTTGGAGAATGAAAACGAAAACCAAACCAGCTGTACTCCGCATAAAAATTGACCTTATATCGCCTTCAGCTCGTGACGGAGTGGTGAGGTAAATGCAAGCATTTGAATCCAAGCCCTTAGGTCAGTGAACTACGCCCTGATCCTAATTAAAGCTCATAGATCCTCGACAATCCTAATCCATTCATGAATAATCTCGTCACTTTTGACGGGAAATATTCTAATATATATTCATTTTATGCTAATATATATTTATTTCTTCGAAGATAACCATTACGCTACCCGTGCATTCAAGTTTAGTTCTTGAGAAGGCCATTTTTATTTCAATTTGTGCTAATGCCCTCTTGCTAAAGACATGTGTTAATCTCTTACTCACCTCATCCAAAATAGTAGGGTCAACCAATCTAGGAGAAGGGAAACATTGAATTTCAAACTTTAGAATCTATTGCGCATCGATGCTCTGTTCTTCAGTTATCAGGTCATCTAAAAGTGGTATTATCCTTGTAAAAAAATAGCAAATATATTAACCAATGCCTGGATGGGATAAAATGATTCATAACTTTTTCGAGGGTATTAGTCCGAAAGTGAACGTAAAAGTGTGACTGGAGTTCGAACTCGCTTACTCCGAGGCTACAGCCGAGAACATTAGTCACAGGAAATCCCCCTCTCCCTATATGTGAGAGTGTGTGCGTGTGAGGTTTACTTATTTTTGAACTGCTACATTTTCTTTTGCTAAAGAGTTCCAATTCTGTAAATTTTAGTAATGAATAATACCTAATAATATCCCCTTTTTATTGTATAAAGATAAAACCACGTGTAATGTAACAGAATGACAGTTAGATGGTCTTGCATTGATGGCCTAGCATGCTAGCAACTGTATCATGTGTTGACCTCGAGCTGACCCAATATCGTCGGGTTCAGAATAAGGGGAATGCAATTAAATTAAACTTCCGTAGTGTTTATTAAAATCTATAGTGGTATAAATTTAACGTGTTTGCTTGTTAAATATATTAGAATTAACCTGGTGACCCTAAACATAAAATAAAATACATTGATTACTCCCGAACAAAACATGCTCAGAATAATGTAAATACAAAATAAGAAACAAACACACATTTACAATTATAAACCTTTTTTTCTTAACTTATTTTCTGAACTTTCAACTGCCCCTACCACTTCATGTTTCAGTTCCTTTTTAATAAATGTTTCTCTTTTTAAATGAGATAAGGTAACATTTTCTTTCAAAAGAGAACGCCAACGGGACAAAGACAGTTTCTGTCAGTACTCGTCCAAGCGAGTCTCTTGATGGAAGAGTCCCTAAGTTCACAGAAATTTACAAATCCAACATATAATCTCTTTCTTTTTCTCTTTCTTTCTCAATTGCTTTAAGAGGGAAAGGTTATTCAAGAATGAGAGGCCACATGAAATATATGGAAAAATGACCCCCAAACAAATATGAAACAAATATAAAACAAAAGGGTTTTGATAGAAAAGATTCCAAAGAAGACTCTTTTGAAAGACGCAGTTTTAAATGCATTTTTACTTTGGTTCTATTGGTTCATGGCAAAGACGACATGCACAAAAATGCCGAACAAATGATGGTGTATAAAAAAAACTCATTGTTTCCTTAATAAATGTCAAAAGATTGAAATTTCAAGAAAATTTCACAATGCTCCCCTTCTATAATGAATTCAGAGAAGCATACCAAAAGATAACTGTTCATACAGTAATGAGAGGGAGAAACAGAGAGAGAGACAGAGAGAAGAATGTTTGATTTTTTCAGCACACGTCTTTATCTGATTTGTACATGTGAATAGGGGTCTTACTGTAGACGCTGTAGTATCTGCATATCGCGTGATATAAAATGGTATATCAGCTGGTATTTTCATTTTTACAGACTTTTAATGCAAAGTTCATTTCGTGTAATCATTTAAAGCTATCTATGACACCACTATATATTAGATGTAGCATGTTTCAGTGAATAAGGCAGATACAAATTATTCTGGCAAGTCTGAAGCGTTATTTGAGACTTGGCCTCAGTGCCGATTGAGCTGCTCACAGAATTAAGAAATTGGAGCGAAATAAAACAATATTTGGCCGTATTATCCCAAAATTGGTTTTAGTATTTTTAGGGTGGTGAGTGAAATCAAACTCAAAAAGTGGATGAATATCATTTGTTGTTTACGATGTCAAAGGCTCAAGATAGCGAAGAACTAGATCACCAATACTCGATAACTTTCAGAAAAGATGTTTTTTTCAAAAAATGTCATATGTAGAGCATTACGTAAACTTCTAAAATCATAAAAGAGCTCTCAAGAGGTTTTTCATGAACCCTTCGTAAATAAAAAAAAAACCCAAAAAAAACGAGAAGAAAAAAGAAGGGAAAATATTTTTGCTACAGCCCAATATTTGCTTAGATGTGGTGCAAGGCCAGATGAATGGGGCACCTAATTAGACGCGAACTCACTCTTGCAGGTTTGATTGTCAAGCTTGCTAACCATTACACTACCCGAGGTGACCCTACAGCCCAATATTTGCAACGAGGGCAAAGTAGGATTTCACCACGCTTTCTTTGTCGAGAAATGCACGTGAACATCTTGAATCACAATAAAACATGTACAAAGTACATTTCTCCAAATTCAATTAACTTTCTTTGCTGCGCTCTTACACGAGGAAATTTGAAGCATATATGCGCGTCACATGACGTAAAGATAACATTTATTTATAAAATTATGTATACCGTTTAATACCTTTCTTACCTATGTCGGTAAAGTAACAGAAATTTCCTTTGTTGTGTTATTATGCGCTAGCACTTTTTTCAGAAAAGATTGATTTTCATTTTGGGGTCATTAGCTGCTATTATTATAATTATTATTATTATTAATATTCATTGTCAACAATGAAGGATGTGAGAACTTTTGTATGTTTAAATTGAATGCAAAAATATTTACTCTATGCAAACTGTACTGTAAGGGCAAAATAAAACGCCATCTAATTGAGTCACATTAAATATTTTAGCGTTCAATTTTATCGACATAACGTGTTTAACGATAAGGAAAAAATTAAACGCTTCTTAAGCGTTTAATTTTTTCCCTTATCGTTTTATTCACCCTCAAAAAGGTTAATAAACACACAACGTTTCGAATGCAAAAGAATGAAATATGACTGGAACATAAATACAGTGAGAAAACAAAATAATTTTAAATAAATAAGAGTCAATGGGCGTCAGGAATTGTGTGGTATCGATAGATTAGAAAAAAGAAAATTATCAAATATCTGAAGGTTTTTGATCGTGCAAGTCGTTTACCGAGCTGGCCCACCATTTTTGAGAAGCAGATAGCAACAAGTTTTAATTTTCATATAATTTATTATGAATAAGAAAATTTATAACTAAAAACAAGAAAAAAAAAAGAGAAAAAAGACCTTGCTATACAAGCAGGTTAATGTCAAAGCGTCTGATTATATTCTTTTATTATCTTTATTGACATTTCCTTCATGTGTATCTCCAGAACAGGCTCAGTGATTGACTTAATCGGAAACTTTCTGTCTTATTTTCAATAAATAACCCTTTTTTCCCAAGTGACTTCATGAAACTGTTTTTGTCTCTTTTCTGAGGAGCAATTATTTTATGATTTTGTCAAGAACTTAAAAAACAAAACATATACATGAATCAAACAAAAAGTACAAATCATTGGCTTTGACTATTAAATGAAAGAACAATGATAAATATTTGATATCAATTCTTTTGCTTGATAATCTTTTTCCACCTCCTTTATGTAGTTTAATAAAAAAAAGTTGAATATTTTTAAAGCTCCTAGACTGATTGATAGAAGAAGGCAAAAGTTCTCAATTTCGAAGGCAAATCTTTTTCGTTTCTCTTTGTTAAACTTCTGATAAAGAGTATCACTACACTAGCGTTTGTATTAAAATCTATATCTAGCGTGTTTATAAATCGGGGCTATGAATCCTTCTCGTAACTACATATCTTCTGTTTTCAACTTGAACTCGCAAATCTTTCAATTACCACTTCTTTTGCGCAAAAATATTTTTGACTTCGGTAATATATATATATATATATATATATATATATATATATATATATATATATATATATATATATATAAACTTGAGGAAAAATGAGAAATGTACTTCACCTACCTTTTTACAGAGTAACCTTCCGTAGACCTGATCCAGTAAATAAAGATACGTGTTCCCAGGAAGAAAGCACTGGTTTTAGGCCAACAGTAGTGTGTATATGTATATGTGCGGTGCGCGCGAAGTCAAGGTGATATATGTCAAGTTAACTGCTTTGCATTGAGCAGCCACGTGTGGTAGATTGTCGGCAGCAGCATAGAAACTCAACCACAATTATACAGTGAAACTCACGTGAACAGAATCTCTGTGGACGCGCAAATATTTTAAAAATTATAATATTTAATGCGAGCTCACTGTAAATGAATAAGTTAACCATTAATTTACTGTTACGAAATAATTAAACTGATGGAATTAATTTCTGAGGGTTGCTCCGAGTTTTTCATTTATTATGTGTGAATTTCAACCATACAAGATTATTATTGATGTTTTGATTGGCGCCAAATATTCTTTTCTAAATAATCAAATTTCAAAATTCATCCTATAAAGGTGTATATCTAGTAGTTTCCATAAAAATGTTAGGAATATTTACGTATATTCTGGCTCTTCTGTCGAGGATCAGTGAATAACTTTCCGGTTTTCGAGCAGGGGTCTATATCTGATCATTTTTCTCCGGATATATCTCTCTTTATCTCTTTCTATCTATTTCTCTCCCTCTCAACAACAAACAACACACACGCACATACACGCACATATGAATAAATGCAAATACCCGAATGTTTTTCTTTAACCTTACCAACATCAAAACGGCCTACATCATGTTAAATCATTATTACACACGATCAACGTGCAATGTGTATAATATGTATTAACAAATGGCGTTCGTTACAATCATAGTTTGCATAATCATTTTAAAAAGTAGATTTTGATGAATGACTATCCTGTGTAATTCTTTTGTCATTTTCATATATATAAGCAAGAGTTTTGCGATTAAATTTTATTAAAAAAACAAAACAAACTTTATTTGAATTTTATTATGTTTTAATGAAGAAGTGCAATTTACAACGCACCGTAATTCTTTGGATTCTTATTTTTACAGTAAACTAACACGATCTGAGACACTAAGAACAAATTGTTTTGAGACACTTATAATGAAAATAAAAAGATAGACTCACACATACACAGATTTGTATCTAAACATTTGAAAGAAGAAGAAGAAGAAAAAAACAACAAACAAACAAACAAAAAACAAACAAAAAACAAAGCAAGTAAGAAAAGAATATAAAAAATACTGTATACTTTTGTAGCAAAGCAGGTTTAAAACCTAAAATGTTTAGACATCTATTTCTGTGAACTCGCTCCTTTATTCAGTATTTCATGTCTTGTGTCAATCTGATGATATATATATATATATATATATATATATATATATATATATATATATACGAGATGGTGTATCAGCAAGTCCGTAGCCCGACAAAATTATCATTTCGCTGTATAATGCTCGAACTACAAGATTAAGTGCATTGACAGGAAATGAAATTATCTTGAAGAATAAATATTCATTGTGTTAAATGATTTTTTTATAAGGCGAATTGATTTATACACTCACAGGTATTTATGTGTTTGGATATATGTGAGTGTTAGTTTGTATGTGTGTATTTGTATATATGTATGTATATCCAAACATGTATGCGAGGGTAAGCATATCATACATGTGTTTTCATGTATTTATATGAAGATGGATGGATGGATGGATGGATAGTCGTTTGATTGGTTTTACGGCATGTCAGTCTCTCTTGTTTTGTTTAATTCCAAAGTTGATCTTTTTTTCTTTTTTTTTTTTTTTTACATATTATATGGTTTCAAATAACTGATGAAAATCATTTGTTAACAATTTTAGCTTCAACTTAATACAAATTATGCCCAGTTATATGATTTTCAAGTATTGTTAACTGATACACAATTATAAGGTTTAAAGTATTTCTATATAAATGCAAATAATTTTCAAACAGGTCTATTTGTCATAAATAAGGGTTCCATAAATAGTTCTGCTCGGTCGATCTACCCTTTTTGGGGTTCCAAGCAATAAACTCAGCCATTACCCTTTTTAGACAAGGGGGCAAGTGATGTCTGGTGGGGGAAATCCCCCTCCAATGCTGAGTTGATTTATATTTACTCCACCTAATCGTGTGTTTGTATGCCCGCGCGCACCCGTAGGTTGGATTAAAAAAATTTTTTTTCGACATTGAAACTTACTTATTCAACGAACTTATAGGTAAAGATGTAGATAATATATACTTGACTTTTTTTCGCATCATGAATGAAAGTGCTACAAGTACCTCTGCTGCTGCTGTTACTGCTGCTACTACTACTACTACTACTACTACTACTACTACTACTACTACTACTACTGCGGCTGCTACTCTTTCTGCTACTGCTAAAACTACAACGCTCTTTACTTTTCTCATTGCGACTATTATCAATCATTAAGACTGTCCATACTTCTATAGATTATGGTTGCACAGTTACTGGATTATGTTACACGCCCCCTGCAGGCTTATGAAATAATGAATGGAAATAAAAGATTAAAAAATAAGGCAGCCTTTGGCTTATACACAACTTTTTCCCCGTTAAATAATACGCTTACAGATGCTTAGCTTAAATAACATATACAGGTTAAACTTGACGAGGCGTCTGCTTTAAAGGTTAGTGATAATACTTGTCTGCTGACGAGTACACTGACCACTATGGTACTCGTATGGCTGTATAAATATAGGTGGTAAATTTAGTAAACAATTTAGTATTTTTAACGTTTTTTCTTAGATATTAATTATTTTTAAAGGACGCAACAATTTTTTTGTTAAGTTGTATTTATCTAACTTTTTATTCATTGATTTATTCATTGTACGTTCAAATCCTCTGGTAGGACCAGTAAATATCAATACCAAATTTGGTCACTCAATCAAACTGTTTGGCCGTTTTTCATACGTTTGTAAGAAATAAGTATAAATAATAAATACAAGTTCATCCTTACAAAACGACATCGCTGATACAACACAAAGAAGTTGATGCGCGAATAAAACTAGCGCATGACATAAATTCTTTGAACTGATAAAAACTGTTGTCTCTGTGTTTAATGTGGCCCCTTAACTAGCATAAGTACGTTTAGATTCTACGCTCTTTTGGGTTGATTCTTTAATTGTAGTTGTTGTTAACAGGAAAATGTATTGACGTTTGAGACAGAGTAATGAAAATGCTCAATATAAAAACATAGCGCTACTTTACTTGTAACAATGGGTGTAAGTTATAAAATATTCATTGTCATGCGGCTAATACATATTTTTATTGATTTATTGTTTATTTCTATTATTTCTATTGACTCCTTGGGAAGCATTGGGCTGAACCATGTCATACCACTGATACTTATTCGTTTATGGTAGTCAGTTGGTTTTACTGACGAAGTTGATAAATACAAACAGAAAAAACAAACAAACAAAGAAACGAACAAACAAACAAAGAAACGAACAAACAAACAAGCAAACAAAGAAAACGAAGACATAAACAATTATTTGGAAAATTCAATAAAAATGAATTGAATGATAAAAGGAGGAGTAAGAAATGCCATATTTTGGTTACTTGAGACACAATTTAGAAGCTTCGAATGCCGAGGTCATAAAGATGACAAATCACACAGGACTGTGAGATACTGAGCTCGCCGGAGTGCTTTACGCCAGATTTACTTCTTTGGCTTTAAGCTCGGCCTTGGAGTCCACGATTTGAGGACTACACGATCTTGCCAGAACGTCGAGGCTCTTGGAAGATGTACAACATTTCTTAAATTACGAGGATCATTAAATAAGTTTCCAGACTTTTTTCTTATGGGCATATTTATTGATAGGACACACATGAAACTCTAGTCCCCTTCGAAGTAATCTCCTCCGACTGCAATGCACTTGTTGTACCGTTCCAAAAACTTCTTGAAGGCCCCATGGAAGTTCTCTTGTGGGAGCGTGTCAATGACCTTCGTCACAGCCTCTTTCATCTCCTCAATTGTCTCATAACGACAGCCTCTAAGTTTTTCCTTGAGCTCAGGGAATAACTAAAAGTCACAGGGAGCAAGATCGGGACTATAGGCAGGGTGACGAACTGTCTTAGTCAAATAGTCTGTGACAAGGATGGAGTTGTGGGTTGGTGCATTGTCTTGGTGGAAATGCCACTGGCCCGATTTGAAGAGTGCTGGCCTCTTCCGACCGAATCTCTTCCTGAACTCACTTAAAACCTCAACATAGTAACGTTAACCCCAACCCTTTGGCCAATCTAGTCTGGTGTATTGACTTCCTTTCTCCTCCCATAACCCTCATCATCCATTACAGACTCCCTGCCTTCCCTGAATCTCTTATGCTACTCAAAAACTGATGCTCGATTCATGCAAGATGGTTGTAAAGTAGTATGAACCATTTCATACGTTTCTGTGGCATTTTTTACAAGTTTAAAACAGAATTTCATTGCATATCATTCTTCTAAAGTGTCCTCACGTCCAGATTGCATTTTTGAAATTCACCAGCTGTGACAATCAGGTTTTAGTAGGGTGTATTCCAATTCCTGCTATAGCTGTTCATTCGAAGCTGAAATCCTAAAAACTTGTCAGTCATCTCCTAAGATCTATAGCAATAACATACTGAATTTTAAAGAGTCTACGCCAATTTTAAAAGCCTATACAAAAAAAGTCTGGCAACTTATTGAAGGCACCACGTATCTGTTTAGTGACCTGCAATCAAGTGCTCCTTCACTTTCGCACAACAATTTTTTTTTCTGTGACATAATGGCCCAGTTCGAAATCGTAAATCATAAATTCTCGAATTAGAGACTACATTGCCCATTCATCAGCGTTGCTTTCAAATAATACACTGTTCAATTCCTGACTGCTACCTTGAATATATGGGAGCCTGGCTTCAAGGAAAAAAAACCCTCCCGCGTGGACTTTCTGGAACTAAAGTACCTAAAAACAATTATATTCTTTGTCTAAATTTCTGAGAAGAAGCTTAATAGTTTTTGTCTCTTAGAATAGCCGGACAATTGTTTTCATCTTCAATGTTATACTCACAATGTTTCGGCTGATGCATCCTTCGGCCTTCTTCAGGTGTTTCATATTGAACTCGGGAGCCCACACAGAACTTCAAACTGAACCCATCAGCCGAAATGTGCGTATGAAAACAATTGTCCGAATATTCTAAGGGATAAAAATGATATCCTTATTTATCGACCTTTGGCTGTACTAGCGCTGAATACTTCAGTTTATTTCGGACATTATTTCATGCGTCTTGAAAAAAAACTTCTTTTTGTATCTTATTATGTGTTAAAATCTGCTGTTCTCCCTAATTTGTTAAACTATTTTTTCGATACCAATACATACAAACATACATACCAATGAATATACAACCTATATCTTCAGTCACTCATACGTTCGCACCCACATTCATATATGTATATATACGCTACGCCTACACACATAAATAGTTATATAGACACGCTCATATCTAAACACATATGTGTTACTGTACCCAAAGACAGATTACAGTATCACAGGATAGGACAACTTTTTTTGTTAATTCATCCCCAATCATTTACACTGTCCAATGTCGAAAGGATTCAATAAGTTTTTACCTTTATTTCATTTTTCTCAGTTTGCGATCAGAACGAAGTTGATCATGCACAGTCTTTTGATCACGCAAAAATGCCTTTGTTTACCTAAAAACTGGTGCCCGGGATAGAGCTTCATGAAGCTGTGTTAACTTGTTAAATATTTCTGTCCCTTTATCCTGAAGTTTCATACGAACTTCAAGCGTATATTCAATTTTCAACTTAACCAAACACTTGTATTAATTCAAGATTGATTACCCAGCTGAACGTTTGAGAAGAAAACGCGAACTGAATAATTTCGCACCTTTTCATAGTCAACATTAATCAATTGATTTTGTGACTGGGTTTTCAATCAGAAAAAAATGTCTTATTTTCTATACTGACAGCACATATTTACATACATACATTTAAGTATTTATTAAGCTTATTTTGAAAGGTAAAAACCGAGAAAAATTTACAACCTTAGGCAAAAATCATGGAATTAGCAAACTTAGAGAATGTTCAATTAGGTTTTGTATTTTGCAGTAAATTAACCAAGAGATAAGATGCAACATTTTTTTCATCAAGAGAAGAACATTCTGGTTTCATAAAATATTCCTTAAACAAACTAAATTTCATTATTTAAATTAATTGCATATTTTTTCTAAGTTATGACGATGAAAGTATGAAATAACTTAATGTTGTGGAAAATGAATGATCACGTAATTTGAATTCCTAAAACAAATATCAGCAGAAGCTGATTGTAAATTCATTGAAAAAAGCAATTCACAGCAGAATTAACTATTCCGATCAGCTGTGTATAAAATTTGATGCAAAGATAATATAAAGTGGTAAAAAAATGAAAACATACTGTTTGACCACAAAAGATATGAAAGCATCTGAACTGAAAACTCATAGCAATTTATCTTGAAAAAAGAAAATGTACAACAAAACAAATGAAAAACAAATGCGTCGAAACAGAAGTCAATGTTTGTGATATAGCTGTAAGTAATTAGCAAACACTAACAGACCGACAGAAGAAAATGAGGTTAAAGTGGGTTAATGAGAAACAATCATGGCATGTTGACAATTGGATGAAAGTGATATTTAGTGATGAAACAAAAATCTGAAATGGCCAAGGTGATGCTGCTGGAACTTACGTCTAGTGCCGTTAAAATTAAACATTTCAAGATGATTGCATGAAGAAAAATAAATTAATTTCCCAAGCCATTCATGATACGGGATCACATTTCATTAAAAGGAGCAGAGGAGATGGCAATGATCACTTCAACATTCATTGCAAATCTGTATATTGAAATCTAGGATGATTTTCACATTACATCAATCTAAAATTGGTTTGGTGGTGATGGGGTCATTTTTCAAGATAATAACACTGACCAGCATTAAAAAAGTTTTTTTTCCAAAGGTCAAAAATTTATCAAGTGATATATAATCGTCATTTTATGCTGAATTCAAAAATACAATTCATTGTGTTTGGTCAGGTCTGGTTTTTAAGATGTGCTTAAATACTTCACAACAAGTTGTAAACAATAATCACACTTATTCGAAAGCGTGTGGACTCTACTTGTCACAGCTGATCGTAGGTGCATGATGTTTAGTAGAGCATATAAGGTTTTATGTGTACCTAACTACTGTGTACCACCCTACTTGCTAATACCCACATACCAAGAGAGGGCAGAGTTTATCCCTCAGCATAATATGATTTTAATGTACTGTGTCAAGTGTAAACGATGAGCGGAGCGCTGATTTATTTTTTCTCTTTTCAACTTGACATTTGTATTCCTGTAAGAATGGATTGCAAGTGTAAGAAGAATCCTGACAGGTTCTGTTATATTTGTGAAGAAAGCATATTGCGATTACTTTGGAGTAAAACTAGGGGATCAGAATTATCAATTCACACTGCAAGTTTGCTGTAAAACATGTATGGAGAATTTGAGGGATTGAAGGAATGGCAAAAGGAAGAGTATGCCATTTACCATTCCAATGGTCTGGGGGGAAGGAAAAATCACATTACAGCCTGCTATTTCTGCATGATAAATCTAAAAGGAATAAATCGCAAGAACAAGCACCATGTCCAACACCCTGATGTTCCTTCTGCTATAAGACAAATCCCTCATGACCCAGACATTCCTGTTCCTGAGCCAGATGATAACATGATATATAGCTCTGATTCCAGACATAATGACATGACTGTTGTAGCTGGGGATAATGCATAGAAGCCAGAAGAGGACAACCAGCCATTACCCTTGACACCAGCAAAACTTAATGACCTGACACGAGACCTGAAACTTTCCCAGGAGTCTGCTCAACTGCTGGATTCACATCTCAAAGAGAAATATCTGTTGGGCACCAGGAACAACGTACAACTGGCATTGTGACCGTGAGAGAGAAATAAGAAAGTTTTTCACGTTCCAGGATAAGTCATCATTGGTTTATTGCAACAGCATTGCTAGATTTATCAAATCAATCTTCTTAAAGTATGATGTTACGGAATGGAGACTTTTAATTCATTCGTGCTGCAGAAGTCTCAAAGCAGTTCTTCTACATAATGGGAATAGTTTTTCATCTATTCCTACGAGGCATTCAGTACAAATGAAAGAAACAATAGCATGGATCATTTGCTGCCAGATATTAACAACCAGGAGCACAAACAGTTTATCTGTAGGGATCTTTAGGTGGTTGGTTGGACTGGTCTTAGGGCTCCCAGGTGAGTACATTGTGCATCCTTGTTTTCTGTGTCTCTTGGACAGTTGGGCTGACGACCAACATTAAGTCAGACAAGAGTGGCCTTTAAGTGACTCACATAACGTTCAGTCTCACCCTCTAGTTGAACCAAATAAAATACTGTTTCTGCCCTGACATTTCAAGTTAGCAGTAATGAAGAACTTTGTGAAAGTAATAGACAGGGATAGGGAGTTTGCTTTCTTCTAGGAGAATTTCTCACGGATAAGCATGGAGAAACTCAAGGCTGGTATATTGGACGGTCCTCAAATAAGAGAATTCAAGAAGAACCCAGTGTTTGACGAAACCCTGAACGAGGCTGAACTGTCCGCCTGGCAATCACTGAAGTAAGTAGTTACGAATTAGTTACAAACCACCGGAGCGCGGAATACAAGAAGGTAATTGAAGAGATACTGAAGAGTTTCCGCGAATTCGGTGCATCAATCAAGATGAGCACTTTCTACGGTCTCACTTAAACTATTTTCCAAAGAACTGTGGAGATTTGAGTGATGAGCAAGGTGAGCACTTTCACGAAGACATTCACATTATGGAAGAGCGCAATGTAAACTTCCTTGCTGACTATTGCTGGTGCTTGAAACTGAATGCAGTGGCTGCCGAGCACACGAGGAAGTCCCTGAAAAGACCGTTCCTCAATGTATAACTTCTTTTGTGTATTTTTCAGTTTACTATGGCACAATGTGGTCTTTCTTCGAATATATCAGCCCTAAATTTAGCATTAGCATAATCTTAAATCACACTATTATACATTCGACCTTAAAAACATCGCAGGCCAGTGAAATTGATCTTGTTACAGAGCAAAGAAGATTGGAGCTTTTCTTCTGGAAAGGCATATAAAATGAATAGCATGGTTAGCGAAAAGTTCGGATTTAAATCCAATTGAAAATTCATGGTGTAAATGATAATAAAAATGGTCCATGAAAAGGCTCCATCCACCAAATATCTATTGTCTACCAATCAGCTAAATAGGAACCTCTTTGATTAAGAATATTACTTTAAACTCGTGAAATCTTTGCCTGAAAGAATAAAATCTGTCATAAAAGTCCGAGGAGGGACAACTTAGTAATAATTAAACTTTTTTCTTAATGAATTCCATGGCAGTAAATAAACTAAATGAAACAATTTCCTCTCAATATTGGGTTATTGAATTATCATGCTATTGCCGATGGACAGCATATATTTTCCCCTAAGACGAAATACCTTCACTAGAAAGCAGATAGTAGTGACATCAGAGTGCGGAGGACAAAATGAAGACAAGTTGTGAATTTAAAGAAAAGGGAAGTGACGTAATATCAATGTCATTTGACATTTAACAGATAAAGAAGCAAAAACGTTAATTGGAGTCATTTACCGTTGAATATGTTAAGTAACTGCGAATAATCATGTCTGTTGCTATGGAACTTGACACTTGATCGTCTGGAATGCATAAATAGCACCAGTTTCAGAGCGTGGATAAAAGAAAAATGTTTTGAATGTCCTTCCTTTTTCTTTTATGCATTTACTTTGATTCGTTAGAGGTGGTGGTGGTGGTGGTGTAATGATTTTTGATACTTATGTGATCTATACAGGTCAAAAACTGATCGAGTGTTTTTCTTAGTATTTCTCATTAACCTTTTTATTTTATTTTATCTTTTTCTTTTCATAGTATAAAACTTTCAGTTTTTAAGAAAGCCTCAACAGTTACAGCCTTGCAAAAATAACTAATTTTTCAAATATTCGCTGCAGTCTCTATATTCGTTCCTACAACCAGTGGGTCACCTAGTGACCAAGCCAATTACAGCGATACAATTGATCTGTTACCCGTTTCGCACGTTGTTATCGATATGTCGCCATGGCGCCAAAATGTGAAGAGTTGTCTAGATTTCACGTGTCAGTAATAGTATCATTATATTTGAAAATTACGTATATCAAAGATTATGATCGTCGAATGTCAGTGAGGAGGTTATGACGTCACGGCTTGTTTTGGTGAAGCAGATAATTGCAGCTTCAAATGCATCATAAGAAACGGCACATAGTTAAAAACTCTTGGAGGTTTGTTGAATAAATCAAAGAGTTCAGAATGTTTTGCCAATGTCATACGAAAAAGTCAAAACAAAATGACTATAAAGATTAATTAGATTCCACTTTTATCATGCAAGAAAACTGTTGCCTTTTGAAATTTGTGGACAAGACGCTATTCTTGAAGGATATATTCAAGGGAAACAAAAACTCATCTTTTATACCCGCCACTGGAGTTGCGGGAGACGTTTCGAAAGATATTTACAAAAATTCTTGAACAATTAGAGATCCGGAGAAACGCCAGAGCAGCTTCGAAAACAAAGCTGCTGAAGTTTTTAAATGTGACTCCTTGACTGTCAAAAAGTTTTTTTTAAACCTGGGAACAAGAGGTATTCAATAAATTCGAGAATGCTTTTCAAGATGACATCCATTTCTGCTTTGATTTTGAATAAAAAATGTCTTCGATTAAGTAAAGTGATTATTAGTCAATACTTGCAAGGAAATATTTATTAGTCAAGAGAATATGTTTACTTGTTTATTTTAATAAGAAAATTGTTATTGATCAATATAAACGGGAAAATAGTAATTGATCTAACGAGAGATTGATTATTGTTCATTAATAAGACATTATAATCCTTTATGTCCCTAGATACACTTAATTAGGCGCAAAAATACATATGCTTGTACATGGATGGGAGTATATAGTAGCATTAAATTTTGGGGGCGTCGGATAATTTTAAAAGAGTATAAAATAGAATGAGATGGATTTATCAATGAAAAGGAATGGATAATTTTTTAATGTCTATTTTAAACAAAAATCTTTATTCCTAGTTCGGTAATGTAAGCAGACAAGAATCTCATTTTTATGTTTTTAGTGCAGGATGGTTGGAGAGAAAAAGGAGGAGAACTTCCGGAAGTCAAACCCCATATATACCGCAGTAGGTTGCCAGAACAATTCGAATCTACAGCAGAGAAGTGAGCAGAGTGATGTTGAGCAAAAAGATGTCCGCCAGTACAAAAATGGGTTATTTCCCTGCTTACCGTCCCCTATAGTTGCAGTTAGTTGTTGTCCGTAAGATCAGTTCGAGTCTAAGACAGAGCAGTGAGTAGTTGGTCATTGGGCAGAGAGAAAGAGGGTCGTTAGGCCAACATTGGGTCTTCTTGTAGTTCGAAGCAAGTTGCCGGCAGAATTAGTAGCAAGTCTCAGGTTGACAAAATTAGAAAAATGACGTGAATCCAAGTTCATACACAATCCATGTCATACTTTGGGTTTGTATGATGGAAGAAACTAAGAGTTGCATACG
Organism: Sepioteuthis lessoniana; assembly: GCA_963585895.1. NCBI lineage: Eukaryota > Metazoa > Mollusca > Cephalopoda > Myopsida > Loliginidae > Sepioteuthis > Sepioteuthis lessoniana. The sequence goes on along the minus strand of OY757919.1, from coordinate 28,417,390 downwards.
ATACCCAAAGAATGTTTCGAAGAAAAATTATAACAAATAAAGGCAAAAGTACAATTTTATTTTTGGATTAGTTTTGTTTCTTTTTTTCTTTGGGGACTTGATAAAAGACAACAAAAAACAACAATAACAACAACAACAACAACAAAACAAAAACTTGGGGACAAGTCGGTTAGCCGGCGAGACTGGATGAGATGCAGATCAATACTGTCACACTTAACAAGAAAATATATAATTGCAAGGGAATTGTTTATGACCGATATAACTGATAAAATAAAGTATACTGGTGTCCAGCTTGGTATTTTGTGAATTTTTTTCACATGCAATAATCTATTTTACACACATACAATTTTCATTCGGAGTGTATCAATTTACAGTCATTACTTTTTTTTTTTAGATTGAATTTTTTTTATAGAACATGCAACATTTTACGTTACTCAAATTTGTTTGAAGTTGGAGGTTGGTTTGGTTTGAGGTTTATCTTCCAGTTCTTGTGTGAAAACAGCGCCAGTTGGAGAAAGTCTATTGAGATAATCTTTAAATTTCGGTATGGTAATTGACAGATTTTCTAGGGATGTCACCAGCAGTAGATTTTCTTACAGTATATGGGATTTGAGAAAGAGAAAGTTGTTGCATACAAATGAAACCCACTGAGTCGACCAAAACAATTCTTCTTAAGAACTCACCACTTAATTCAACACAATCGACAATTCATGTAGATGCCTCTTTTTTCTTTAGTTGGGTTGACATTTTTACAGCAGTTATATTATTCAAGAGTAAAGCATTTGCAGTTCTTTGATAAAAAGACTTTGTGTTGTTGGATGAATAAATCAAATGGAATAATCAAAATCTGCCTCACTACAATAAAAATACTCAAAACGCACCTAGCAGTAAAAATATTTCACCTGTTAATCATTTTTTAGGTTGATGTCAAATTTTCTAACAACATTTTTATATAAAATTTGGGAATTGTGAAAAGTAATTTTTATGAAATTTACTCCTTATTGTTTGTGCAAGACAGTGGTTTGTGTTCTGTTTTTCTTCAATTATGAATACAACAGGCCATGGGACATTGGAGACTGACTATGCACTATACTTCAAAAGAAACGAGACTTTTAAAACAGTTCCTCAATATAACGTTTTAGCGTCACAAAAGTGTTGTGGAGAAGATAAATTTAGAATAAAGTCTGCATCTCACCGTATTGGTTGCTACTGAGCTTGTCTGTGAGAATGAACGAGTGCTTGTGTAGTATGCTTGTTTTTCCTCAGGTTGGACAATTGAAGAGCGAATTGTTTGAGTGAAATTCTGTTTCAAACTTGGAAAAACCTAACTAATCTTGCAACATGACTTATTAAAGGATTGTTTGGTTTGTACACATTGTCACAAGCTTTTTAAATCTGGAAAATCATGCACCAAAGACCATTCCAAGCCTGAACGACCTTCCTTGACAATGATCAGTAGAAGAGATGGAAAAAGCTTTTAAATCTGGAAGATTACGCACCAAAGACCATTTCAAGCCTCAACGACCTTCCTTGACAATTATTCGTCGAAGAGATAGAAAGAAATTCGCTAGTAGCTTGCACTTTATCTGGCAAAACGGCTTCCAGAATGCATTTCATAAGTACCCACTAAAAAACAAAAAACAGTGAGAATGATATAACAGCATTGAGGATAATTAAGAAAAATTCATTTAGTAGCAAACAAAGCAATTAATTCATTTTTCAAGAAAAGATTCGGTTTCATTTTAGACAACTTGTATTTAGTAATTTACTAAACTTTTTGCTTTGATGTAGCACAAGGCCATATGAATGGGGCATCCAGTGAGACACACACTCACTTATGAAGGTTTATAAGTCTCGCTTAAAACCATTATACCACCCGAGGCGCTCAAACAACTTGTATTTATCAAGTTTGTTGCATTACTATCAAACTTATATTTTTACAACAGGTACTAGGAAGTGCACTTAGCTTAACGGAAATAGAATCGGCGACCTGAGTTCACATCCTGAGCAAGGCTGTTTGTGTGTCACTTCGCGCTAATGCGCTTGGGGAAAGCGTGAATTCATCCAGCTATGAGCAAATAGTAAAGCACACATGGTTATTAAGCATTGGTTAGCTAACCAGAAAAGGAAAGCTCTGAATAAAGACGAGTTTTACCAAGCTTTTAAATTGATCTTTTGTCACATCCTACCAGTGGCGGATGGATTGTCTAAATATATATATACATATATATATACGAGGTGCATACGATAAGTTACCAGACTTTTTTCGTATGGGCACTTTTATTGATAGTACACACATGAAACTCTAGTCCCCTTCGAAGTAATCTCCTCCGGCTGCAATGCACTTGTTGTATCGTTCCAACAACTTCTGGAGGGCCCCATGGATGTCCACTTGTGTGAGCGTGTCAATGACCTTCGTCACAGCCTCTTTCATCACCTCAATTGTCTCATAATGACAGCCTCTGAGCTAAGGGAATAACCAAAAGGAGGCTGAGGAACTGTCTTGATGCCCATCTTGGTCAAATAGTCTGTGACAAGGATGGAGTTGTGGACTGGTGCATTATCTCAGTGGAAATGGCACTGACCCGATTTGAAGAGTGCTGGCCTCTTCCGACGGAATCTCTTCCTGAACTTCCTTAAAACCTCAACACAGTAACCCTAACCCTAACCCTTTGGCCTATCAACTGTGGTGTATTGACTTCCTTACTTCTCCCACACCTCTCATCATCCCTCACACACTCCCTGCCTTCCTTGAATCGCTTATGCCACTCAAAAACTGATGCTCGATTCATGCAAGATGGTCGAAAAGCAGTCTGAAGCATTCCATACGTTTTTGTGGCATTTTTCCCAAGTTTAAAACATAATTTTATTGCATATTGTTCTTCTAAAGTGTCAGATTGCATTTTTGAAATTCACCAGCTGTGACAATCAGGATTTTGTAGGGTGTATTCCAATTGCTGTTGTAGCTGTTCATTTAAATCTGAAATCATAAAAACTTGTCAATCATCTCATAAGATGTATAGCAATAACATAGTGAATTTTCAAGAGTCTACACCTATTTTAAATACCCATACGAAAAATGTCCGGAAACTTATGGTGTGCACCTCGTATATATACTGGGGCTATGATAAAACATTAGTACCACTTCATCAATATTGTCTCAACTACAAAAGTAAAGTAATGTTGTTCTCATTATTATTTGTACTAATATCTTTGTTTTTATTATTTTCATTGCTACGTTTCTGCCGATGCCTTCTCCGGCCTTCCTTGTATTGAATAGATACAAAGATGAAATTGTGTCATTATTAAGAGAAGTAATTTCGTTGTTGTTATCCGTACGAATCATTTTATTTTTGATATTTACTAAGTACGACCAAAGAAGAGTTGGGCGTCTTTTAAGTTCAGTGGATCTGCCAAGAAAATCAGTGATAGAAGTTTTATTTTATCTTATTTTTTTTGTTTGCTACATTCAAAAACAGATCACTGACTTCGGTGGCAAATGTATAACTGTCTCACGTTGCAAGACACATGATATTATTCATTTATCTATTTGTTTATTTTTTAATCAGCCTTATTGATTGATATTCAACGTTTTCTTTGTATGCTGATTCAGTTGCCTTGGTGTTTGATTTTGACTTTCTACAGTTTTCCGGACCCCCAACATTGCCACTTCCTATTAATCAACCACCCGTTGGTTCTTTCGTAATATTTTCTCATTTGCTGCTATGTTTTTTCCTGATTGTTTCTAAAACAATCACTTGACAGTGAAAAAACTCGGGAAGGATCAATTAAACAAGAATCTTGATACATTAACTCTTCGGTTTAGTTGGACGCCATATTCTTTTTATTCTTTCATATCCTTTCAATATATCTTCTGCATTTCGTTTTCCTGTGAAATGTCAGAGAGCCGCCTTAAAAGGCTCAGCAGGTGGCGCGTTTGATCATGAGATCTTAAATCCGGATATATATCCTGTTATTCGGAGGTTAAGAAAGATAAAACTCGTTATTTAGTAATTAAGCAAAAGAACGATTAGATTCTCGCCATGATGTTTAAGCCCTCTCTATCGGGAAAGGTATCTCCCGTTAACATAGGAAGAAAATTAAACATCCAGTCTTATACCATGTTGTTAAAATGTACTTGGCGTCAGTCAACAAGTTTTTCAGTCGCACAATGTACATATGCATTTTGTGATATGTTGCGCTCATGTGCATTTGTTCTACAATGCATATAATGCACAAATGAGTCACATGGAAACAATGGAAAAACAACAATGCTACTGCAAAGGATGCACATTGATAATATTCTTTATAGTATTTTATTGTATTGTATTAATTTAGAGGGTTATTGCAATGCGAAATGATAATTATTTGAGCCTAATTAATTTCAAAGTAAAAACTTATTCATCAGAGACTTTTTAAAAATGAACTAGGTGTTGTTTGTTCAAAGATTTTTGGCCGTTGTAAATATAGTGTCACGTGGAATGTTAGAAAGTCATGTTGGGTGTTATAACCATGGTGCTACGTAGGATGTTTAAGTGCCACGCGGAATAGACGTAACTTCAGTTGTTCTAATCAATTTTATTTTATTTTATTTTATTTTTATTTTATTGTTTTTTAAAAATTCTTTATAGTTTAATAATTACCAAAATAAAGCATAAGTAGTCTGATATTGTAATTTCCATAGGTAATTTTGTAAAGACCCTCGTAATTAAAATCTATGTTCAACATCAAGGACACCATTTTGTGAAGAATGATATTAGTTGGTAGGAGAAATGTAAGTTTCTTTTCACGAATGAGTATTAAAAAAAAAACAACAACATATTTTATAGCAGGAGTAAAACAAAATAGAATTCATAAAGAAATGAGATATAAAAATAAAATGAAGATAAGAGAATATCTTATCGCACGTAGTGATTTCATAAATTTTACTCCGCTAAAACGGACACAATTTCGCGAATATTCTGATATAAAATAATCTTAATAGAAAAACGGAGATATTCGCGTTTTAATTTTTTCAACTGCTTTACTATGAAGATTAAATCAAACTAGACAGAGACATAATCTTATCATGATTCAATAAATCTCTCCGTTCATCCAACTAAGTCTTTGCTATTTTTGGTTTAACTTTAATGAAACTTTTAGAAATGGTTAAAATTAAACCTGGAAAGATTTTAAACTGAACAAAGAGTTACAATTAAAACTATTTTTTAGGTGAGGTCTGTCTTTCACTCTTTATATTTTACAGTCCCCTTCGTATGTAAAGGTGTTTCCGTCTTACTGTGCTTACCCACTATCTTAGTAATTCTTAGATCCTCTCTGACATGGTCAGGTTTCGAGCTTCTTAGAAGGAATTCATTTCAACAGTCACCGAATCAAATAAATAAATAAATATGCTTTAGATAGCTAATATACAAAAATTTAGATTATTACTACCAATTCTAAATCTGGAAATGAATACAAATTAAATATCTATCAAAAAAGTTTCTAATTTTAAGGGTGTTCGAGAGAATCTGTGATCTGCGAAGAAACCCGAAGCCGCACACAATGTTCATTATAAACAGGGAGGTTATCTGCTGTAAAAAACGATAAAAACGAATAAAAAATCCTTAAAATAAGTAACATGAACTTTAATAAAAGTGAATCTACTCTTTTTATTTATATATTTTTTAATAATGATCATCTTAGAACCCGTATATAGTATGGGTAATTACTTTTCATTAACGAAATTTAAGAAAATTTCTACCTAATGCATCGATGAATTTATTTGTTGAAAGATCTTATGAATTAGAAAAAAATCTTTTATTTTACATAAACTTGTTAAAAGATCAATTTCATATTAAGATTATTTGCAAATAGATATATAAATAATCATATGACACTACTTTTTAATTAGTATTCAATACTTATTACCCTTGAAAAATTGTAATGATCGGGTTGAACGCAAAGACAAATCATATATTACTATTTCCAAGTTAAGCATTTGACAGGAAATTGCTTTATTTTAAAATATTTCAATATTATTCCGGTGACAAAGATCACGCTACGGTGTACCATTTTGGTATTTAAGGGTTGTATAAATCGAAAAATCAGATCATTATTTGATACGTAATAGAGATAAACCGACTTATAAAATATCAGCAAAATGACATTTGAGCGCAGAAATATTTTACATGTTTTATTCTATATTTTTCAATGTATATATATATATATATATATATATATATATATATATATATATATATATATATATATATATATAAAATAGACAAAAAGCAAAACAAAAATAATGACAGAAAAATCATCATTAACAACAACAACAACAACAACAACAACAACAACAACAACCAAAAGAAAACTTTAAGGATAAGATTAAAAATATTTTCCGATAAAACTCCATCAATCATTATCATTCATAATTTTAACGAGCATTATACTTTATATTTCTAATTATCACCGCAGAGTTGGTAAAGAAGCTGGAATATAGAAACAGGCTACCCCACGATAGAGGAGGATGTTTGTTCGAATCTCAGTGGAAGTTTATTCTTTATTCTTGTTTCGGATATGTGCTGTTCTGAGCTGTTGCTGACCCGAGTAAGTTTTGATTTTCCCTTCCCCACAAAAAAAAATCAAAGAAAATTAGAAGCTGGGTAATAATATTAGTCAAAGCAATAACCGATGATGAATGTTACAGGTAAATTACGTCGTAAATTGGAAAATTAAAAGCTGCAAAAAAAAAAAAAAAAGAAAAATATTTCGTTGATTCATAAATCTTTTCTTTTTATTTGTTGGATTACATTTAAAATTGCTGGCATGGAACAAGAAAATCATCTCTATAAGATTTTTTCATTTAAAAATAAAGTGGTTTAATAATCATGACACAGAATTTTTAGTCAAGAATGCTTATCCACTTTAAGTTTAACAGGTTATTTCGTTCCCGAAAGAATACGAATTTAGCATGTAGAGAAAGCTAATTACATTATAACTAGAATATTTTTACTTGGATAATCGTAGCTTATTATGGCTATAAGAAGACTGCTTGAAGACGTTTGGATAATTATCCGATGGCGACAGCATTTTGTAATTTTATCTCTGTTTTAACAGGCATATTGCAGAATGGTAAATCGTTATCTTCTGCTGTCATTATCTCCAGTTTGTAATTGGTGTAAAGTAGCCGGGGCAAGTTGATGTTGTTTTCGTAAGTTATTTTGGGCAAGATAAGATTCAATAATTTTCATTTATGAACAAGAACAACGAGTCTGACAAAGAGTGATGCTTCTATGGTCAATGTGATTAGCTATGAGCTTTAAGATCAAAGGTAAACGAGCGTTATCAAACGTGACTTTCTTTCGTTGCTGAACGAAGAGTATGAAATTAAATAGCAAATATCACTTTCACAAAAATATCGCAAATAAACTGGGAAGAAATGGAAAAATTGATATGACTGGGTAGGAATAACGATTCAGTGTGAGTTGTTCAAATATCTTTGATTTAATCATGTAGAAAAGTATTATCACAGACTCTGAGCAGCCTTGGAGAACAGAAAAAATAAAAATTCCTTGGGACTTTGAAAGTCAAACAATTCATCTTATCTCACCTAAGTAACTACATAGATCAGGTTCAGGTTCTTTGGATTTTTATGGCATATCAACCTTTGTAGGTTATTTAACGCCAAATCCTTTTTTATGAAAATAGTTCTCTTTCAAATAATTCAGTACACAGTTTAAATGTGAAAAACATTTCTACTTCAAGCTATTCAGTTTAGTCAAGCATTTCTAATTCAGCTAATTCAGTTTTGTATATGTACAGATTTTGTATACCCAGTCAAATGTCAAAACAGTTCTATATTAAACAAATCAGTTTAGTGTAAGTACGGTTTGAATGTCAAAAACTGTTCCATTTCTAATAATTCAGTTTTGCATAAGCACGCAGTTTAAGTGTAAGTACGGTTTAATTCTCAAAAACATTTCTATTTCAAGCTATTCAGTTTAGTCAAATAGTTATAATTCAAACAATTCAGTTTAGCATAAGTATGCAGTTAGTTCTATTTAACCCATAGATAGGGCCCTATCAAGTGCTACTATTCTGCAGAGGTACAGTCGGTGTATTCTACAGCCCCAGCCGACTGGGCAAAAACTAAATAGAGTAATAGAATAATAATAATAATAATGATAATAATAATACAAGAAAATTTATAAGAGATTTGTTATAGCAGTTCGCGCTGACTTCCTTGAAAAAAAAAGTAAAACTCGGGATTGCTCCCTAGACCTTGGCAGAGCGCAGTTAAATTTGTGGTTTGTGCAAAAAAGCAAGAAGCATTAAAAAAGAGTAAAAAGCGAGCTGAATTTATTGCTTTAATTTCATGTGGGTGAAAATCAATCACTCATTCTTCGTGAAGTTATTTTCTTCAGTCTTGATTTTCGGTGATGGTCAGAGAGAGAGGGAGAGAGAGAGAGAGAGAGAGAGAGAGAGGGAGAGAGAGAGAGAGAGAGAGAGAGAGAGAGAGAGAGAGGAAAAAGTAATGAAAAAGGATCATGATTTTGATTTCTGGTTAGGATATTTTCAGTGAGATGTCTAATTTATTCGGTTGAACAAAAAGAGAAATATTTAGATAACGGATAAATTTGGCATTAAACTTACATTAAAGAGTTTAGACTTGTACCAGACTATTAATGTTGAGGTGAATTTGTTTTCCATTATGTATTCCAAACTTATGGTCTGGTACCAAACCATTTGTACTTGAGTGAGCCAGATCCTCATTGTGCTCTTTATTTGTGAACTCGTACCAACAAGATGCCGTCTCTACAAAGAAGCACCAAAGGACCAGCGTCAGGTTCAAGAGGGAATATCGAAAGAAATCAAGCAATTCTTAGCACTGCCCTCAACCGTGTGTTCGTGTATGGGACGGTCTCTGCCAAAGATTTTGACCATTTATCACATCCTACTCCACGAAGTACATCGGGCATAATGATTATAATTGCAGGAAATGGGCCCTTTAAACCGAGTCCAAATCAGAAACGAAGCTGTTTGCATTACGCTTCGTGAAATAGTTGGGTTTACTGGGTACTTTAGTTTTACAATAACAACTAGCTGTATTCCGCTTAAAAATCGTCCTTGTGTTGCATCCTACCCGTAGAAGAGGGGCCGCATAAATATATACTTACACTGTAAATCGAATTACTCCATAGATTAAAAATTTTAGAATGTTGAAAAATACGATGTTAAGAAACGTTTCGGGCTTCTCTTAATAATCATAGAAAATGTGGTGGCAATAGTTGTAATTATCCTGATGTTACGTAATAACAGACGCATAGACAAACGACATTTAATAAATAATCGTAATATTGGTGTTTGCATATTTTTTTGTAATAGAGGTACTCTCCAGTGAAATTTGAACCAAGCCGTTTATTCAATATATGGGTGCATTTCATTCTTATTCTGTTATGGGTGCTTCGAGGATTTATCATATGTTAATATTCCCAAATTTATTGGCTACCTTTTTTGCCTTCCGTTTTCATTGAACCAGAGTACATGACGTTTTATGCACTACCAGGGATTGAACTCATGACTTCTACGCAACTAGATACGCTTTAAAAGATGCTTTTAACCTCTAGTTCAAAATTCCCAGAAGGTCACCAACTGTGATAATACCTGGAAAAAACACAGTGAGATTATAGCCAGCAAGATGAAGAGATTAGAACGAGTAAATCAGTATGTAGATTCTTGATTAATTTGGCACAAGGCAAAATAGCAAAATATAAGTGAGGATGGAACACAAGCTAATTAATCTACGAGCTTGATGATCATCAGGCTACAGTAGGTACTCATGAAATAAACCATTTGATAGATAAAATTGCTTCTTATCAGAAGCAAAAGAAAAGTAGACGGAACTGACCGACCATGGAAATAAGGCACCTGGAATATATTTATAAAGTGATGAAATAATGATTAAATCTGACGGTTTTGCTTATTTAGGAAATCACCATCTTTGGAAAAGTAAGAGGAGCTTAGCGTAAATATCAAGTGAAAAATATTCTACTTTGCAAGGTTGTATCATATTTTCTTATTTTGAAGTTGTTTTTTTTATCCATATTGATAAGCGAGAAGAGTATATCCTTCATATACGGACCAATGGATTGATATCGAGCAACCAAATTTGGTATTCTAATTATTGGACCCAGGGAAAGGTTGTACTGCCAACATTTTTTATTCATTGGAAAAGTAAGCTTTTATCGAAACGAAGTCTCTAACAAGCAATATTCAAAATGAAAAAGGTTTCTTTGGTTTTTGATACAGCGCTAGCAAATTTGGCATGTATACTGACTGGACTTGGAAAAAGGTTTTAGCATAAAAATGTTCTCTATGGAGATGAAAGACTCTCATTGAGAGGAATCTGTGGTAGTGGGCAGTTAATCTATACGACGTAACTAATCGAAATGAATTTAAGTCTTCAAAAAACAAAAGAAAAAGTCAACAAAATTTAATTAGTTTTATTGGGATGTAAAACCAATTAAGTAATATTATTTTTCAGTTATGACTAATAATTCGAAAAATAAATCGATAGATTTCTTAATTGTCACTGAAATATATTACTCTACAAAATATCATTAGATTTTTCACAGATCAGTATCAATTTTATTAAGATAATAGGAAAATATAATTGGGAAATCTTTTTCTATTAAGTGGATTTATATTTTATAGTTTGCAACTGTTTGATGTAAATTTTGAAGTGACAATAAAGATATAAAATTGACATTATTTAGAAATATAGATATAAGTAGAAGGAACATTTAATACTTGTCTGTTAGTTATGTCCGAGAATCAAGTCTTTACATCTTACCCCGTGTAGATCTATCTATCTATCTATCTATCTATCTATGACTGTTTCTCTCCCCCCATCTCTCTCTCTCTCTCTCTCTCTCTCTCTCTCTCTCTCTCTATATATATATATATATATATATATATATATATATATAATTAAATTTATATTAGTTCTGCACATAATAAAAGAAGCAAAATTAGAAGTCGGAAGACTGTATTGCGCCAATTTTTCCATTGATGAAGTTCTGTCTGATTTGAAAGCCGGTATTTGAAATCTTGCCTTTTACCTTAGATTGAATTTTGGCCGCTGGGGTAACTGTCACCCCCGCGGCTATTTCAACCACTGGACAGGCTAAAGTTGGCGTTAGTATAAGTTAATTTGCTTGTTTTATTCTTATTTATTGGATTGAGCTTCGATGCCTGTAACTTTGGCCAGTTTCAACAGAGATCAAGAGTCTCATCAATATTCAGTATTCTTGCTGAGTTTAATTATGGTTCACTATGGATTGTTTATATTCTGAGGATTTCTAAGTCTTCCGCCAACTTTGTAAAATTCTTTGGGACAGTTCCATCTACGCCTTCGATGGTAGGTATGTGTTTACCCAACCCCTCCGAAGCTAGCAGGGTTTGACACAGCAGAATTCAACTTGTTTCAATTTCCTTTCTCCTACACCGGTTGCTGAACCAAAAGTAAAGTGCCCAACCCATTTTATTATTTACTCATTGTTGGTGGAAGTTGAAATAGAATCATACAAATCAAATAGTTTCATCCATGATTTGAAATCGGGTCACGGTGTCGATTTCTTTCAACAGAAAATGATGCATATGTTTTTCACAGTTTTTTTTTTAGATTTTAACATTTTCAATTTTACTTTGTGGTCTCTAAAAACACCTACGATGTGTCGAATTTTCTTTTCTTTGTTCCAAATAACTAAATCTGGTTCCTAACCAAATTCAATCACCCATTTGAATTTCAAAGAATAATTTTTTTTCTATTTCCATTCTCTAAGAATAATTTTTTCTATTTCCATTCTACAAGAATGATTTTTTCTCTCTCCATTCTTTATGAATGATTTTTTCTTTTTCTCTTCTCAAAGAATAATTTTTTTTTATTTCCATTCTCTAAGAATAATTTTTTCTATTTCCATTCTACAAGAATGATTTTTTCTCTCTCCATTCTTTATGAATGATTTTTTCTTTTTCTCTTCTCAAAGAATGATTTTTTTCTATTTCCATTCTCTAAGAATAATTTTTTTTTATTTCCATTCTTTAAGAATGTTTTTTCTATTTTTTCTATTTTCATTCTCTAAGGATGATTTTTTCTGTTTTCATTTTCTAAGAATGATTTTTTTCTCTTTCCATTCCCTAAGAATAATTTTTTCTCTTTCCATTTCCTAAGAATAATTTTTTTTCTTTCCATTCCCTAAGAATGATTTTTTCTGTTTCCATTCCCTAAGACTTTTTTTTTTTGAACTCAGGAGCCAAGTGGAAGAAATATGTCAATATTGGTCAGTATGTCTTTAATTCCAATTTAAAATGCTGAATTTTACAAAATGTTATGCTGTATTTTGTTTGTAAAATAATGCTTAAACTATGCGTTTTAAATGTAAAGGCACGCTTACTCTACTGTAAAGCCAATTTGATATTAAGCCTATCCACATGTCAGCGAACAAGGCAGAATGTTTTTAAATATCTTCTATCGAATAATTTAAAAATTCGTAAAGAAAGCCCTAACAGTAGTTTAGAAGAAAAAGCCTAGAATGCTACCACAGCCCCCCCACCTCAGAAAGGGAAAAAAAAAACCCAACAAAAACGAATTGTCCCCTTCACCCCACTAGACCGCCCCCAAAGCTACCTAAAATATCAGTAGTAAATAAAAGTCCAAACGAAGAAGAAGCATTTGAACTCAGGAGCCAAGTGGAAGAAATATGTCAATATTGGTCAGTATGTCTTTAATTCCAATTTAAAATGCTGAATTTTACAAAATGTTATGCTGTATTTTGTTTGTAAAATAATGCTTAAACTATGCGTTTTAAATGTAAAGGCACGCTTACTCTACTGTAAAGCCAATTTGATATTAAGCCTATCCACATGTCAGCGAACAAGGCAGAATGTTTTTAAATATCTTCTATCGAATAATTTAAAAATTCGTAAAGAAAGCCCTAACAGTAGTTTAGAAGAAAAAGCCTAGAACGCCTAATGCTACCACAGAGCTCTATAATTCCTGAAGCCTGCTAGGTCCCCAACTGTAGGATGGAAAAAAAAAAAAAAATGAAAAACCCTTGGAAAAGTCCCAATACAGCAAAAAAGTATAAGTCAGTACTAGTGAAAGTCATAAGAAAGTACCTTAATGTTGGACTTTAACTAAGTTAAAACTTAAAACAAATCCCCCCCTTTTTATTTATTTTTTATTTATTTATTTTTTATTTATTTTTTTTTTATGTACACATGGGAAGCAGCATGATGTACGTTAAGGTATTTGAATAAACCTATGGACGACCAAACTCAATACCCAAATGGGTCCTGGACGTGAGTTTGACGACTTTTCGCTCAGGATCAACAGTTCGATCGGGGAACTACTGCTGCTCCTCTATAAGAGTGGCTTCTATAGAAGAGAATAAAACAGCCATCGAAAGATAACCATGACCCACACTCAAACCACTTACACAAACCGCATCGCTCTTCGCGCGGGTAAAAAAGGGGCGCGTCCTGCTGAGGTTGGAGCCCTGGCCTCGGTGTTCGAAAAATCAGCTACAGAGCTCAAACAATCAAAACTACTAAAATGCAAGCAAACACTACAAATAGCCACATTTAACGTAAGAACCTTAAATAGAATAGGACAACTCCCAGAGCTAATCGCATCGGCCGAAGAACATAAAATAGACATAATATGCATACAAGAACACAGATACACGCACACAGAAGATATCAAATATCACGAAACTGGCAATGGATGGTCGCTCGCCACTGTATCCGCATGGAAAAACTCTGTCAACGCCGCAGTGGGAGGGGTAGGATTGCTTATAGGACCTAGAGCACTAAAAACGCTTAATAGCATAGAGAAAATACAACCTAGAATGATGGTAGCTACATTTAACGGAAACCCCAGAGCAACAATCGTCTCATGCTACAGCCCCACCAATGTTAGTGAAGAAAATGAAATAGTCACCTTCTACGATGAGTTATCCTCATTAGTGCGTAGCATCCCGAAACACAACATGTTAGTCATTGGCGGAGACATGAATGCACAAATCGGGAAAAAAGGAAACAACAAATACAGCCTCCACAACACGTCAAATAGAAATGGGCAACATCTAACAGATTTCAGGATAGAAAATAGATTAGCATGCCTCAATACAAACTACCAAAAAAGAGAGGGCAAACTATGGACATACACGTACGCAAACAATACTAAAGCTCAGATAGACTACGTCCTTATAAACAAGAAATGGAAGAATAGTGCATTGAATTGCGAGGCATACTCCTCTTTTGAGGGTGTGTCCACCGATCACCGAATAGTCACAGCGAAAATACGGTTAAGCCTACGAAAAAACGACAAACGAACAGCGACCACCAAACACTATGACTGGGCCTTATTAAACAACAAAGATGTCAGAGATAAATACGTATTAGAATTAAGAAACAGATTCGAAACACTACAAGAAAAGACGGAAAAAAGTACACCAAACGACGAATACGAAAATTTCGTCAATGCACACCTTGAGGCAGCAGCAAAATACATTCCAACAAAAATTAAAACTAAATATAGAGTCCCATGGGAAACCTTAGCGGTGAGAGAAAAACGTGCACTAGTGAAAACAGCCTCCAAAAACTATCGAAAAAACCCAACAAACACAAATGCCTTAAAACTAAAAACGGCACAATATCAATTAGCAGGCATATATATAAAGGAACAGACAGAATACATTCAAAATCAGATAGATAAGATTAGAGACTCGGTAGAAGATAGACAATCTAGAATTGCCTGGCAAACAATAAACGAAGTGAGCAGAAGAAAGAACACAGCCAAAGCAAAACTTAAAGCAGCAAACCAACAAGAAAGAATAAAACTGTGGAAACAGCACTTCGAAAACTTACTTGGAAACCCACCAAAAATAACGCATGAACCAATCACCAGAATAATTAGCAAACAATTAGACATTAAACTTGGACCGTTCACACAAGGAGAACTCGACTCGGTTCTCAGAAAAATTAAAAATAGGAAAGCTGCAGGACTGGACGAAATTCCCCCGGAAGTATGGAAGACCAGACAATTCGACGACATACTGCTCCGACACTGCAACGCAGTATACAATCAAAATCCGATAGATAGATGGACGAAGGGATGCATACTCCCCTTCCCTAAAAAGGGGGACCTCGGATTAGCCAAAAACTACCGAGGCATAACACTTACATCCATAGCTGCCAAAATCTACAATGCCCTACTACGAAACCGCATAGAACCCAAAATCGACAACATACTTAGAAAAAACCAAAATGGCTTCCGAAGAAATAGATCTACGACATCACAAATATTAACCATCCGCAGAATCCTTGAAGGTGTACGGGCAAAGAACCTACAAGCGACATTAATATTTGTCGACTTTACCAAGGCTTTCGACTCCATTCACAGAGGAAAGATGGAACAAATCCTACTAGCGTACGGCATACCTAAAGAAACCGTAGTGGCAATAACGATTCTCTATAGAAACACTAAAGTAAAAGTACGATCACCAGATGGAGACACAGAATACTTCGACATTGTAGCAGGAGTACTACAAGGGGACACGCTGGCTCCGTATCTCTTTATCATTTGTCTAGACTACGTACTTAGAACATCGATTGACAAAATCAAAGAGAATGGCTTCGAACTGACGAAGAAAAGAAGCAGAAGATACCCCGCAACAACAATTACCGACGCCGACTACGCCGATGACATAGCGATACTGGCAAATACACATGACCAAGCCGAAACACTTCTGCATAGCCTGGAACGAGCAGCAGCAAGCATAGGCCTCCATGTTAATGCACACAAAACGGAATATATGTGCTATAACCAAACGGGGGACATCTCCACTCTAGAAGGAACCCCTCTTAAACTAGTAGACAAATTCACGTACCTAGGAAGCAACGTCGAATCAACCGAAAAGGACATCGAAACGAGGTTAACGAAAGCATGGACAGCTATCAATAGGCTATCGACTATATGGAAATCAGACCTAACCGATAAAATGAAACGCAGTTTCTTCCAGGCAGCGGTCACATCGATACTGCTATATGGATGCACTACATGGACGCTAACAAAACGGCTGGAGAAGAAACTAGATGGCAATTACACAAGAATGCTGCGTGCAATCCTGAACAAGTCCTGGCAGCAACACCCCACAAGACACCAACTGTACGGCCACCTGCCCCCTATCACGAAAACTATTCAAGTTAGGCAAACCAGACATGCAGGACATTGCTGGAGAAGCAGAGATGAACTCATAAGAGATGTACTTTTATGGATCCCCACACACGGCCGCGCAAAAGCAGGACGACCAGCACGAACGTACATTCAGCAGCTATGTGAGGATACAGGTTATTGTCCTGAAGACCTACCTAGGGCGATGAACGATAGGGAGGAGTGGCGAGAGAGGGTCAGGGATATCCGTGCTGCCAGCACGATATGATGATGATGATGATGATTCCCTAAGAATGATTTTTTTTCTTTCCATTTCCTAAGAATGATTTTTTCTATTTTCATTCTCTAAGAATGATTTTTTCTATTTCCATTCTCTAGGACAACTATGAGCGTCGGAATATCTATTCATCCAACCACTTCACTATTGATAGAATGTAATACAAGGTCAAAGAATACAGTCTGTCCTACTATTTACCCATGGGAGATGATATGGATTCTTCCATTTAGCACCAATCGTAATAGAAACAGCCTTGTCGAAAATTTGAACTTGGGTCTATGAGTTTATTTCCTGCGGCGATAACCACTACGATACACATACAAGGGGGTGTCCTCGTGGTGTAATGGTTAAAGCGATGGACTGCGGAATCGTAGTACGCGAGTTCGTACTCCAGTCGCGCTATTACGTTCACTTTCGGGCAAATACCCTTGGGAAAGGTATGAACCCCCTTATCCTCCCAGCTATGGGAGGATAAGGGCGTTCATACCACTACTGTTCTTCGAGAATGAGTTTGGCATTAAATAACCTAAAAAGAGTTGATATGCCATTAAACAAACAAACCAAACCAAACCATACACATACATTCCATTACAACGTGCTTTTGTCAATAAATATTTTTATTTAATTTCTAAAAATGACGTTTTTTTAAAACTTTTTTTGCATGTTATAATTAAATATTTTAACTCTGGGACATGACCAATTCCCCTTTAACCCCTCCAAAAAAGCATATAAAATTCACAAACAATTTAATTGTTTTGACCATTAATAACTACTTTTTCTTTTCATTAAAATATATTTATTTCTAACTGTTATACATTACCTGTTTAAAATACATTTTTCAGATGAAAGACAATTAAAATAAAAATGTAATTTCTTATATGGTAATACACTTATTTGTACCAACTTACGTACAAGGATCATTAAATAAGTTTCCAGATTTTTTTTCGTATGGGCACTTTTATTGATAGGACACACATGAAACTCTAGTCCCCTTCGAAGTAATCTCCTCCGGCTGCAATGCACTTGTTGTACCGTTCCAAAAACTTCTGGAAGCCCCTATGGAAGTCCTCTTGTGTGAGCGTGTCAATGACCTTCGTCACAGCCTCTTTCATCTCCTCAATTGCCTCATAACGACAGCCTCTGAGCTTAGGGAATAACCAAAAGTCACAGGGAACAAGGTCTGGATTATAGAGAGGGTGAGGAACTGTCTTGATGCCCATCTTGGTCAAATAGTCTGTGACAAGGATGGAGTTGTGGACTTGTGTATTGTCCTGGTGGAAATGCCACTGATCTGATTTGAAGAGTGATGGCCTCTTCCGACGGAATCTCTTCCTGAACTCCCTAAAAACCCCAACACAGTAACTCTAACCCTAAATTTTGGCCAATCATCTGTGATGTATTGACTTCCTTACTCCCCCCATACCTCTTATCATCCCTCACGGACTCCCTGCCTTCCTTGAATTGTCTATACCACTCAAAAACTGATGCTTGATTCATGCAAGATGGTCGAAAAGCAGTCTGAAGCATTCCATACGTTTTTGTGTCATTTTTTCCAAGTTTAAAGCAGAATTGTATTGCATATCGTTCTTCTAAAGTGTCCTGACGTCCAGATTGTATTTTTGAAATTCACCAGCTGTGACAATCAGGTTTTAGTAGGGTGTATTCCAATTCGTGCTGTAGTTGTTCATTCGAAGCTGAAATAATAAAAATTGGTCTGTCATCTCCTAAGATGTATAGCAATAAGATACTAAATTTTCAAGAGTCTACGCCAATTTTAAATGCCTGTACAAAAAGTCTATCTCTCATTGGTGTGTGTCCCACTTTCAGTTATCTATATATTAACACTGTTGTAACTAACTACCTACCTACCAAACTTCGTCCTCAGTATTTGAGATGCGTCATGCTAGGTAGGGAGATAGACTTAGCAGAACGAAACATCCCCCTATACCCACAACACGGATACTTCATCGTTTAAATAGTTGATATCAAATTTTTTTTTTAACGAAAATCATTTGTTTTTAGTCTATTTGAATTAGTTTATCATGCCAATTAGACTATTATGTTCACTTTTTATAGATTTTATCAAACTTTCCTCGATGTTTTCTCATCAATAAATGATGAAAGATCTCAAAAATCTTTTTGTCTTACGCCGTTTTGTGTATTATCTTAAATGCGAATTAAATATTATGCATAGTTTTCATTATTAAATCCAAATATAAATTTGACATGAAAATATAGCTTGCCGCACTATGAGAAGTCATGAAAATGTTCTTAGACACACAAAAAAAGGTTAGAAACTTTTCCTTTATATAATTGTTTGGAGGGATTCATGCAAGTAATAATTTACCGGAGAACAGGTGCTAAAAAATGATGTTTAATCGTTTCCTACTCAACAAGTTCCCGTAATAACTTGAGTATTTCTATTGATACTCTAACACAGAATAAACAGAAAGAAAAGACGAGATATACTCATATGCACAATCAAGACATCTAATTGGTACATATAACTATATAATAAATGTTGCCACAATAAAAATCGTGTTCCCCTGTAAATGAATTACACATACTGCTTCAGTAAAAAAGTATGCAGGAAAGGAGATACAAAGAAGGGTATATATAAACGTCTTATTTTGCTCTATGAGCGAAGACTACAAAAAGACTTCGTCTTCTCCAGACTTTGACGTGAACCAAGAATAGTTACGTGGTTTTCAGAACGAGGTGAAATAAAGATTCATGCCGGAGTTGGAAACAATGTCTCCATTATGTTCAACAAACAAAAATAAAAATCATGTCAATTTTTTGCCTAACGAGCGCAGACAAAAAAATACCACGTCTTCTTCCTTCGAAAAAACGAAGGCAAAAAAGAAAGCGGTCTAAATTCTCACGTGACCAATGGATGCATGACGTTGAAAGACACGCCTCCAATAGAAAGAAGACACTTATGCTTGTCTTATAGAATCCAGCAATAATTTTACGTTATGCGTTAATTTTCTATCGGAGTTTATTTCATTTAAATATTTAAAAAACTAAACTTACTCAATTCGACAGTCTACGACAACGAGGAACGGTGCTGGTCGTTAATAATGAAGAAGTTCTAAACTTAGGTCGCCTTTACTCAGAGGAAATGTTAAATTCGTCAACTACTCTACCAAATGAGCTACAACGAGGCATTGTTTTGCAGTTGCCTAAACCAAACATTTTAAACTCATCCTTTAATCTTTACTTTCTCTTCCCCTCTTGCACTATTTTACGCTACTAGTGTTTGTAATATGTGTGCATGCGCACGTGCGTGCGCGTGTGTTTGTGTGTGTTTGTATGTGTGTGTGTGTGTGTGTGTGTGAAGAATTGCCAACAATTAATTTCAACTAGTATTTTCTTTTATTTGAGTTTTGAATCATTTTCCATCCCCATCACAACTCACTCAGTCCGTCAGTCAGCAATGACGAGGAGCAGCACGAATTGGATATAATGAACGATAAACTCTCGGTGAGATTTAAAAAAAACAATGTAAAAGTTAAATAGAAAAGTGATGGGATTTTCCTTACAACCTTTCATTATTGAGTGAGGTTAATATTCATGATGGATTTTTTTTCTTTTGGTTGGTGTGCGACGTTAACATTGCACATTCAGAATATAATGTCTTCGCTTCTGATTTATTTATATAACATTGGTTTGCCTCGTCAAATTCCAGTCGTATTTCTTCTTTTTATACTCCTACTTGTTCTTGTTTATTTATAAGTAATAACTGCGAGTACACATGTCAATATTTACTTAGATTTGGTTAGGATGGCACAAGAACAAAAAGTAAATTGTTCAGAATGAGTACATGCTTCGAAAATCAGCATCGTAAATCTGGACCTTTTATCCGGACTGATGTTCGCCATCTTAGCGATGAGACAAGCAAAATAGGTATTTCCCCTGTAAAAAATGTAGTTTGGCACAACTTAATAAAGATTGAGTTCACTGTAGTCGTAACAATCTGCGAAACTAGCTTGCTAACTATTACTCAACGGCATGGTGCTCTTAAAACACGCTTTTATACAGTTATGTGTGACAAAGGGAGGAAAGAAGAGGAAGAAAAGAGAATGTTTTTATGTTATTTTTCAGCACAAGTTTTAGATTACTCTATGTGAATGGACATCTTACTGTAGATGTTACGTATCGCGTGATAAATCAGTGTGTATAAGAATAGTATTTTACAGAGAAAATTTCATGTACATATCTAAACTCCGTCGATGACTTCATTATATCTTTAATCTTGTTATCATGTATGTAATATTGTATGAATAGTATTTTCACTTATTTTTTTTATAAATTTTTACTCGACTTTTCATTTCATGCATACATCAAAAGAGTTTTAATGCATTATATCATTTCTATCCTTACTAATATTACGAGTGGAAATTCAACAGTTTATAAGGTTTCTTTTATTTTATTCTGAAACATAAAATTATGGATATTGTTCTATTATGTAAAAGATAATCATAATAATAGCCGTAATGATCAGCAAATTGTTGACAACGAATTATGATTATTAGAAAATTGGATTTGTTTACAATAATTGTATATGGAAGTAAATAATGGAAATATTTACGATAATTGTCTATATATATCTAGGCAGCATTTTCTCATTTAAATATGTTTGATTAAACAAGGCAGACACTTAATTTCTGCTTATCTTATCGTTGATCAGTTCAAATCTTCGTATGACTTCTGGATGGAATGAATTCAGGAAGGCGCCGTATTTTTCCCAAGTACTTTTCCTGCCAATTATTCCTTTTACCTCAAGGAAAATAATTTTCTTTCTGTAAATTCTCCTCCCACTTGTTCTTCGTCCTACTCTTTATATGAATGAAAGAAACTTGACATTGTGTTTGTCATTTCATCATTCGATGCCCTGAAGATTGCTCCAGCTGGGTCCGAAAATACTTGACAAAAATACGATGCCTTCTTTAATTCATTCCATCCAGAAATCAAACGACTTATATGAAGACTTGAACGGATCAAAGATAAAATTGGCAGAAACGAAGTGTCTGTCTTATTTAATGAAACGTCTGTAATAATTGTGTGGTATATAAAATTTTCGTGAAAATCATTTGCAATCCACTAGACATCAAACTAGGACAGGTTACGCAAGAAGAACTCGACGTAGTACTAATAAAAATCAAAATAGGAAAGCTGCAGGTCTTCATGAAATACCCCAAGAAGTATGGAAATCAAAGAAATTTGACGATATACCGCTCTGATACTGCAACGTTGTATACAACCAGAACATTATAGCCAGATGGACAAAGGGCTGCATCCTCCCCAGAAAGGTGACCTCGAAATAGTCAAGAACTTCCGAGGTATAACCCTTACTTCTATAGCGGCCAAGATTTACAATGCGCTGCTACTCAACCGCATTGAACCTGAAATTGAGAAAATTCTTGGGAAGAACCAAAATGGCTTTCGGAGAAATCGAACCACAACGTCACAAATTTCTATTATCCGTCAAATATTGGAAGGTATTCGTGCAAAAACCTCGACATGACACCTGCAGCATAATCTAGAACGGGCAGCAGGTGGCATAGGCCTCCATATCAACGCAGACAAAACATAGTACATGTGCTTCAATCAAAGAGGTGACATCTCCACACCAAATGGCAGATCTATGAAACTAGTGGACAAGCTCACCTACCTCAGAAGCAGCATCTCATCTACCGAGAATGATACCAACATGCGATTAGCGAAGGCCTGGAAAGCTATCGATAGACTATCAGTCATGTGGAAGTAAGATCTATCAAATAAAATAAAGCGCATTTTTTCCCAGCAGCGGTCGTGTCAATACTGCTGTATGGATGCACCACATGGACGGTGACTAAGCTAAGCGTAAGAAGAGAAAAATTGACAACAATTGCACAAGAATGCTACGAGCTGTATTCAACAAGTCCTAGAGGCAGCATCTCACAAAGCAGTAGCTGTAAGGATACCTAACGTCCATCTAGAAAACCATCCAAATTAGACGAGCAAGACATGCGGGATACTGCTGGAAAGGTAAGGGCGAGCTCATAAGCGATGTACTCCTGTAGACCCTCTCATACGGACGAGCAAATGCAGGGCGACTAGCGAGAACCTATCTACAACAGCTCTGTACTGATATAGGATGTAGCATGGAAGACCTGCCGGAAGTGATGGGTGATAGAGACGGGTGGCGAGAGAGGGTCAGGGAAATCCGTGCTAGTGGCATGCCATGATGAAAATGATGATATAAAATTTAAGTTTAAACATATCTAAAAGTTGTTTTATTTCAACTATTATTTATTGGAGTTTTTTGTGTGTGTTTAAATACAACATTAAGAAAACGTTTTTAAATTAAAAAAAAAATGCAACCTTTAAATTACACACGCTGGTATAATAATTTTGTATGGTAATAAATTATTCTATTTATTCATTCATTCATTTATTATCACTCATTTGCCTTGCAAATAAAGAAATAAGGGCAATTAAATCAATTCGGATTTAATGCTTATTTTATTTTCATCGCTTAAGAAATGAATCACGAAATTTTTTAAATAAAATAATTCGTTGACTTACGGGAGATATTATTCATTAGATATTACGTTGTTGACAGATGATCATTACATAATATACAATGATCATATGTCAACAACCCTCTGCCACCTAATAGATGTGGTGAACATTTGCGTTGGATCGATTGACAGATGACGGGTCAAGGTTCGATCACTGGTCATGAAAATCTCTGAGAAACAACAATGTGAGAGTCGAATGAATCCTTGTAGTTGACAGTGAACAGTCACGTGCGAATTAAAAAGCGGGTGAGATTCGAAAAAGTTGAGAGTTGAGTTTTCGAAGCCAAAGAAAAGAGACGTACATTTTGAGGCTGAAGCGAGACTGTTCCTCCAACACCATTGAAATTAGGTGACAATTTATAAAAGAACGAATCTTTCCTTTATCGGCTGAACAAAAACCACATCTCATCTTTATTTGTATGAGACTGGTCCTCAAAGAACTAGTAGCATAGAAAATAAACGTGAGTAGGTTTTTGTTGCAACGTGTTCGTCTGTTCTTTTGTCACCGAGATCAAGTAATAATCTCTTTGTCTCCTTAACCTTTCTTCGACAACATTTGAGTCCTTTGTGGCGTAATACGTTTTTCTTTGTTCAAAGATTTACTTCCAGTATAAGTTTTCAAAATAATCATTCTCTATTGTACTCATTTCTTTCTTTCTTTTTCACTCACTCACTCCTTCTATCTATCTATCTATCTATCTATCTTCATGACTTTATCCTTCCAATTTTCTTCAATTTCACTGAGGCAGATAATAAGCGTCTGATGTATAAATTTATCACTTTCTTTCTTTATTTCTATGACGTATTGCACATTCTTTTTCTTCCCTTTCTTTCCTCTTAATTAAAAGGGAAAGGTTCATTATTTATCTGAGCTAATGACCAGGCTTAACATTTCACCACACAGACAGACGTCTTATTCTATCAACATTACAGATTATCATTATTATTACTACTCATTAGAGTTTTTCACATCAGTGTAAGCTGATAGTCTTTCACTGGAGATTGAGTGACAGCAAGTCTCCTCAAGTCTCCAGGACTCTTCTCAGTATTCAGACCGTTTTCAATAATGCTGTTGTTTGGATGGCCTCCACTCGGCCGCTAACTTCCAAATCATCCAGGCCCTTTAATAATCCTTTAGTTACCGTGCCAAAAGCACCCATCACAATTGGTATAATCGTCACCTTCATGTTCCATAGTTTTTTTCAATTCTCTAGCAAGGTCGTGGTACTTATCTTTCTTTTCACATTCTTTCAGTGGTCTGCCGGGACAGCAAAGTCGACAATTTTGCAAATTTTCTTTTTTGTTGATTATTATAAGGTCTGGTCTTCTGTCCGAGATTAGGTGATCCGTTTGTATATCAGAGTTTGTGCGTGTCATTTTCTAGGACAAGTGCTGGGTGGTGCATATACCATTTGTTGGCATGGTCAAATTTAAATTTCTTGCACATTTTCCAGTGAATCACCTTGCTCGCCCAGTCGTGTCTAGTCTTGTACTCCTTCAGTGCCAATTTGCTGCATTCGCTTATTATGTAATTGATGGTTTCATCTCTGTCACCGCATAGTCTGCATTTGCTATTTGTTGCGTCTTATCTATCCTTGCTTTGATATGATTGGTTCTTATGGCGCTGTTTTGTGCTCCCATTAGGAGAGATTCCATTTCTCTATTTAAGTTTCCTTTTCTTAGCCAGGTCCAGGTTTTGTCGTGTGAGATGTTGTTTATCAGTCGTTTAAAATGCCCATGGAGTTGTTTTCCTTCCCATTTTTGTGTCCTAGTTTTTGTCATTCTGTTATCTATCGTGTTGTCAGTATTGTTTCTGATGGCCGTAATCAGTCCTCTTTCGTGTTTTTCTATGGAGTCTTCGAGTCGTTATATGGATGTGTCAACGCTGTCTTCGATGGTGACAAGTCCTCTTCCCCCCGCTTTTCTTGGTACATATAGTATGTCCACGTCGTCTCTGGGATGTAATGCCTTGTGCATAGTCATTAGTTTTCTAGTTCTTTGGTCCATTTGTCTAAGTTCATCACCGGTCCACTTGAGAAAGTGCCCCGAGTATCTAACGAGGGATACAGCCCATGTATTTTATTATTATTATTATTACTTAACTCTTTGGAGATTTTTTCCCACCAGCGTTAACTGATGGTTTTTCTCTGGAGTTTGAGTGACAACAAGCCACCTAAAGTCTATAGGATTCTTCTCAGTATTCTGGCCGATCTTAATAATACTGTCGTTTGGATGGTCTCCTCTTGACCACTTATTTCAAATTATTATTATTATTATTATTATTATTATTATTATTATTATTATTATTATTATTATTATTCAGTTGCATCTTTTGTTTCAGATATTATAATGGCATATACAGGTATTGAGATTTTGTCAATTCTTCGGTATTATTTTAAACTTAGCCTCAATCTATTGAAGCTGCTCTCAGAACTCGGTAAGAGGAAAGAAATAAACACATGTTCGTTCGCACTGCTCAAAATTGGTTCAAGAGTTTTAGGGGTTGTGACTTAAAAAAAAATAAAGCCGAAACTGGACGACAAATAATTGTGGATTACAATGATATAAGACGCAAGTTACCGGAGAACTTGATCAATAGGAAAGGGAAATTTTTATCAAAGCTTGGATCACGGAAAAAAGACCCCCCACCAAAACATTCAAAGATGATATAGGAGATTGGAGGGGTTCTTCTTAAACTCTTAGTTGATTAAAAGCGAAAAGGCTTTTGATATATTCTAACAAAATAACTTGCGAGATAAACAATCCTTTTTGTACATGTAAAAATGAAGGCAGATTCTGTTTCCAGATCATGTTAATCACCATCTTTTGTAAACTGCTCTGTTGAATAAGATCGAAAAAGTATTTCTGTTGAATTCTTTAGCACCTGATGATGAGTCATAATGAGTAATCTTCTTTCGAAAGCCATCGCAAGTAAGTTCATTGCTCACTTTTCCTCTGTCTTAGGCTAAAATTAGATTTGTCGAATACATTTATCGGATGTGGGCGCTTTTCTTAGAGGGAATGATTATTTCGCTAGTCTTCCTCGTCTAGTAAATGCCATCCTCACTGAGTGCTTCCTAGTTATAGCCATATACCAAACTAGGAATAACTGAATAATTGTTTTAAAATGTTGAGTCCTTTTCCGTACAGTTCTGAAGAGTTTGCTTATTTTATACAACATTACTAGTTTGTGTGTTCCTATTTGGTTATTCATGTTCACCACTGATACTAGTGAACTGTGAATTCGGTCCTCACTAGGGACCAGATTTAAGCTATAGTTAGTTAAGATGGACGATTTACATATATTAGCGAGTTAGGTGAGCAGATTATTGTCAGGGAGTATGATTCTCACTAGGTATTCCGTACTTCTGTTCTAAGCTAAGGTTTGAAAATGACTACCTTACTTCATATCATATTTGGTTGTCAGGATACCCTGCTGATTAGTTCCCCATTACAGAACTTCTCAGGACAATGGGATGATGACTTGGTGGTGTGTGTATCCTGTCAAAGTAACATGTGACAGGTTGTATTGGGTTGCATGGTACCAATAGCAAGGAGAGATTCATGACTTCTTTTATACAATTGGTTTGGAATTTAGAATTTTCCTTATTCTAAACCGATTGCCTACCAAAGATTAGAGAGCCCTATTTGCTTTCATATTAATCTTTATCAGGGGGAAGCGATGGATTTATTCATTTATTTATTTATATTGTGCTTTAACACAAAGTAAAACACTAACAGTATCGTCCAGGATTTGAACTCGGGTCACCGATTTCCTTTCTTATGACAAAATTATTACGCTAAGTATGGGTTACTTAGTGGAGGTGCCCGTGGTGTAATGGTTATCGTCGTAGGAAATGGACACGGCGACACGAGTTCAAATCCTAGACGAGACTGATTGCATTTCACATATGAATCCAATTATTCTCCCTCCAGCTATGAGTAAATAGTAGAACAGACTGGGTTCTTCAGCCTTGGTGAGGCAACTAGTCTAGGAGAAGGAAAACTCTGAATAAACTCCGCTTAAAAAAATTGACCTTGTGTCATATCCTGCCCGAGCGGAGGGGTTGGTAAATATGGGTACTTGGTGAGGAACAAACTCGCTAGCGAGCAGTCCTTGGTCTACGAGAACAATTTTTTAACCATAAAACTACCCAATGTATTCTATCACTAAGCAAGTATAGTCTTTACCGAATAAAAATTTATTTCTAAC
The DNA here is from genome assembly GCA_963585895.1 of Sepioteuthis lessoniana. NCBI lineage: Eukaryota > Metazoa > Mollusca > Cephalopoda > Myopsida > Loliginidae > Sepioteuthis > Sepioteuthis lessoniana. The sequence goes on along the minus strand of OY757919.1, from coordinate 28,390,109 downwards.
AAAACCCCCCCCAAAACAAACCGACCATGCATGGCACTTAATTTTGGTCAGGGTGGAAAAGGCAGAAGCAATTCCAGACAATGAGGCACCAATATGCTACCTCCTACCATTTGTCAACAGTTACTACTAAGCCCTGAGTGCGAACTTGGTTGCCAGACTCTTAAGGCAGGAAAAATTTAGCCTGCACACTGGTTCGTCACGCTTCTTGAACGGTCGATAAGCATTCTAGCAAGCAAGAAGCTTCCTGAGAAATAAAAGTAAAGTCAACCGAAAGTCGACTCTACCGAAATTCATCTAAGTTAAACAAAAAACTAAAATTCTGTTGAAAGACAACTTTACAGAAGATTCAAAATTAAAAGAAAGCTGAAACTCTCTAACGAAACTAAAAAGAAAAAAAATACTTGAATTCAAAGAACTTTGTTTTCCGAACTCTCTCTCTCTCTCTCTCTCTGACAAGTCACCGTAAATTGCACTGAAATTTGCAACCTTTTATACTTTTCATCTTTTCTTGTTTCTTTTGTATAAAATTCCTTTCTTAAACTTTGTTGTCTATCTTATCTTTTTGAATCAGTATCCAAACTAGAAAGCTGCGGAACTTACCGTTTAAAATTACAAACTAAAGTCCCCAAAATATTACTCCTTTAAATATTAAATTTGGCTTTTAGTGTCATTCCTTTTATATCAATTTTTGTTATTATAAATTCCTATATTAAAATTTGAAACTTTAAAATTTCTTTTACCCCAGTGCATTAGTGCGAACTGAAACGCAAACAGCTTCGTCCTGGACTTGAACTTTATTCGCCCTGTTCATTTCCTGCAACGATGATTGTTATACCAGTATGATCTCCCATCTATTATGAAGTAACCCCAGAGCCGGGTTGACCATTCGGTCGTCCTTCTAGTGAGGACCTCATTGTTATTTCTTACTGCCGGCTGACTGCGCATTTTACAAATCAAACAAAAAAAAAAAAAAAAAAAAAGAAATGATAAAAACAGAAGGAAGTAGGGAACAAAGAGAAAACAACAGATTCAAGACAGCAAAACATAAGAAGACGAGGTCTGTGGCATTTTTCTAGTATGCGTTTGGCGATGACAAATGCCTCGTGAAAATCCCAACAGCAACCCAAAATGCTGACGTATCTCACCGCTGATCCCGTGTTGCCTTCTCTAACAGAGTCCCTTTTCAGCCTGCGTCTTTTTAGAGGACTGACTTCTTCCCTCTGACTTGTTCGTGTCTCCTCTCACTGGTGTATCCCTTCTAACTCTCTCTGGCAACAGCCTCACTCTCATGTCCAGTGGGGGAAAATTCCTAATTCCGGATTTTCGGTCACCCAGCATCTGGGCATAAAAACCTTCAGACATCTAGTCTCTAAGTGTTTAAAGGTGTGATCATATTTTTTTAAGTCATTGAACCATTTTAATACGTTTTTATTCACATCCCACCACGTAAATATGTCTCTGCCCCTTTACACACTCATACGCATATGCATACTCATGATCAACCCACAACTATACACCCGTACACACATACACATGTCTACACCCGTACACACTTACTCATGTATACACTCGTACACACACACACAGAGAAGCACACACACACACACACACACGCACACACACACACAGAGAAGCACACACACACACACACACACACACACACACACACACACACACACACACACACACACACACACACAGAGAAGCACTCACGCCTTCCCGCATAGAGCTAGTCTGTTTATCACCAATAGCGAAATCAATAGTTTCACACTATATTACTATTTTCTATCAGTCACATATCACAAAGTCAGGTAGAGTTCTAGTCACTACATTTTCAGTTGTTTCTAATGAAGAGTCTACTATTTTATTTTAGCATATTAATTTTTGAAAACTCCTAATTAAGAAAAAATAATTGAAGGGATTCGATTTAATGCTAAACTGGATCGTTAATTTGTGTCCACCAGTTTAGGTAAACCAAATCTTTATCTTTTATTTAATCGTATGAATTAGACATCTAGTTGAAAATATCTTCCCAAGAAAACAAAGTTATAATTTTTTTTCATGACTTTTACTGGTCACCGTAAAATCAAGTCCTGTGTTTACATTTGCAATACAAGCAATATCCAGAAAAAGAACCATTAACATTCATCTCTTACATTCGAACTAATAAATTTGTGATCTATTCACATAAGGACAAAAATAAATAATTCATTTTTCCAACGTAGATACACTAAGGTATGATCCAATAAATACATAATTCAAATCCATGATCTCTTACGGAGATCAAATGTTCGATTTAATCCTTCTGCATGAACAAGCTCAAAATCCTGGCCGTAGGTTAGATTTTCACCTAATGATATTCAGTTACTAAAGAAAGAAAGAAATTTGCTAAACTATAATTGATAATAGGTGTAAAGTCTGTCTTTTCTTCTTTCTTTTTATTTTTTCCTTTGGAAGCTTCTCTTGGGGGAAAGAGTCCTCTTTTGTGAAGTTCAATCCAGTCAAATTCAACAGGCTTCTATGATTCCTTCCTCATCTTTCCACCTACAACCGCTGGTACATTTTGTTTAATTTGTAATTTTATTATACGCCTCTTCAGCCCTCATTGAGCTGATATTACTACTGTTATAACAATTATGGTTCCTCGCATAGCAGATTAACTTCTGGTTTCTGGGTTATTTTTCTTTTCTTTTATGGCTTTTAATTTTTCTTTCAATTGCTTAAAGTTTATCTTCTCTTAGGACTTTTGTAACTCAAGCATTCTTTTTAAGGTAACTTCGGGAAATTTCTTGGTTATAGGTTCCCATATTCAGCCCAATTACTTGAATTTCTGTCAAACATCTATACAAATGAGTTCCCTTCAAACTTTTCTTCAGTTTCATAATATGAAGAGAGAGAGAGAGAGAGAGAGAGAGAGAGAGAGAGAGAGAGAGAGAGAGAGAGAGAGAGAGATAACATTGTGGATGCAGAGCACCCCATGAGCAGCTCGATTATGGATAACGAGGTAGTCAACTTTTTTGCCCTAGTGGAACTCTCTCCACATACTTCAGATAATTCTAAACCCATCTGGGTGGGAACTGTCCAGATTCCATCAGATATACTGATAGCCTGAGGTAACACAGTGTCTGTTAATAGCTCTATTTGGCAACTATTCTCAATTCTTTTCTTATCCCCTTCTAAACAATTAGCATCATAACAAATACAACAATCGAAAGTATTCTTTATTACATCTATATTTTTACACAAACTTTATCACTTGACTCTTTAATTTATCATGCATTACATCATACGGTTTTAAATCAATTACCAGGGTGATCAGCCATTTCAATTTGGTGACAGGCATCTCCCTCGACTTCTAAAGATCGTCTTTTGACTGCGTCTCCGTGCTCCTTCTGTGTTCACTAATAATAATGATACTGTTAGTAGTCGGTGGTCCATTTTTGTAAGAAATACAAAAATAGTTACTTTCATTATTTTGCGTTTTCTGAGATTATCTCTACTTTTAACAAGTTAAGGCAATCACCTAAGTATCTAGCTGTGACTATAATCGCTAATGCCTCACAGGCATGGAGGCCCTTCAACACGCATGACGTCACGATCACGTCACGACCGCACCGACCAGCGTATCACTATGATTACTCTGAGGAACGGGAAACCACCCGTCCTGGTTCTATTGAGGGTTGTTGCGGCTTTGCCCTCCTCAATCTTATTTTTATTGGTAAATCCTGATCACCCTCTTTCAATTTTCCTTCCCTCTGGCTTGGGACTGGGAGAGAGATAATTCCTTCATCTCACTCTTTTCTGTTTCTGTCTTGTCTGTTTCTCTTTCTACAGGCCCTGTCCTAGTTTCTTCCCCAAGCCGAGCTTGAAAGTGGGATAAGAGTATTTCTTCTGCCTCTTTCCTCTCACTTGAGTCTTCCTCAGTAAGTTCCATACAAGGACTACGGGCATCTCTTGCCTCGATTCGCTCTTTTATTCGAAGACCTTATCTGTAGGGATTCCCCGATAGCTAACCTATAATGGGGGATTTCCCCTTCGTTATCTTCAATCTCCTTTACTGTTTCAACATCTTCTTGTTCTGCTTGAGTTACTCTTCTCTTCCTTCTCTCTTTCCGGTTTGGTTTAGGATTTTACCAACCATTCATTTTAGCTAATTTCAATTTATTATTATGCGCTCTCATAATTCGACTCGACATTTGATACCAAATTACAAATGTTTGTATTACTCTGTGGGTGGTACGGTGAAGTGATTACATTATGTATTCTCAATCACTTAACGGTTTCTCTCATGATCTCATTCAGGTTTTCTGATCCATTATCTGCGACTAGTTGTACAGGGGCCTTATACCTAGGGAACACCTCTGTTGAAATCAAATTCGCCACCATTTACGTCTTTTTTTTAGCGAGAATCGCATACGCCTCAGGCCAGATAGTGAACCAATCAACAAAACTCAATATTTGTTTCCACTGGAGGATTCTCGATATAGACCTGAAATATCCTTACTCACTTTTTGGAAGGGGTAATGTGGGATACCAGTTTCCATTAAGGGAGTTACTCTTTGAGCCCTGCACTGTTTTTGGCACACAAGACAGCTATTTTTGTATTCGAATGCTCTTTTATATATCCAGACCAATTATTACTTTTACATATCAACTCCCATGTGTCCTATTTGTCCATGGCACGGTTCAAGTATTTCGGCTCTCAGCTTAAGTTCCACCTCCTCATGAGACATGATACAATCTGTCATCCTGTATTAGGTATTTAGCGGTCTCACTGTTACCCAGCCGTTCACTCGACCAACGACGTCTGAACTTCCCTGGTGGGAAATCAAATTTCAGTCGAACCAGTCGTCTGCCCACGTTGTGTATTTTTAGATCCAGATGACTGAATCCACTGTTCACGCCGAAAGCCGAAATAACCTGATCGGTTGATCATTCGATAATAAAAAAAATGTTAAAAGTTGAAGTCAAGAGAACGACAAACTCGGGGTTGAATAATAAAATAATAATGTCTTTAGTCAGAAAAAGAACAACTAATTGTTACAAAAATAAATTTTATACATCAGCGTTGTTGTCTTTCTCTGTTAAACAACACGTTTTTGTGTTATGCCGGATAACTTCCCTTCATAGTATCTTTTAAGGCAATTGAGGTAATTTGGTGGGACCCATTTCTTCTTCTAGTACCATGCGACAGTTAATACTGGGTTATATAATACCAGCAACAAGGTACAATCTCTTATCTGATCAACTTCGTCAGATATGTTTATTGATTTTCTCTGAGTGTGATGGTGAGTGAAAAACTTTCATTGAATATTTCCTCGTATATCTATTTACCCAACACCTTCAGGATGTGACACGAAATCAATTTTTAGGAGGAATAATGCTGGTTTGAATAGAGAGTTTTACTTCTCTTAGACCAGTTGTCGTACCAAGGCTAAAGAGAGCCCAGTTGAGGGAGAACATATGGGTTCATGCCTTTCCCAAGTGCATTAGTGCAAAGTGAAACGGAAACACCTTCGACCAGGATTTGAGTTTGAGATGTCGTGTCCATTTGCTACGACGATAATCGTTACACTAAGCGTGCCTCCACTCTCTCATTTAAGTGAGTTCGATCCTCTCTAGGTTCTATCACTAGTGTGATATTATCTATGACTAATCTCAACATGAATAACGTTGTACCTATCTACTCACTTGGGATAAAGTGTGTGTTATGTTAAAGTCGGTGTAGGGGTACATAGACTAAGCTCAGTGAAATCTAACCTCATTCTCATGCACTTATACTTTTACTATACAAATCAGTTGGCGATTTGGGTAACAAAATTCTTGGCATACCAACTCTCCTCTTGACAACTTTACTGCTACACCTATCCCAGCAAACCATTCTCCTTCACGATCTCACTTTCGCCGAAATACTACAACGGTAATGGAATTAAAACTAACATTTTTTTAATTCCATAAAGTTAAACTTAAAAGGCAAATGAGTATATCATTATGACACAAAGACGGTGGAATGACAAATAATAGATACAAATTAAAGTCCTCATAATTTTCTATTGTTTGAATTAAAGAAAATATCATCGGATATTTCATACTGGATATTTCATAGTTATGCAATCCAAGAATGAAGAGAATCTGGGTGCAAAAAGAAGAATTAAATATCATCTTTCGTGATGTTTTAAATGAATATTAATAAATTTATTTCATTTATTTTACTGTGTTTTATGTAAGCAAATATTTGATAATGTTATTTGCCTATATTAATAACACCGTGAAATTTCTACGGGTTTTAAGTGTTGTGTGTCGTTCATTGAAGGGTTGTAAGCATGCTTGTTTTGCAGCACGTTATTAGCGAGTACTTTTACTCACTATTTGCTCCAAGAATATTGTCTTGCCTGTCGGTGGGGTCAAGAATATGCCCAGCTCCACCCGCTGCTGGGAAGATGACCCCCTCCAAAAAAGTGTGCTTTGTATAACTCTTTATCTTGTTGTGAAGCTCCTGTTCTGGAGTGTGTAGATATCGTTTAGGTGATATTATTCCCAGGTCCATCCTAACCCAGAGAAGTTGTATCTGTTAAGGTTCAATGGGTCAAATATATCTGTTAGAGATAAGCTTCTTAATAATTTTGTATTACATTAATTCATTGGTATTGTAATAATGAAGTATTTACCTGTTTAAAATGATTGTGAAGATGTATTTTTGTACCACACATAATCGTCGACCTTAATAGGTAAATTTGTAATCTTGTACCAAAATTAACACAATCGGACCGATATCGTCTCATGATGTTCAAATATTGCAAAACTTGTCAAATAAATATTTCTCATGTTGGGCATTGGCATATTTCCTAAAATATTCAGATTTCTACCTTACTGAGTTTCATTCCTACCGGTTATCTTCTGTGGTTGTGTGATATCAACATGAAAGATATTCATTTGACAAAGTTGGCTTAATGGGACTAATATCTTCCAATGACGTCGGGACGCGCTGCAGGTGAATCCAATTCCTCAGAATAGAATTGCGATCATCCTGATGTAGACTAGGGAGGGAAGCGGGTGGTGATGAGGGAAACGTACCGGACCCTCCCATTTCTAATGTAGCGTAAGAGGTAGTTAACCGTGAAGGCTTTTATCTCTTCGTTTTACTTGCAACTGATTTTTATTCTTGGAAAGGAAATACTGGAGATGAGTCGATTTGTTCCTTTCACCATCTCTCAGTTCCCGGCATACATTTTTCATATTAACATTTCCATGTTGCCTTTACTAATGAACATGTCCTTGGCAAACAGCTGAAAATCTTATCAGTCGAAAGCAGGTGAGTGTTTATTTAGTCTCAAACGAGAAGAGGATGAAATTTAAAAAAAAACAAAAAAACCCTCACCTACAAAGATCGGTATATCAAGCAACTTACATCAGATTGCCGCTGTAAATTCTATGAACAATGCAGTTTTCAATTTATCAACAAAATTCAGTAACATCCACATAAATCAATGGGTGAATTATTTTTTCTGTACTGTTCTGAAATTTCCATCATCCAATGTATTTTTATCATTTTATAAATTTTCATTAAATTTGTATTTTCAAACTACTGTACTCCAATTTTGCTGTAAACACATTTTGGTTGATATATTCTTCAGTTTTTCTGTGTTGTCTGAAATTCTGAGATTCAGTATTTCCAATATTCCGTATATCATTTTGACGATTGTCTTTATCTACATTTACCAACTCGGGCAGGATATGACACAAGGTCAATTTTTAAGCGGAGTTTAACAGGTTTGAATTCAGAGTTTTCCTTCTCCTAGACTAGTTGCCTTACCAAGGCTGAAGAACCTAGTCTGCCCTACTATTTACCCATAATTGGATTCATACCTTTCTCAAGGGTATTAGTGCTATGTGAAATGCAATCGGTCTCGTCCAGGATTTGAACTCGTGTCGCCGTGGCTATTTCCTACGACGATAACCATTACACCACGGGCACCTCCAGTAAATTGTCTTTATCGTTGTTGTTTTAGCACTGATTTTCGGCTGAAACATTTTTCAAATCTTCTGTATTGTCTAAAATTATAAGTTAATTAATAATTATCATTATTAAATAGGAATAGTTACTCGAGATCATATAAATGTGTATGAATTATTAGCATTAAGAATAATTTCTTAACGCTATCATTGTTTTCAAATAATCATCATTAGTTACTTGAAACTTACTTATTGCTTTAAAAGACTGACTTCGGCATTCATGAAAAACAAGAGTTGAGACGCTGAACAAACAATCAACCATTAAACATTCCACCGACAACTGTTCGTGGTTTTTTATTCATTTTTTCAAATTATATAGTCTTCGGCCTTCTTGGTTGGTTGGTTGGTTAGTTGTTTTTTTTTTTAATCTCATATCAACCATTGTAAGTTATTTAATGTGAAATCCTCTTTGTACATATATCAAGTATATATATATACATTTTGTTTTTAATATTTTCAAATGAGTGTGAGCTCATTTTTCTTTGCACACAGTTAAATGGTTCCAAGTATTTCTATTAAATGCGAATAATTCTATTGACTATTAATCATTAGATTATTTTGTCTGTGATTTCATTTTTAAATGAGTTAGAACTAATTTATTTGCATACCAATATTGCTATTGTTTCTACACTCTTAAATGGTTTCAATTATTGATACCTAGCACTAATAATTCTATTCAATGTTAATCATTTGTTTGCACACAGCAAAATGGTTACAAGTATTGCTATTTAACACTAATTATTCAATTCAACATTACTCATTCATTTGCACACAGTTAAATAGTTCCAAATATTGCTATGTACCACTAACAATTCAATTAAACATCAGTTATTTGTTTACACACAGTTAAATGATCAAAGAATTCTATTTCTAACAATTCAATTTAGTATTTGTTTGCCCAGAGTTAGGAGGTGGTCTTATCCCTGTACAGAGATGAAGCGGGTGTATTTTACTGTCCCAGCCGATTGGGATTCGGCCTTCCTGTATTAACTGAAATTCTCATTTTAAGTATTTTTATTATTCCATATATTATTTGAACTACTGATATTTGCTATTTCCGACGCAACGTTTCCATTGATATAGTTTCCAGTCTTTCTGGTGTTGTATGAATAATGATACACGGTTTTTTATTAAATTTATTTTCTTCTCATGATTTTGTATAATGTTTAATTTGATGTCTACTTCTTTGCAATTGAAGACAACTTTTAGGCTCATATTGGGATATTCTAATATTTTGTATCCAGTCCTTCGAACTAGATACTTTTCTTTTCTTTTTTCTCCCATTATATACAAGCAAACCAAATCTATATTTTGAACACTGTAAGGAAGTCATTTTTCAGAAAAACAAAACCCCAAAGCAAAAGCCAAATAAACAAATTTTGTATCAAAGCGAGGTCGGAAGTGTATCATACACGAGCGTTAGTTGTTCTTGGTGGGCTACCGGTAATGACTGAAAATGGAAAGATGCCGGACAAACTACAAATACGTGTTGATATCTTGACAACTTTACTCACTTCCAGTTAGTGGCATAACAACTCCAAGACAAGGGGGATAACCCTTGATCCTTTATTGACACCAGTAATTACTGATGAAACAGGAAAAGTCTAATGCCTACGTGATAATGATTTACTTTTTGTGCCCCACGGGATCCTCGTTAAAAATACATGAAAAGTATATATACTTATACAGGATTATATCTCATCTCTTTGGCCTTCCAGCTAAGATTAGTGTGTATTATCTGTTATTTTCCCTCAAGCAGTTTTCTCATCTTCTGACGGTATAAGGCACCTTAGGTGATTCTGACGGCGTGGGCCCCGCGAAAGCGCCTAATTTGCATTTGTCGGGGAGGAGCATAGCTCCGTGGTCTCAAAGCTGGAGTTTCCAATTTGGTATCTGTTTCTTCAGAACCTTCCCCACTAACCCCCTCTCTTTCTATCACTATCTCTCTCTCTCTCTCTCTCTCTATATATATATATATATATATATTTGAACCTCCAACATTGTGTTCATTGATAAAAAAAGTCTCTGAAGATGAAGTTTTACTTTGAAATTAATTAGACTCAAATAATCATAATTTCGCATTACAATAGCTCAATAAACTAATTCAATATATATATATATATATATATATATATATATATATATATATATATATATATATATATATATATATACAAGGGTCATTTAATCGATAAATGAAATGTTGTGGAAAAATGCAAAATAAATCTTTTGTCATCATTGTTTGAAATTGCTTAATAGCAAAATAAATTTAATTTTGCAACAATATTTTTTGAGGCTATTCAAAATGACGGCAAATTTGTGTGTTCTAGGCTTGAATAGAGATCTTTCATAAAATTTTGGGTTGCTGAAAAGTACAAAACATGTGAAATTTACGGAAGAATGTGAGATGTGTATGGAGAAGCGTGTTTTGGTGCCCAAACGTTTACAGATAGGCTAAACATGGATTTGCCACTGTAAGCCTTAGTCAAAAAGAAAGTCCAAAGAGTGGAAACACACTGACTGTCCGGTAAAGAAAAGGTTTCGGGCCTTACTGTCAGCAAAGAAATCCATTCTGAAAGTCCTCTGGAACATGAAAGGACTAATCACTATTGATTTTCTTGAAAAAGGTGCAACTGTAAACAATACTTCCTCTTCCCAAGTACTATAGAAAAATTCACCTTATTTACTGAAGGTTTCTCGTATATATATAAATATATATATATATATATATATATATATATATGAGAAGCCTTCAGTAAATAAGGTGAAATATATATATATATATATATATATATATATATGTATATAGGTCATTTGGTTTAATGGTATATCAAACTGTTGTATCATGGTAAGGAAAAGATACACAGTGAAACTGAGTTAATTATTCATTAACTCAAGTGGTACAGTCCGACTTGTATTATACGTCTCGCGTTGTTGGTGTTACGTCCAAATTTAGTTTTACTACTGACCGACGTCCTTCCAGAGCTGTCTCTCTGCTTCTCTTTCTGTTTCCCTTTCTGCTTAACACAGCGTCTTTTATACTTCTGCGATACCGAAAGTCACGCGGTACGAGCCACGATACAACACAAACCTTGATCGTTTTTTAACGCCGAATTCTGCATATACATAGATAGGCTATATATAATGAATTAAGTGAATATTTTGTAGGCAACTTTATTTTAAACGAGTTAGTGCTCATTTGTTTGCACAATTAAATGTTCTGGTCAAAATTATTCATTCGTTTGAACACAGTTAAATGGGTTCAATTCAATATCAATCATTTGCTTGCTCTCAGTTTAATGGTTTCAAGTATAGTAAATGATTAAATAGTTCTATTTGACCCATAAATAGGACCCTAACAGATACTACCACTCCAGCTCAAAGTTAACCTTGATGTAATGGCCATAAAGAGATACTCCACATCACCCAAAGCTCCAGGACTTGAGGCTCACCATCAGATGGTTTAGTGTCATAGTCGTGTCATATCAAGGGAACTCGTTACGGGGCGTCTTATCTCTCTGCGGAGATGCAGTCGGCGCATTCTACAGGTTGGCTTATATATATATATATATATATATATATATATATATATATATATATATAAAACTAGCTTATATCTATCTATCTATCTATCTATATATGTGTGTGTGTGTGTGTAAAGCTTTTTATATAAAAGTAGATAAATTGTAAAATGTAATAGTTAATCATGATGGCCTGCAAGGAAGAAAAGATTCATAGAGAAAATTATTTTGTGGAATTTTTATTTAAAATTTGCAATTAGATTTACTATTATTCGTTGTCCCTTTGAACAAGCATTTTAGCCACTCAACACTTCAGTCTTTTTTATAATCAATCGCATTCAATATATTTTGTTCTGTTCAGCCGACGTGCTAACTAAGGATTTCTTAAATCTAATTATATTTTTATCTTCCTTGTTCTATTCCTTTATTAGATCTGTGTTTTCCTGAATTGTTTGGATCCGGAATTGAAATGACGTCTCCCAGGAAACGATATGAATTTATCAGCGATGGAAAGTGGGGAGACTGACAGTATTAGTATGTAATCCAGCGGCTTACGTGTAAGTATAGTGTCCAGAAGTTTAATTTGAACTTCCCATAGCTTGTACAGCTTATAGTGCCTCTGATGATCACCAGTATTATATATATATATATATATATATATATATATATATATATATCAGTATTTTTTATATTAATTAATATTATTGTTAAAAGTACTTAAATGATCATCAGTATTTTCATTAGGTTCTCGTTTCAAGTTTTCAAAATCTAAGTACGTATCAAAATACATTATCTAGTTCTCATCTTGTTAAAAAACATACGGTTAAATTTTTAGATTTATTTTATATCATTTGTCCGTATTAATTTCATCAACTGACAATTCAAGATGTCTTAGTCTATCTCTTTCGGTCAATGATAAATGTTCTACAATGTCCTGTTTTTCTTCTTTTTAATCTTTTCTTTCTCTTCATGTCAAATTCAAGCAGTTTCTAAAACGTATAGAATGTTTAGTTGTTTCAACAAGCCAAGATACACGGTATGTTAAGAAACAACTTTCACACTTCTTCTGTCCCCATTTTTAAGTTGATGGCTTAGGTTTATATTTTTATCCTTTTCGTTGTGAGTATCTTGTAGGCTAACACTTACCACATTTCATTCTGGTTGGTTGATTGGTTTTAGGTTGTCTCAACCCTTGTTGGAATATTTTCTACCAAAGTCAGTTTAACAATTATGATCACCAATTATATACAGTACAAAACGTACCTTTACAATCATTTTAAGCCAGTAAACATTTCATTATTTCAAACAGCTGGGGAGTTCTGGTGGCGTAATGGCTAAAGTTCTGGACTGAAGCCTCGAAGTAAACGAGTTCGAACTCCAACACGAGTTGTGTTACGTTCACTTGGGAGAGGTATTGAAGCCCCCCCCCACCGGTTATAGGTTAAATAATATCACTGCTGTTCTTTTACTTTGGCATTAAATAACCCACGAAGGTTCATATCCTATTTAGATAAAGAAACCAAACTAACCCAACAGATTTATTTGATCCATAAATTGAACCCAGACAGGAATTTTACACTTCCTATATCTCCAGAGCTGGAGCCTCACCACCGGATAGTGTCATACTTAGGGCAGGGATGCAGTCAGCGTAACAAGACGGCATAAAGTGTTAGAAGAAGCAAGTCAAGAAGAATAAAACAGGAAAATAGCCTCTTTTGTCATGGAATCCATAACATCGTCTAGTGGTTCTTTCGATTCCATTAATGTCACCTGTAGTTTCTCAGCTGGTTGCAACGCACGGTGAAGTTTTTTTCTGGACCAATAATTGGTTTTTCTCTGCGTTAAACTGAGTAATCGACAACGAATGTTCTTTAGTCTTGCTCTTCAGGTCAATAAACAGACATAGGGTAATCGCCCATTTTGCTTTTAGTAAAGCCGTATACAGCCTCAATAATTCTAAATACTTTTTCCAGTACTCATGATTCATATTTTTTTCGTCAAATTCCGGTAAAGCTCTTATAGTATATCTTTGCGGAACTACGTTCTGCTACCAATTGTTAAACGTACAAAGTACAATCCGTTTCTCCTATCCGACGTTTGCCTACTTATTGTCTACAACGCAACAATGTTTATAATGTTTATCCTGGCCACGTGACTAAAGCAGCTGGTTGGCTATGATTGGCCAACTGATCAACAACGATTGCGGCGTCTGGTAATAATCACCACGAATATATCTTAATTTAAAACATTCAATCAGTAAAGAAAACATAAAAATGAACACTGCATGGAAATCTCCATTTCTAAACGAGTAATTAGATTATATTAATTTTCAAAAGTGCATAAATTTTAAGGCCATTGCGAGGATAAACTAAAACATTTATACGAAGTAAAACTAGAAAAGTCATTGTGAAAAGGACTAATCTGAATAGGGTTAATCTGGAAAGGGCTAATCGGAAAATTAGAAAATAATTTCTTGCCTCTAATGATGAAAGAAACGGTTTTATTAGTGGGTTACAAAGATTGTGTTATGTCAATCTTTGAAGAACTACGAATTTGATATTCTGACCTATTCGATCACCAGTCACTAACACCGATAAAAACATGCAGTTGCTACTGTTAATTAATCAGATCGTTCATGACGCTAATGCGATAAAAATCAGATGCTTGAAAACCCTGATATTTTCCCAAAAGTGTTGGATATAAATATATATAAAAAAAATACAGACGAATTCGCTCGGTAATTAGGAAAAAAATTACAACTTTCGATTCTATTACTACTCTCATTTCTCGAATCATTTCAATTTTTTTTTCTTATCTTAATTTTTAATTTACTTGCCTAATATAAATAATTTGCTTGTTTTACCTTTCCTTTAGCCCAGTTGATGAAAACACCGACTGTATTCATTGAGAAGCGGTAAGACTCCCCCACCAAAAAAAGGGGAGGTCCTGCCTATAAGATTCGGTGACGAGGTTAATTTCCTGGAGCTCTGAGGAATATAGAATCGCCTACCTTGCCATTACTATCAGACTCAATCTGACTCAATCTGACTCAAAGAGATTGAAACTGTGTGTGTGGGGGGGTTACTGGTCCCATCAGTGAGCCAAATAGACCTGTTCGAAAATTATTTTTATTTGAGTAGATACTTGATTCCATATAAGTGTGTGCGAACAAGAGATTGAAAAAGAATTGTTACTCGAAATTATATAATTGTTCATGAATTATTAGTTTTAGATAGGAATACTTGAAAACATACAACAAATTATAAGTATCGAATTTGGGCATGAAATAAGTGATTGATATGTTAAGCAAATCAACCAAACCAAAATTACTTAAAAATGATTACTTTATTTTTTTTAATCGCTTGTAATTTTTAATTTGCCGGATGGAGTAAGCTGCGGCCCAACAGTTTGTACAAGTAACCAATTAGTTGCTTCTGATATAAAATGAGTCGTCTTAGGTTGACAAAACTTTGCTCTTTGCTAAAATAAAGGTGACTTACACCTCCCGTCTGCAAAAGTTTTCAGATGGTATCGGTGCCACGTAGAAATGAGCCTGTTGTTGTACACCACTAATTCTGAACTATTAAACAATCGGTTGTTTCTACATCTGCTAAACACATGGCGCGTTTCCAGGCCTGCGCTACCGACCATGATTCCTATGGCGGCAGACTCACACTAATCCCAGAGGCTGCCAGTAATAAAGAGGGAGCATTGCTACAACCACTTTTTCGTTGTCTGTAAACTTTAGAAGCGACAAGCCCATCTTATTCTCCCCTTATACGCACATAAGTAGTACAAACATGCAGTCGTAGATTCTGCGTGCACATGCGAAGCTAAAAATAAGATGATCTCTTACAAAAAGATACTAAGATCCAAGCCAGTAAACTGACACAAAAATTTACGTAGCTGAGTTGCTTTGCGTGGCAGGATATATATATATATATATATATATATATATATATATATATATATCTGGGCACCAATTCAAATTTTTTTATAGAACATCATCAAGAGAAAAGATACACTCACACTCTTACAAACACGCGCGTGTGCGTGAGGACACCCACAATTTTCACTTTTCCATGCAGACAACGAACATCCAGACAAAAACAAATTCAAACGCACACAGCCATGAACATTTTAACTCGACTATTCAACTATCCACACACACATATTCATCCTCATTCACATATACATTTGTGTGTGTGTGTGTGTGTGTGTGTGGTCATGAAATCTCCGGGGCGCAGTGGTTAACTTGCTGGACTGTCACATCGTAATAAACAAGTTGGAACCCCGGCTCGGGCTATTACGTTCACTTTTGGACAAGTACTCTTGGGAAAGGCATGAACCCTCACTAATTCTTCTAAGTAGTACCAACATTGCTCTTCTACAAGAATAGCTTTGGCACGATGGTTGATATGCATTATACAATGAAAGAAAGAAGGGTACATTTGCACGTATATCTACAGGCACATACTTCATACACACTATAACACGCACCGATTTATACATACATTTTCTCATACATCTACATTGATACACGAACATTTACACTGAAAAATATTGTCATACATATTTACAAACACGTTTACTTACACATCTATACTCGTTAACTAGAGTGCTTGATCATTTAGGATATTTGCTGTCACATGATCTCCAGTAAAACATAGTCAGTTGAAGTTGTTGGAAACACTTTGAATACATGAGAAATACTAATAGAAATAAATAATGGTAATAATAAAGTAGAAGGAGGAGGAAGAGGAAAAGGAAGAGGAGCAAACGAGAAAACAAATAGGTCGAGAAGAATATGTGGGTGATGATGGAGATGGTTATAATGGTTTATAAGATGAATATGGAGAAAGTCGAGGAAAAATCCTAACGAATGTGATGATATACCCATCATTAGCGGCAAGCTTGGAATAATCTATAATTACTCTTCGAGAAGACATGGAAAAATTTGGAAAACCGTTGAAGATTCGAACTCATACAGACAATAGCCGTATTAAGCCAGATTTGTTGTCACTTGATCTCCCATGAAAGCTACCAGATACAACTGATAAGAAAACTTAACGAGTGCAAACCATTTACGGCTGGATCCTGGTTCGAACTCCGCCCACGCATGTGTGTGGTGGTGGAGGGATTGAAATTTAATTATTCTGTATTTGATTATCCACACTTTAGTTATTAGTTTAACGCCGCCACCAACACGCGTCCTCTAAGGAGAAGGACACAAATTTTCCGTTTCTCGTGAAGGTTTCAGACTCCTCTTCGAACAATATGGGAAGTACTTCTTTTGGATCAGAATCTCATGGGACCAGACTTGCTTTGTTTTTGTCTCATCCTAATTGAAGACAATCAAATGTTGTTCAAGTCAGGCCCGAATACCAGAACCTGGTCGAGCAAGTTGAATAATTGCTGGCTATATATATATATATATATATATATATATATATATCTGTGATATCAATGAAAGAAAACTCAACGGACAGTTAATCTGTCATTATATACTCGCCACATCAAATAGCTTTTAACAGAATACAAAGAGATACAAAAACATTGTTATTAAGGGAAAAATATTTAATCAAATAAAAAAATTAAATTCCCAAAACACCACCAACAGCAGCAGGTAGGACATCAAAATGAATATATCCGTTGAATTTTCTTTCATTGATATTACAGAATTATTCGTTCCGTATGAGAGTGTCTTTAATATATATTCTGATATAATTGTATTTTTAAATGTTTTAGAGTGTTATATATATATATATTTAAATGTATGAGAGTGTTTTCAATACATATTTTGATATAGTTATACATTTAAATGTATGAGTGTTTTTAAAATATATTCTGATATAGTTATATATTAATAGTCATACATCAAAGACTTGCAAAATTATATGAAACTCCTCATATGTTCTAAACTTGAATAATTCTGAACTAATTGTCTCCGTACATGTACTTCATATATATATATATATATATATATATATATATATATATATATATATATATGTGTGTGTGTGTGTGTGTGTGTGTGTGTGTGTATGTGTGTGTGTGTATGTATGTGTGTGTGTTTGTGTATGAGTGCGTACGCAAGGCTCTCCCGTGTGTACAACGAAAATGAGTAGCCAACCATACAGTTAAAGATGCAAATCACCAATCTGCTTACACAGGTGACTTTGTTTATAGTGGTTGAAATTCTTCAATAGGATCAGACATTTTTTAGGATGAGCTAATTAGAATGGTACCCCAGTGCGTCACAGATTATCCGAATAACTCATCAGGTTTGAATTCTTTCCCCTAGATTGGTTACCTTTCCAAGGCCAGAGAGCCCAGTTTGCTCAACAATTTTTCTCATGGCCTTGAGGAGAAGAAAAGATTCATGCTTTCCCAAGGGCGTTAACGCGAAGAGAAACAAACAGCCTCACCCAGGATTTGAACTAGGTTCGCCAATTCCCTTTTCAATTATGATAACCGTTGCGCTAAGAAAGATTAACTTGGAACAACTCTTGACTAAAAAAGTAAATACCATCATGAATAATTTCATGATTATAAATGAAGAGTTGGTCTATACACAAAATCGACTTTATACATGAGTTTACAGGATGATATTTTTTGAACTCTATTTTTCTCTTGAGATGATAATTCTAATTAGGGATCGAAAAAACAAACATGAAGATATTAGCACAAAGGCTGTAGAGAGTATCGGTCAAAATGTGCTGTTCAAAACAACAAAGAAGGCAACCCGAGTTCAAATAATCAAATAATGCCAACACCATGTTTTCATAACGTGTTGTAAATATTTCGTTCCTAGTGTAGCCATTTGACATAGGATGAAGGAATATTAAATGAGAAGTTGAAAGACAACGACAACGCAGGGAAGTAAGAAATTGATGCTTTGAAGGGTTCAATATTTGGTTTCTTCAAAGAAGCGAGAAATCTTTTTTTGCCTACATCTGAAACAATTTTTTTCTTTCTTCTTTTTTTAAAGAACTTTCTCGGCGTACAGTCGCTTTGATTTTTTTCCTAAATGTTAATATGTTAATACTTTATGTTCTTAGAGAAGATCCAACTTTCAGCTAACATAAACGGATACTTTATAGTTTTTTCTCAAATAACCTCAGAATGAAAGAAGAGATATTTTCTATCTTGATGGTGATAATGTGAGACACTATTGCCTCAAAAATGCATGCAAGAAAAATATGCACTGCAAAATTTTGAAAGATTTAGATGAAAAAAAAAAAGAATAAAAAGAAAAAAGAAGTTTAAGTAATAAAAACGACGTGACCAAACAATCAATCATCATCATCCACTTACCCTGGTGACTTTTTCATTAAGAAAAAAATAACAAAACCACCCGCAAAAAACAAACAAACAAAAAAAAAAAAACAAAAAAACAAAGCCAAAGAAAAAACAAACATTTTCACAATCGGCTTCAGTTGTTTATATGCTTTTTGCTCCGCGCAGGTTATGAAAAATAAGAATGAACATTAACCAGACCGCTATGAAAATTCGTGTGTTTGCTGTCAAATGTTCGTGGTTGCCAACGGTAGTGCAATAGTTAATAAGCAGTGAACTTTTGTCAGTATTATTTACCCAATTCTTCCGCCCAGTACAGGATGTGAGACAAGGTTAGTTTTTAAGCGTACCACTGTCCTGAATTCATATATATATATATATATATATATAGAGAGAGAGAGAGAGAGAGAGGGACCGATAGAAAAACAAATACCGAATATATATATTCTCACACACGCACACACACACACACAGATATATTTATTTATATATATGTATGTATCATAATTATATTTGCCAAAGAACCTACAAATATAACAAAACCATATTTTCGACATAAAAGCACCATGAAAAAATATCAATAAAGATTATACTCAATTTGCTGTTTCTTATTAACCAATCAAAGTGCATTTCTCGTCATGTTTGATTTATAAAATATGAGCATCAAAAGAATTTAGTTTCAGTCCAAAAACCGAATCAAAGTCTCAGACATTTACAGACGTTGTTAATTTGCAAAACCACTTTTCGAATGCAAAGACGGGAGTCGAGCCAAATTGGAACAGAAACTCTGACGTCAATCTTCCATATGAGGTAGAACTTCTTGCCTGCTTAGAAAAGCAGTATTCGAAATCCTAGCTCCTATCGGAATCCAAACGCCATAAATCGGTAACAAATATACAATTAATTCAGACCTTAAAAACTGACAGACGAGCCCTCCCTAATTGATCTGACATAATTTTCCTTTTCATCCATTTTTTTCATACAACTTGACGTGAACAAAGCTTTTAAATACAAAAAAATACGATAATAAAAGCAAGAAGGAGCTCTTTTCCATGTTCAAGTTGAGAGAAATATTATCATAAGATGTCAGCTCTTGTGGCGTTGAAGTGACTATTAAAAACCCGTTTGAGGTTACAAATTTGGCACCAATCGGAGGAGGGATGGTTATATATTTTCCACCAGCATCAGTTGCCTGTGATTGTGAAAAGCTAGCTTTTCAAATGCTGATTTTAAAGGCAAGTGGACGCTGTATATTTGGAAGATTAGTGAGACATTTTCATTTTGTTTTTGTACCTTGCAAAGTTTAATAAGTATCAATACTTTAATTAGAACAAATATGATTGTTTCGGAGATCAAATGGTTGTACCTACATCTTTTTTAATAACCTGCTTTTTTTTTAAAATAAATATCTAAAAAAATGCAATTGTTTTATTAATAGCTTTATAATTTACAGCCCCGAGAGACTTGTTATCAGCCTTGACCTTCCCGTAAATCAACAAAGCTTGCTTTGTTATAGCTCGAATCACGCACTTAACTAAATTCTTTTTTAAATCTGAAATAAATATATTTACCTACACTTATCACAAAACCAAATCTTTAATCTTTCCATCCATAATTTTTGAAGGTTTTACAATGTATATAAGTTAGTATTAATCCACAAAATTTTGATCTTTATTGCAATTACATCCCGGACATCTCTGACCCAAATTGATGGTGCCTATTAGGGTTTCAACGATGTGTCAAATAGAACTGTTCAATCATTTATCAAGGATTAGTATTATTAGTTAGTTGAAGCCAGACAACTGAGTGCAATTTTTTTTATGTTACATAGGAATACTTGATAAACAGAATTACAAATTTTAAATTGCAATGCTTGAATCTGTGGAGATTATATAAGAAATGAAACAAACAATGACATAAAAAATAATAATGAAAATAAAATAAACATGTAACAAAATAAATGCAAAAATAATTTCCCAGGGAACCTCTGACAGGAAGCGCAATCCGTGCATGCCTGAAAAAATAGGCTTCCTGGCGTGAAAAATTGATAATAATGATAACAGAAGACTCCCAGTCTTTATATATGTACGTAAAAAAATCTTTGGAGTGAAATTCTTTGAGCACACGTGTTTGCTGGCCGAGCATCTGGATATTTCTTCTGCTCGTTGCAGCCTCAGCTGGCCACAGACACCCATGGCGGACCCTCAAATTCACAATTTGCTAAAATAATCCTCAAACATCTCACACTCGATATCGACGATTCTCAATTTCTCAAAATGATTCTTAAGATTCGTCTGACGCTTTCACTGTGAAGCTCAGTCATTTCTACGGCTTCAGGAAAATATTCCACATCATGAAAATAGTCGTAAATCCGAAAAATAAAAATTGAGTTTAAAAGTATTCCTGTATTTTTCCTTTCCGTCCTTAATTCCTTTGCAGCTTCCCCCCCCCAAAAAAAAAGAAAAGAAAAAAGATAAGTGAATGGATATAAGAAGAAAAAGGTCAGTTACAAACGTCAGAATTTCCCAACACAACACACTATCGCCAAAACCATCTTCCACCCCATAAAACCATTCAACTGTATGCAAACAAATGATTGATATTAAAAAGAATTATTAGTGTTAGATATAAATACTTGAAACCATTCAACTGAATGCAAATAAACGAGCTCTATCAACACGTTTAAAAATAGAGTTACCTACAAATTATTTGCTTGTGCGATTATTGGCCGAGCGGTCTGATACTAAATCTCACGTAAAGTTAGGCGGGTTTCGATCCCAGCTTCAAGCATCCTACGTGTCTAGCCACACTGAAGAGTTGTGATACAACGAAACAATCTGTCTGTGGATGACTATATATATATAAACAGAATTTGTCATTTAATAACCCACAAGGGTTTTATACGCCATAAAACACCGATCAATAAACAACTAAATTTTAAAAGAGAAACAGAAATCGTTAACGATTTATTTCAGAACCATGTTTATAGTTAAAATTCCTGCTATTATCATTCATGTATTCGATGAATTTTTCCATGTTGTCGTAACATCTGAAAAAAATAACAAATGAATAATAATTTCTCCTTCATGGACGGGATGCAATTTAAAGTCATTTTTCCGGTGACCGAGCCATTGGCCAAATGAGTTGTGTGTTCGCCAATGGTCCGGGAGACCGGGATTCAAAACCAAAGACTCAAAAATGGTACTTGATGCCGCCTTGCTTAACATTCAGCATTGTAAGGATCAAGGGTAAAGAGGAACAATCCAGGGAAATGGAATAGCATCCTCGCCTACACCTCAGTGTTGTAGCTATCGAAAAGAGAGCCTTCGGGTCACCCTCGACAAAGGTCGCCAACTTACTTACCGTTGTTTTTAATTTAGTTTTCCCTTTTCCTAGACTGATTGCTGTTCTAAAGTGAAAGATCCCAGTCTTCCCTACAATTTAACCTCTCATGTGAGTCGATGAATACATGCTTTTCTGCTATTTCGTTCAAGATTTGAAATTAGCTCGCCAACTCAATTTCCTCTGACGTTAACCGTCACGATTTTAAAATCCCTATTTGAGTGCCCCTCCCTCCAGAAGGATAAAAAAATTTGGTAAAAACTGGGTAAACGGGGGTTTGATTGTGAACCAGTTTTTGTTCATGAGTGGAATAAAGTAGTCATTTGTTATAGAATGCGATTAACTGTTTGATGAAGATTGCACAGGAATATAGTAGCGAGATATTAGTATGTAATTTTGGATTTTGAAGGACGGTTTACTCAATCAGAGATTGAAACAAGATTGATTGAAGAATTTCTGTACTTATGGCCATGCATGTTACTTTATATCACAAGACAAATGTCAACAACGATCTCTGGGTGGTGGAGGATGGTAGAGTCTTAGTAAGCATCAAGGATTGTCCTAAAGTTCAGAACATCTTTTGAAGTTTGCAGGAGTGGAAATGGTAATTGAGAAGGAAAAGAAAGATTTCTTATATGAAAGATGCAAAAGAAAAGATATTCTTCTGCATAAATAGTTTCTTCGACTCTTTGAGAGAGACACACCGTATGTGAATGAGCGATAGAATTCATGTATACGTTTGAAGCAATAATATGTAAAAAGAGGCCAACAGTTTCTGTTAATTTCCAGAAGGAACTGCTTTGTACGATCTCAAGTGTAAATAATACATTTCCTACGGTAAATAAGCCGGACTGTATGCTTTGTGGTGAAGGATCTGAGAATTTAACTCAGTTTATAAGCAGTAGTAAAATGCTTGCCCAGAAAGAATATCAGAGACACCACGGTAAAATCTTCATTGGTTTCTCTGAAGAAAGTTTGGTTTCAGTATAGCAAACAAATAGTACGAATATATAACTATTCAAGTCATGGAGGAACCAAGGAAGCCCAAAATACCGTTGAATGATGATTTTGAAACAGAGCAAACAAAAAATAGTACATCGTCGCTCGTGAACGATGGTGGAATCCTGAAATGGTGGAAATCCTGAAATATTTTGTTTTTTTACACACCTGTTAAGGTGTGTAAAAAAACAAAACATTTTTGATGTGCCGTGAAATATACAGTAAAAATATTAATATCAAGGAGCCATTGATTGATTTGTAAAAATAATTTTCATCAATCATCATCATCATCATCATCATCAAGGCGTGTCGACAACATGAATTTCTTTGACTCTCTCTTTTCAGAATCCGTCTCTATTGGCCATCGATTTTGTTAAGTCCTCTAGACGACACGCAGTGTCCGCACAGAGTTGATGTGTAAGATTTTGCTGATCGGCCAACACTGATGTATCCATGTAGAGGAGTTTATTGGAGAACCTTGCTTATGAGTTCGTCCTTACTTCACCAGCATGTCTTGCTCGTCTCACTTTGATGGTTTACGGGATGGGAGGTAAGTGGCCATACAGCAGGTGTTTTGTAGGTAGTTCCCATCAAGCTTTTTTGCAACCTTTTCGTTAAAGTTCAAGTGGTGCAACCGTACAGTAGTACCGACACAGCTATTGTTTGTAAGAATTTCAGTTTTATTTTATCAGAGATCAGATTCTTATATGGTCATTTTCCTGTAAATAGCAGTTCATACCTCCACAAAAAAACAAAAAAAAACAAACAAAAAACAAAAAAAAAAACCCGAACAGTATGGATACTTCAAGCGATAAACTAAGGAAATAGCACTTTGGATGACCTGGACATGTCTGTAAAGAGGAAACTTGAAGAGAGAAATTGAATCTCTTTTAGTAGCAGCACAAAACAATGCCATAAAAACTAATTATGTCAAAGCAAAAATTGATAATATGCAGGAAAATAACAAGTGTAGGTTAAGTAGTGACAGAAATGAAACAATTAATCACTTAATACGTGAATGCAGCTTAACTCGTACAAAAGGTATGCGAGAGTTGGCATTGATAGTTGGGAAAGGTTATTCACTGGGAATTGTGCAATAGGTTAAAATTTGGCCATGCTGATATACATTGGAATATGCATTAACCAGAATCTGTCCAAGAAAAGTCGTATAAAATTCTCTGGGACTTGGAAATACAAATGGACCAAAAAATTTCAGTCAGAAGACCTGCTCTAGGGTTTTTTAAATAACATGCCATCTAGTGGATTTTGCCGTCCCAGTTAACGATAGAGTAATAATAAAAGAAAGCAACAAATAACAGGGACTTGTCAGAAAATTGGAAAAACTATGGAACATAAAGATGCCGATGATACCATTTGGAGTTGGGGCTCTTGGGATGCTCCCCCCCGCCCCAAAAATTTAGGAGCCTGGGGAAACTGACAATCAGAGAAAGAATCGAGATCATTTAGACCACAGCACTGTGTAATCAGCTGAAATACTTAGGAGAGTCCTGGGAACATTAATACTGACGTGAAAACTTGATACTAATGATAACAGGAGACTAATAGTCTTTAGCTACGTACGCAAAAAAGTTTTTTGGGGTGAAATTTTGTAAAAAAACCCCCAAAAACAACAACAAACAAACTTTTATATATCCCTACTTAATATCTACTTTGATAAGCAGGATACACCTCATCAAATATCGTTTCTCACTGCATTGGGAAATAATATATATGGTGATAATGATATTACAAATATAGCAGAGTAATTAGTAGTCTTTAGAGGCATACATAAAATTAACTTTGGAATAAGGGTCTGTGAAAAAAAAAAAAAAAAAAGAAAAAGAAAAAGAAAAAGCAATAAGAAAAAGTAAAAAGTTTCTTGGCATTCTCATATAAGGGTGTCATGGTCTTCAGCAGTGTACATAAAATGAGTTTTAGGGTACGTAATCTTTAGATAAGTACATAAGAAAAGAAAAGAAAAAAACAAACGAAAACGAAAATACTTATGATAAACCCTAATATCTAAAGTAAATATTCATGACGCTTAGGAGAGAAAAATATTTGGCGATTCTCCTATTTCTTTTTGTTTTCTATAGCATTTTGTTGTTGTTGTTGTTGTTGTTGTCTTGAGTCTACCTATCCCGACCTGGTTGCTCGACTGTCTGCCTTCCAGGCTGCATTGTGCTTAATTCTCACCACAAATTCAAGCAAAGAACGAGCTAAACTACTTTTAAGCACGCGTCGTATATACCTGTATATAAGTCGAATTTTTCATGGTTTCCCTCTATATAAGTGTGTGTGGAAAAATGTTACTTATAATCAATTTTATATGCAGATGAAATTCATTAATTAATGTTCAAATAATTTCCAATGTTCTTTCAGGAGAAGATGTGGAAGCTGTTGCGAAAAACTCACTTATAGATCCATAGATCTAGAGAGGATAATGAAAACCTTATCGATATTTTCATATTTGATTTTATAATCTGTGTCAACTTGATGTGAAGATGAAGTTTTAAGTTAAACAATAAAGGTTGGCAATAAAGTTTCAGGGCAAACATTAAAGGTCGGAGGTTAAAGAGTTTTGAAAAACGATGTGCTAAGATTGGTGAACTGCGGGATGATTATTTAGAATAGCATATACTTTTCACGGCAATAAAGAAACCCTTTCTGGGTCAGATCGAGAACTTTTCAGCTCTCCTTGATAGATAGAAGATTGTTTCATCATTTTGAAACTAGTAACAAGTCTAAACTTAACAATGAAACTTTTCACTGCTTAAGTAAAACAAACAAACAAACAAACAAAACAACAACTCCGCATCATTAGTGTTTATCAGTACTCATTCTCCCGTTAAGATTTGGCTCTTTCTAACTTTTAAGGTTTTTCACAGCTAAAATTGCCGTCAACGAGATTAGGGAGAACGCAACAAGATAGCTGATAGCCATCTTGAAAGTGGACTTTTCAGACTGTTTTGAAAAGTGCAAGAGAAACTGGGATAAATATGTGAGGTATCCAGGGAAATATTTTGAAAAGGACTAAAGACCCATTGTCTTAGGTAGTCAATTTCTTCGTTAATATTAGTTGGGTGGATGTTTTATCAACAGACTTCATTCAAAGTCAAATATGTGAAGGTAATCAATAAAAAACCTTTTTTTTCCAGATTTTTTATTCCCTCACAGAGATTTATAGGTGAATAATTTCAGATTAACCAAAGGCCATGAATCAAGCGTATGAACATTCTCAGCTGTCACACGAAACCTTATATTTACCCTTATGGTTGGTGGGAAATTGTAAAAAAAAAAGTGAGAGTTGTTGGTAATATTGTCTATTGGACTGAAGAGCAGCGTGTTAATTATCTTTCGAGCATTTTCATGTGTAAGGAGGCTCTCCTGACTATTTCATCACATTTTTTTTGCTTCGAGAAATTTATCGGTACTGCTAATGTAAATATAATTGTCTTTTTGTGTGTAAAGTATGAGCGATATTAAACAATTTCTGAGAATTTCATGAATCTTCTTCCGAGTTCTGCTTTTCCAAGAATGGCAAATTTTCGAAAAAAACACAACTGCTAAGAGAAAGCATCTCAACCACAAACTAGTCTAAAAAAATGTCTATTCATACAAGTCCGACACAAGGCAACAAGAGTGGATTGAAATTAATAAGATTATGTAAGACTAGCTTACTAACCACTAAACTACTGTAAGGCACAATATATACTTATCACGCTTTGCTTAGTTTGTTTGAAGGCCCTGATAATGAAGCACCCGGTGAGAATCAAAATATATGTATATATTTTTCATATGAACACATGTTAAAGCTAATTCCGTGATTCTAATTAGTTCGTCAATAATTTTTGCAAAGTGTTAAATTTACGCAAGAACATTCGGCAATATCTATTCCTTTTTTGGAACGTACTTGCACGCATATCCAACAATCATATAACATTCTACACAAAAGTCCACCGATGGTCATTTTTACTTAATGTTGTTGACATGCATATGTTTGAAAGAGACAACGGACGAGAGGATTATATTTATTTTGTTTATTTCAAATAAATTGAAGTTATTAGATTTAGAAAAGACGAACTTTCTTCCTCCACCTGATAGGAGTCAAGAGGTGAATGGGTATAAGTCTTTTCTGGATCGAGTGGCTTGGTTGTGAGTGGCATGGTGATGCGGTGTGGGTTGGAAGGGTGTCAATGGTCTTTAATCTTGTCCAAAATGTGACACGAGAAGATTCTCTCTGTTACTAATCCCGGTGTCAACTGCCGTTCGTGATTTTTTGTTAACTGTTTTATAGCTGAGTAAGGGATAAAAATCGACCCAAAAAAAAACTTTGGATGGAAAGTTTATAATTGGTTGAAGAAGGACTTTTTTAAAAATTGTCTGTTAATTAATTTTTTTTTGACCGGAAGCTGTGTGGAACCTAAATGCGAGAGACATGTTTTATTCATTGTGTTAGTAGGTACTGTCAACATCCGGTTGAAATTAGCTTCCTTTAACCAAAAATATGTTTGTTGGATTCCCTTCCAGAGTGTTTTGTTTTCCTGGTGGGTGGGTGTATTGAGTTAATGAATTTGTGAACCAGGAGAGATTTTTATTTCTGTTGTACAGTTGTCACCCTATTACCCTCTAGAAACTTATAATTTACAGTCAATGATTAAGCATTAAACAGATTTATTCATACCCTAAGATTCACACCTAGAGGCTGTCTGGCTAACCACCACCTCAAAAGAAACTATATCCTCAAAATAATCAAATAATTTTTAGAGAAAGCTTCTTTACGCTTTAGACATAATCTTTTAATTTACAGAATTAAAAGGCCTAATACGCATATGCCCATGGTTATTTGACTTTAATCATAATCTTAATCAACTCCTTCATTTTCTTGATTAAGACTTCCAGTATTTTAAACTGGATCACAAAACTAGAAACATCTACCCAGTGTTGAACGGTATATACCTAATCTGCGATGACAACTTCGTTAACCTCTCACTCACCAAGGTAATGCAATAAACTCCGATGCCAGGTTTGTAAATATATTATCTCTGAGAATACTTTTGTCTTGTAACCAATCACAGAATTCAGACTCCCCATCTTTAGACTGTTCAAACACTGATTAGATTATGGCGCTGAATAGGATAAAACTAATTACGTTGGAGAAAGTTCTGAATTTTCAGTCCGCTTTAATACCCATGAAAATACTATTACAGATAATTCCAATAATTTCACTATTGTAAAGTATTTTATTTTACCAGATGGATAATTTTGAATGAATTATTCTGGCTTCTTCATTTAGTTCGCAATGTAATCATAAAATAATTCTAGGAGTCCCGTTGGCGTATTGGCTAAAATGTTGGACTGCGACATGGTCATGAGCGAGTTCGAACTCCGGTCGCGCCACTTCGTTCACTTTTGGAAAGTTATAAAACCCCTTATACCTAAAACGTTGGCTTAAATAGCACAACTAGTATTCTTCTACAGAAATTACTTCGGCATTAAATAACCCACAAAGATGAATATATCCTTAAACAATCAAACAGAACCGTCAAAAATTTGAAAGTAAATACATCCTTAAACTTAAAGCGTAAACTTCCAGATTAAATGAATACATTCTTAACGAATAGAACCATCGGCAAAACCAGCGAGGCATTTTTCAAGATTCAGTAAATTCGATATTGACTCGAATTTAATTACTTTAAACATTCAAATGCAAATGTTAACAACTGTGTTTCGCACGAGTATTGCATGTCGCTTATTTATTTCACGTTCAAAGTTTAATATCAAACTGTTTACACGGCTGAAAGACGTAGAAGTGTCCAACAATTACGTTTGCATTTTCGTATACATTGTATATATTGTGCTACTATTCATCAACTGTTTCAGAATATAACATATTAAAAGATTTTTGCTAAAATATATAAAATAATAAAAAATACATATGCCATTTTTTCAACTGGTCTTACTGTATGTTTTACTTATATATATATATATATATATATATATATATATATATATATATATATATATATATATATATATATCAAGATATTCACAATAGTAATCATGTTTTATCAGAGAGGATATTAAACCAAGTTGTAAGTTGAATATATTTTAATATCATCATAAAAATATAATCACTTTCATTTTCAACGACCAAACCCAAGAAAAAATCTTTAGGATTGGAGATTCTTCCACATCCTCCATACTCAGCAGGTTTAGCGTCTATAGATTTTCATTTGTTTCGATCACTCGGACATTTCACAAGAGGTAGAATATTCAGAAACAAAAAAGTCGAAAACGTTTTTAAAATCCCAGATTTCTTTAAACGTGGAATAGTACAGTTGCCTTCCTATCAGCCGTTTGCAGTCGTTAAAAATGAAGGTGATTACATTTTTTTGATAATGCTTAGATAAATAAAAAAATGTTTTTATATCTTTAATGTCTTTAATATATATATATATATATATATATATATATATATATATATATATATATATGTGTGTGTGTGTGTGTGTGTGTGTGTGTGTGTGTGTGTGTGTGTGTCCCAAGTGTCTTTCATTAAAGCATGTTTGATGAATAATAAAGACACAGTGTGTCTATATAATTTAATTAAGACCATTTCAAGTTTCCTGATAATTTTCTTGGTTTCAGGTTGTAATTGGTGGATGAATTTACCAAAATTGTCCCGAGCGCTTTCGAACCTTTCATAGGCCACCATCAGGGGTTGCTTGTATGTATAAAGAGTGTTTTTAAAAGAGTTATTGAAAGAGTTTTTTTTTTAGGTTTTTTATAACATTACAAAATTCCGTAAACGTAGAGTTGGATAAAACTGAGATACTGATGAATTTAAAAAACAGAACGCCATCAACGGAAATAGAATATTATCAAGAAATATGGAATATAAAAAAAAAAGCAACAAAAAAATAACTAAAGGAATTTCAAAACATTGTCGCTATTTTCAAAATTAGTTCTATTGATTTTATTTATTTTTTGTTTTTATATGTAGGGCTTCTAGGTTATATATATATATATATATAACCTTATATATATATATATATATATATATATATATATATTTCGTCGAACATAATAGACATTTTTTGTCTACATATTTTTTGTTGATACTTTCATATTGCCGAATTGATTTTATAATATTCAGCGGGAATTGTTTGATGTATTTTTCATAATTATTTATTTCCCAAATACTTTCTGCCCGACTTTGGACCGTCATCAGGGGAGGATCTATTAGAAAAATAATGTAACTTTTGTATGTACATCACCACTTTGTTAGAAGAAGAGCGACTGTACCATTGCAGTGTGTAGTAAACGCTACACACTGCAACGGTATAGACGCTCTTATAAAATCAATACGGCAATATGAAAGGATCAACAAAAAAATAAGTAGACAAAAAATGTGTATCATGTTCAACGAAATATTCATTAATGAAGAAATGTTGCCAATACATATACATATATATATATATATATATATATATAGAGAGAGAGAGAGAGAGATTTTGATTTTGATTTTGCAGCATTCTGATGAGCTAATAAAATTTCTTGTGTAAATTCACTCAAGGAAGACAACGAAAAGTCTTTTGCATGTTAATTTTACATTTGAAACCTTTATTATATAAAGTTAAGTATAATAATAAATAAGCTTCCTCCATTCAATAAATTCATTTTCTCTCAATAAAATTTGCTTTTCGGGCCATGTCTTTTTAGGCGTTTTTATTTTTGAAAATAAGACTCTGTGCTATATAGTCGGTTCGTATAGTCAAGGAGCTAAGCTAGTAAGAGATTACTTGTCCGTTTTATGGTCCCTGTGTGCCTCGCACACCTGGTATTGTGCTAATGTGAACCAAGTAAATTACTCTGCTTTTGTGTATTATTTTTCTTCGTTTTTTTTAAATCTCTTGTTATGCTGTTGCCCAACATGAAACTTGAACTTGAGATAATAGTTTGATATCGACCTTTTAATATATTCAGTAATGTATTTTGACCGCAGAAGATTAAAGTGGTGTGATCAAAAGAACACACTAGTGACACATGATTGAATGAAAGTCAAGCACGTAATTTAGAGACGTGTCAAGTTTACGAGGCTTTGACCATGACAACGTATAAAAAGACAACCTCAGTAGTTACTAAAGCAATCGTTCACACAGAGAGAGGGAGAGAGGAAGAGAGAGGGAGAGAGAGAGAGAGAGAGAGGGATGTAGCGAGAATCTATTAAAGTATTTCTGTCTTTGTGTTTCATTAAAAGTAGTCAGACGAATTGGGTTTCTTCTTTAACAGAAGAAAAAACTTCTTTCTTCATTTGACCTCTCATTCCCCCTTCAACTAACTTTTCAAATGACGCAAGAATTAAAATACCAAAACCGATGTATTCAGAAGGACACGTCAATTCTACACGTTATCTAATGAGAGTAAAATCCATAAATTGGTCACGTGACTCAAATACACGTCAATATTGCTCGGCTTAAAAAGCCAATAAAGAGCAATCAACCTGCCACAGCGGGAGAGGAGACAGTTAGCCAGTCAGAGAGAGAGGATGTGTTAAAGCATTTCTGTCATTCTGTCTGGTCGAAAGGTATCAGACGATATACATTTCTCGTTTGAAAAATAAACTTCTACGACCTCTCCAATTAAATCAGCTAAGAAAACGACACGTATATTTATGCCTGTGAAACACGTCGACTCAAGAGGATAGACTACGTAATCTGGTCATGCAATTGTGACAGCATATATATTTAACTAACAATCTCAGAGCGGAAAATATCGTAAGCCAATCAGAATTAAAGAAAGGGATTTTTAAAATATTCCCGCGTGTCGGAGATGGTCTGATGAAATGGGTTCCTTTTTTTGACCGAAAAATAAACAAACTTCATCTCTCTCTCTCTCTCTCTCTCTCTCTCTCTCTCATCTGCATCTGAATAAATCAACAACTCTTCACCACAATGAGAGAAGTTGGGTTTGTATTTCGACATCCTTATCACTAAGACAAAAACCTCTGACTGTCCCTGGGATTTTAAAATATCTTACATACAACTCCACAGTGAGATGTCATATTTATTAGGCACGCACGGTTATTATTATTATTATTATTATTATTATTATTATTATTATTATTATTATTATTATTATTATTATTATTATTATTCAGTAGTCATGATTATTTCTGTTATGTCAGCGACTCGACGTAGCAATAGAGGAAGGAGGAGAGAACGTTATCTTTTTTTTTTATCTGATCTTCGTCAGTAAAACTAGAAGAGATCAGTTATGCAGAGAATGCTATTTCATCCTCAACATTTTGCTCACTTTAAATAACATTCATGTAAACTGATCACTGTGCAATATTTTTTCCTGGAATCTAAGATTCATACCTTTGACGAAAATACTTATTTTTTCGTAGAGGTCAAAATAATGAAGGCAAGAATTTTCTGATTCCTCTCTTTATTCATCTATTGGAACAGAAAAACACTTGATCATGCCAGACTTTGAGACGAAAATAATATACTGGGATAGAATTATAGATAAGATCGCCAATCTTATAAAACAGCTTTTAAAACTAGACAAACTTTCTCTGGTTTAAATGTTTAGTAGAACATCAACATCCCATGGTTTATTTAATGTTGAAATTTGATACAAATAATTTCCACACTGTTATATAGTTTCAAGTTCGTTTGGTTTCTGTGTTAAATGGCGGATCAACCTTCGTTGGTTATTTAATGCCAAAGTAATTATAGTAGAAGAATAGTAGTGGTACTATTTAACCCATAGTTTGTGGAATAAGAGTGTTCGATGTCACAGTCCAGCACTTTAGCCATTATGCCTCAGAACCCCCCCCATTTTTTCAAGTATTTCTATCTAATACGAATAATTTATACATAATTATATAGTTTTAAATCACAATTCGTATTTACTACAATTAATTTCATAGGGACACAGTTATATGGTATCAAGTATTCCGGTATAATACTAATAATTTTCACTACTTTAAGAGTCAATGAATAAATGTTGCTCAAAATAATTTTAAACATGATCTTTAATTGATCTATTTGACCTAAGGATCGGACCCAAACAGTTATTACTAATCCAAGTCAAAGTGGACCTGAGAGTAAAGGCAATGAAGGAGTACTCTAAACTCCTCAGAACTTCAAAACTAGAACTTCATTACTTGATGTATTTTAGTGTCATAACAAAGATATTTAAGCCAGAACAGAATAATAAAACTTGTATAAAAAATGATAACGAAACTTGTATAAAATGTAAATTTATCTGACCACAAAATTTCAAGTTTATTCATCTTCATAGTTTTCATTTTGTACAATTTTCCAAATGTTCTATCCTCCTTTTTTTTTATTCCGTCCACGAAGAAAGTTTTTAACTTATTTTGATCCAGTTGTGCATCACAATGTCAGATTTAATTAAAGTAGAAGAGAAACAAATGTAAATTTAAGGCTTCTCATTATTTGTGTTGTTTGTTGTCTGTTCTGCTTTGTATTTAAATCACACAAACGAACGCTGTTGGTCACACCACATCATGAAACAAAACACATTTAAGCATGAGTTTATATCCAACCAAATACATGTTTTAGCGTGTTACTGCCTCCATTTTTTTGTAATCGCACACTCAACTCTTTCATTTCTTACGTTGAAATTATTCATACAGGATGCAGTGGAATGATTTCTCCGATTTGGAACGTAAATGAAAATAGCAGTATAGATCCTATTCAAAATCTAACATTCGTTGGCTTTTCAGTTTGTCATTATCGTCCCTTCGTTTCAAAGACTATAAAGTCCGAATGTTTGCTTATTACCAGCTGAAACCTCTCGCTGAAGTTATTGCCCCTGATATTGCTGTGATATCAGGAATAAAATCTTCCAATTTCTGCGGCCAACATTAAAAAATTTGAACTTTCCGGTATTCCCAGAGGAATTATTCATAACGCGATAGATCTGGTGAGATAGCCGGCCATAGAAAGTAACCGTTATGTTGCAATGATAGACACAGTATTTGCTATTTCATGTTTCATAGTTCAACTGAAATGGCATGGCTACTGCTGCCTAAAGACATACGTTTCAACCGTTTACCAATACTAGCTCCTGTGGGGGTTGCAATTTTAAATCCGAAATCTGCCGGAAGCTCAATGAAAAACAAACAATACAGTTACATTAAAAATTGAAATGTTTCAAGGTTTCTTATAGAAAAGATCTTTATTTGCATTGTTTTCGTAATTTTCAAATTCTGTTCTCTTTACAGCAAGAAAATAGATTTAAAACAATCGCAATATTTGATCATGGAGATATGAGTGACATAGTGATGTTTTCGTTCTCTTGACGCTATCTCACTATCCTAGCTATGGGTAAGACTGCAAAGATAATTGGTAGCCAGAGTAGTGGGAGCCATTCTTGAAGAACAACAGCTCTGAATAAAAACCGTAGCGAAGGCAATAGAAAATGGCTACTCTATCTCTTTCAAGAATAGCCGTGATAATTTGCAGTTTGATAAAAGAAGTTGTAAAAATCTTTGCCAATATCTTGAAATAACATGGTCCCTTTCCATTTCATTCCTTGATTTGATTGCATCAGCCCATAAAAAATATTTTTAAAAATGGATGAAAACTAGTGAAACTGCTAGAATGTGATCAAGGATTGAGTTCTGTTTATATAAAATCAGAATTGTTTTTAAGAATAAAAATAATTCTTACAAACAAAAAAAAGTTCTTGATCTTTAGATTTTTTTATAAGAGCATAAATGACAATTATATAAATGGTAAAATTGTACACAAGGATGTAGAGTTTGTTTTCATTCAACATCTTTTATATTTATTAACTTCTTTTTTCGGTTTACACATCTATTTCTCATAAAAACGCAAACTTATATGAGTGATGAGTTCGTATCGTAACGTAAAAAGACATGAGTCACTCATTTCTAACGAAATTCTCATATAATTCACCTGTTTTAATGATTCAATAGAAAATCTGAAGTTGATAACATAATTTTTCTGTTTCAGAAAATTGAAACTTCTGAGGTCTATTTTTAACCCCACTGTTGGGAAAAGCCTTCTAGGTGTCACCGCTGTGGCCTCATAGATCTCTTTAGGTGATATCTCCTTGATATCGAGGTAGTTGATAAGTTCACGATGTGCGATATTTTCCATTTCTCAGCAATTGCCGTCACATTTCAGTTTTCTGGAACAGAATAAAGAAAACAGTATTTTCTTTGCAATCTTCCAAACAAAATTAATGTGTATATAAATATAAATATTGATTAATCATCGTGTAGACTTACATTAAGCAAAATGGATTCTCTTTCTATCACATCGCATGTAACACAATAGTAAAATAATAAGCATAATGCACAAAACAAAACTATCTTTTTTGTAGAAAGAACAGACTTAGTAAAACTTAGTTAGACAACTGATCAATGAGAAAGTAAACCCTAAATTATGTAGCATTCTGTTTCTAGTGGAATGATTGTGTCATTAAATACACAAAATGAGCAGCAAATAATGTAGCACTCTGTCTCTAGTTTCGGGATTATGTTTATACATAAACAAGATGAACAAAAAATTAGAAACAATTTATCATCAATACTATTTTTGATAACAGTTAATATCTTTTCATCTTCTTGCCATTTATTTATTATATTCAAGATTAATATCAATAATAAAGTTATAAAATTAACAAATACGAGGATCATTAAATAAGTTTCCAGACTTTTTTCGTATGGGCATTTTTATAGATTGTACACACGTGAAACTCTTGTCCCCTTCGAAGTAATCTCCTCCAGCTGCAATGCACGTGTTGTACCGTTCCAACAACTTCTGGAAGGTCCCATGAAAGCCCTCTTATGTGAGCGTGTAAAGGACCTTCGTCACACCTCTCATCATCCTTTACAGACTCCCTGACTTCCTTGAATCTCTTATGCCACTTAAAAACTGATGCTCGATTCATGCAAGATGGTCGAAAAGAAGTCTGAAGCATTCCATACGTTTCTGTGGCATCTTTTCCAAGTTCAAAACAGAATTTTATTGCATATCGTTCTTCTAAAGTGTCCTCACGTCCAGGTTGCATTTTTGAAATTCACCAGCTGTAACAATCAGGCTTTAGTAGGGTATATTCCAATTCCAGCAGTAGCTGTTCATTTGAATCTGAAATCATAAAAATTGGTCAGTCATCTCATAAAATGAATAGCAATAACATAGTGAATTTTCAAGAGTCTACGACAATTTTAAAAGCCTGTACAAAAAAGTCTGGAAACTTATTGAAGGCAATACGTATATTTTTACAGAATTATCGACCCATCCAAAATTTATTTCAATTTAATTTTATGCCGAAGTCATTTTTACAATTATGGCTTCCAGTAATAGACAGTTAAAATATATCATCATAATTATTTCAAATAGGTAAACACTTTATAGTGAGATGCAATATCAATATTTGAAGGGCTAATTTTAAGTTCACAATCGTTTCAAAAAGGTAAATACTTTATTCTAGGACAGTTGATTATTTTTTAAGTGCTAATATCGTTCGAAATCATTTTAAAGATTATCTCATATATATTTAACCCATAGATTGAACCCAAAGAGGTATTATCATTTCGGTTCAAAATTTTAACGAAGAGGTGCAATTTATTACCGCACACAAGATACATTATAATTGGACAATAATGTATTGTTAAGAAAAACTAAAAATTAAAGGTCCTAATAATGACTGATAGAGTTTATTCTTTTTTGTAGATTTTGTTTAGAATTAAACCGGGTGACTTATCAATAGTAATATCTAAAAAATTAAATGAAAACTTTTATAATTGCCAGTATGTAGTGGGTACACGTAAAAGAGTCGACGGAAGCCTTTGGCCCCTGGGCATAAAGTTGGAGAACTCTTGTAAAGATTATTAGGTAACGTTTTTTGCATTGTTGTTCTGGTATTTTATATTATGACGAAGAAGTTTCCAAATGTTTATTAGCGTTTCAGAAGCTAAGCCAGCTGATGCCAAATTACTAAAGTGTCTTTATATATATATATATATATATATATATATATATATATATATATATATATATATATATATTTATATATATATATATATATATATATTGTCTGCTAGAAGCAATTGGTCTCGTTTTTATTTAGACTTCTTCTGATGTATAAAAGAATATATTTCAAGCAAAAGTGTGTCGTGAGAACAGAAATGCCAATTTAATGTAAAGAGAGACAAAGATTGGTAATGAGTTGAAGAGTTTGATGGAAGAATGAGTGGGATAAGAAAACTTTCGTTACTTAACTTGGTGATGAAAAAGAAAGAAAATTAACCTGTTTGACATGAAATCCATAGAAATTCCAGAGACACTGCCAATAGAGTTTTTATTATTTTTTATTATTTCCGATCTGCACCGTTCGTCATTGTATTTATTTACAACTGAAACTAATTAATTGACTGTATAGAGATTTATATGATTGAATCAGTTTGGCGACTTTTATTTCTGTTTAAAATATATTTTTGAATTTTCTTGAACTTTATTCTGTTCAGTTTCTGTAGAAACTATCAAAACCTGATATCCATGATTAAAAACGCCTCTGGCATATAACAATTGTGTAATAATATTGACAACAACAACAATAATTAATTTTATGTATCAGTTTATTTTGTTTCTTTTTTGTGTATGTGTGTTCATTTATTTATTTATAAATTAATCAATTTTTTTCTTTTTGAATTAATTTTGGGCTATAACGTTAAACTTTTTTTGAATGTTCTTCCCCCTACTTCCAACGTGAAATATCAAAATGCACGAAAACCAATTATCAAAACCACTCTTTATTACATTGGTCTTCCCGCGGATTAAAAACAGACCGTGTCTCTCAATCAAATTGGGAGATCAAAAAATCAAAAACTGGAACAAAATCCTCAACTCACTTCAGTAGTTACAATCACAGCCCTGACCGACCAAGATATTCACTAAAACAAATAAAAACACAAGAAAAAAATGGCCACAAGAAATTTTATATGTAATCTTTTATGCAATTATCAAAGCATCAAAAGGAAATGTAACTCAAGCAACCTACAACATGGAGCGAAAAAGGATTAAATATACAAATAAACGTTTACATCTCAATAAATTAGCCAATATGAGAAGGTATATCATTAAAAGCAAGTGCGTAACAGATGATGAAAAAGATAATATCAAAGAAAAGGTACTTGTCGATATCCAACGAAATGAAAGTGTAGCACTTAAAATGAACGCACTTAATAAGGAAACAGATAATTCATTAAAACAATCAAGTGATGATTGTATGAAAACTCCAGCAATAGAAAATGAATACAAAAAATTAGACAATAGCCAACCTCAAATAGAAACCCTGACTACATAGAAAATAAGTTTAAAATCAACGAAACGAAGTAAAATATAATCTGACAACTCGTTAATATAACGAATACTGATATGAAAAACAGAGCACCTCTAAAAAGATAAAAAAAATGATAAAAATAGCATAACGTTGATTAAGGTTGCAAACTGTGCCATAGAAGATCTTCTACGAGGATTTAAACCAAATCTTACGCTTTTAAAGGAAATTATATATGTCACTGCTACAGTAATAAATCCAGTAATCATAACACATAAGCAATTCAAATGAAAATTAAGGATACAAAAAGAAACAATGGAATACAGAGGAGAAATATCCATATTTGATAAAATGAGTTTGGGTGTCAAAGTGAAAAACTAGGAAAGCGAGAAAAATAATAAGAAAATGTGCAATGACATGAATTGACAAAATCCTGATAACAAAAGAAAAAATCCATGTAAAGGCTCAGCATATTCGAAGATATGAAAAACGAAGAAAATTCTTTTGACACAACAAAATATTTCAAGACGACCCAAAACATTCTATCGAGAAATAAGAAAAGAGATAATAAATTTAAAGGAATCCCCCAGGGCTGAAGAATTCAAATCATTACGGAGTAATATATGGCACCATAAGAAATCATATTCTAAATAGCAAGGTGGATTGGAAATATAAAAAACACTTATAAAAAAATGAGTCACAAATGTACGAAGAGATTATAAATGCACTTAAGCATATTCATCAATGGAAATCACCTGGAATAGATAGAAATAGAAACTTTTGGCTCCACCACACATCAACTAATGAAGAAACTTTTTACAGAAATCATTAAAGAACATGAAATAGTGCCTGACTGACTCACAGAAGTCACATACTCGTTAAGAAAAGAAAAAGCTACGAACCAATCACATGCCTTCCCTCAACATATAATAACATCGATTCTAAACGAGAGAAATGTCAAATTCATAGTATGTAAGAATACCTTTTGATAGCATACCTCACGAATGGATTCAAAAATTTCTAAACGTTTTAAAGGTATTTCCAGTTATAATAACATTTCTAAGATATAAATGGAAACCTAGCATTGTAACCTCATATTAATCAATGAAAAAGGCATGATAATAAACAATAATTTAAATATGAACAAGGAAACTAATTTTCTCCTTTTTATATAGCTCTAATGACCCTCTCCATAGAACTTAAAAAACACAGACTCTGGATAAAAAATATTTCTAAAAAATAAATTACCTATTCTATATCTAAGATTTAAAGTTATATGCAATATCATGATAATATAAATCTACTAAGTACTATGAAAAGATTTAGGGACGATAGGATGCAGTTTGGCATGAACAAATGTTTAAATGTCACATCCAGGAAAGGCTCGCTCGTAAAGTCAAAAACCATTATTCTAGATATAAA
Source organism: Sepioteuthis lessoniana (assembly GCA_963585895.1). NCBI lineage: Eukaryota > Metazoa > Mollusca > Cephalopoda > Myopsida > Loliginidae > Sepioteuthis > Sepioteuthis lessoniana. The sequence goes on along the minus strand of OY757919.1, from coordinate 28,350,162 downwards.
CACGGAGGTTAGAGAGAACGCATTAAAACCTATGAATATGTAGGAATTCATGAAGCGAATGGTATTAATCATACTATAGATAACGTTAAAGTAAGAAAAGAATTCTATGGGAGAATAAGAACCATATTAAGAACAGAACTGAATGCAAAAAATAGTTATAGCAATTAACACTCTGGCAATACTAATTAGTACATAGCGTTTTAACATGATAAATTGGTCATTAGCTGAAATATGGGTGGATACTAAAATTTGGAAACTAATAACCTGCCACAGAATGCATCACTCAAGAGCAAATATAGAACATCTCTACACCAAGGGAGAAAATTTTGGAAGAGGATTAATCCAATCAGAATTGACCAACAAAACGACTATTATAGCATTAAAGAGAAACTTAGACACTACAATAGATTGGATGTTATTGTTAGTTAACACGCAAAACAAAGAAAGAAAACAATATTCAATTAAAAGTAATAAATTTGATAATCAACTCAACCTTATACCGAAAGAAATAAACATAAAAGATCAAGCAACAGATGCAGAAAAGCATAAATCAATTAGATACAGCCTGTGTGTGTGTGTGTGTGTGAGAGAGAGAGAGAGAGAGAGAGAGAGAGAGAGAGAGAGAGAAGGGGGAGGGGGGGGTTAATAATAGCTGCACAGGACCAAAGCCTGCCAACTAAAAACTATCAGGCAAACATTATAAAAAACCCCTGATGAAACCCAATATTGTGGAATTGTGCGAAGAAAACTCTGAATCAATTGACCAATGAGAGTTTGTTGACCAATCCTTACACCAACAAAATATAAAGAAAGGCATAATAAAAAGGATATTACATTCATTAGAATATATATATTCCCATGCTTAATTGTATGGTATTAAGCCAAAAAATTAAGAATAAAAGGTTAAGTGAAAGTTCTTTTTATATTTTTATCTGAAGAATACCAGACCACATCTGTGACAGGAGCAGAGATAATGATTAACACCTGGGTCGAGTATAGCCACATCATACTCACCATGAAAAATGACAAATCCAAATCCAAATCAACGTGGGACTCAGATTACAGATCTGAATATCTGGGTTAGGAGATACTCCCTTGATAGTCAACATGGGGAATCCGTTCGATGTTCTGTGAATGTTGGTTGTCATATTTTCAGGCACACAAAACAACAATTAAAGCTACAACTCAACCCAAGGATACCAACAGAGAAAATTGGCTAGAGAAGACCATAAAAATGTACTTCACTGTTATTTAAAGAACAAACCTACTCAAAGAGAGTATAGAAAAAGGATAATAGAAATTTTGGCAAAATCCACGTGATTTTATACCAGAAGCCAAGACTTTTTGACCAAGCTTGAATGATACTGAAGGAAGGTTTGTTTTTGTCATATACTTCCAAAAGGTAAGATAATGGTATTGTCTGTTTCCTATGAATAGCCAATCCTCAGACAATAGAGGGGAAAGCAAAATTTGAATAGGGTCACATTCCCGCCGTATCTCACGTTGCTCTGACCGGTTCGTGTGGCTTGCTCTCATGTCTTTGTCACGTCGGTCAAAGCCGCCTGACATGTGTGCTGGGAAGTCTAACATTCATGTCGGGTGGCTGAGACCGACAACTCCCTTGACCTCAGGAGACCGTCCCCCCAGGTTTTCACCCGATTCAGCTGGGTCAGGTTTATTACATGGCGCCCAAGCACACGTTTTTAGAGGAATGCCGGCGGAGCTAAAGGCATTTTTGGAACCGGCGGTGCAATGGATCCTCGACTTGTGTCCGGCCCCCACATCAAAGAAAGCCACGTGTCACACTTTGTCTTGGCAGGGGAGACAAACAAATGCCAACAAGACTTGTGAGTGCTACTTGTCAAGTAATGATTGTTCGTTCACTGTATCTTGTGTAGTAAAACCTACTTTCCTGTCAAACAACTTGATGTATTTTTCTTTTCTCTGCTAACTCGAATATATGAGTCACAATAGTTTTCTTACCTTGAAATATATAGACAAGTCATTAGAGAAGAATAGGAGCAAGATTTCTTTATCTGAATCGAAACACTGAAACTGAAAAGAAAGAGCCTCTTAACTGAATTAAAAAAAGACGAAAAACGAAACGCCACAGACCCCAGCACCACAAACAAATGTTGAATTTAAGAAGATAAAAAAAGTTAATTAAGAAAATCACGACTGAGAAAAAGATTACATTACTATTCATCAGGAACCAAGACTGGAAAAAAGTTAAAGTAGAAACCGAAAAGGTAAACAAATTATTAACAAAAATCCCCACGGATAACATTACTGAAATAAACGAGCTAATTTATACGGGAGTCAAAGTTGTCTATTATAAAATCGGAGTTCCCTAAGGAACCCAAACAGAAATACAAAATCTGGATGGGAAATTAGACTTGAAGGACAAGTAAAGAAACTGTGACAACAAGCAAACGTTCTAAAGAAAGAAAACATTCAAGTATAGCTTTGACATTAAATAAACCTCGAAATTTGATATGCCATTAAACAAGGAAACTAAACCAAACTAATATACCATTATCATCATGTCGCACTATCAGCACAGATATTTCTAACTCTCTCTCTCGCCACCCCTCCCGATCGTCCATTGCTTTTTGCAGGTCTTCAGGGCTACATCCAGTATCGCCACAGAGCTGCTGTATTTAGGTTCGAGCTGGACGTCCTGCTTTTGCTTGTCTTGAAAAGTTATTTTTTTCGGATGAAAAGCTTCTAATGTCATTTGAAAACAAAAAAGAACGAGCTTTTCTGACCCACTGAATTTGTGCAAAAGAAAAGAATTTCATTCAAACAAATACAAAGCTTAATTGAGATTTTTCCGCAATCGAATTTTCATTCTAAATAACTAAAGTAAATTTATACTCAAATTAATACAAAATTATTTTTTTGATCATCCAATGATTTGTTATCAATTACTTCTACCTTAAAAAATCTACATTTTAAATTTTGGATTTTACCAAGGTTCGAACTTCAGCCACACTGCTATATTTCAGCTAAACAGAAATAGCTAAAAAGATATAATTTTTGGCGAGAAACTTGACAAAAAACGAAAAATTACTTTTATGCCATATTTTTTCCTGTTTTTCTTAAGAAGGAATCTACCATTGGTTGGTATTCAATATGCAGGTTGCCTAAGATTTAAAGAAATGCCAAATATAAATACCAAGCCGAGTTCAAATTCTGGTCGAGATAATTTTTGTTCAATTTATGCAAATATTCTTGGGAATGGGATGAATTTTTCTTCCTCCCAGTTTTTGGTTAAACAATAGAAAACACAGAACTCTCTTGCTTTGGTTGATTATCAGTCTCAGAGAAGGACAATAAATTAAAACTTTTCCTTTTGTGTGGTTATACTCATAGGAATGAATTTGGAAGTAAACCCAAACTCACATGGCAAGCTGTACTGGGCCTAACTCTTGCAACCTATTGCTAGAATGGGAAAAGGAAGCTTGCTGCATGGGCATTTGCCTGTCTTCCGTTCAACTTTCTTCAGGCTTTTGTTCTGAAGAGCAAACAAAACTGTCTAGGCACAAGTCTTTCAAGACAGATGCTTCAGAATTTTTTATATAAACAAACACATGAGCGTATATAGACATTATACCCGGCTGGAAAATTATACACGCACAGACTTACATGGCATGAATTTTTCTCTTGTAAACCAGACTTTTCTCTCTAAACTTTGTAGATCACCTAAACCTGTTGATGAGGATTAGAATGTCACCTGCATTCCCAGCAGAAGGATAAGACCTCCACAAGAAAAGAAAAGGTTTTCCTTGATATGATACTAAACTCTATCCAGTAGAGAGGCTCAAATTCTGGAGCTCTTCATTATCACTGGTTCCAGCTCCATTTAACAGGAATGATAGAACTTGTTAGGTCAAATAAATGTAAAAATGTACAAAATTACTATTTTCGGATAGAATAATTGAAACCATATAATCATGAGCAAACATTATAATTATTATTTCACTTCTTGAAAGTTGTTCACATTAGTTTTAACTGGTGGCTGTTTCACTGGGGTCTGAGTGATTTTTTTACGGAAAAGAGCTTTTTTTGGAAAAGGTGATTGGAGAACTGAACAAAAAACGAAAAGAAGGCTTTTTAACTGCTGTATGGCGATTAAGAAGGACCTCTCAACGTCAATAAGAAAGCACGCTAATGAATTGAAAGTCCACGAGAAAACTGAGGACCGCAATTAAACAAGATTTAGGCCCAGACCTTAAGCTCCATGATTACGCAATATGGGGCGTTTTAGAAAACTAAACAAATGCAACTTCCCATCCAAATATTGGTTCCCTTTAGACTGCAATTGAAGAGGAATGGAATAAAATGCCTGAAGAATTTATTTCGAAGGCATGCAAATCATTTCGAAGATGTGTTGATTCAATAATAAAAGAAATGGTGCCCGTATTGAGTAAATTTACTGTTTTGTGTTTATCTTTTTAATTTTTAAAATTAAAATTAATCTTGTTTTATAATCGAGTCGTTTATTATTATAATAGAATATCCCTAATTTTGCTACTGCAAACTCTTCTACTACTACTACTACTACTACTACTACTACTACTACTACATTAGTATAGTTACTTGAACGAATATAAATGTGTATAAATTATTTGTCTTAGAAACACTTGAATCCAAAAAACTGTATGCAAATAATTTGCATTCGAAAGGAAGACTTGATATTACTTTATGCTGACAAAGGACAAAGTGCCATTAAAAAGACAATGCAAAATATAGTTGTGGTTGCAGCCATTTCAAATGAATATAATTTCGGCATTAAATAACCCTTACGGAGTTGATATGCTATTAAAAAACTAAGCCAAACTTAGAAGATCACCGGTCTTGAAGAATTTAAAAATTCTGAAAAAAAACCCTCCGAAACCACACGCCTTGTTTCCAATGCGCTTTGTTTTACGCAACCGAAAAATGATTTGTAATGAAAAGAAATTAGAATTTGGAAGATCAAGAAAAATAACCTTCCTACTTAATGACATCTTTGAGGGGGAAAAAAGAAGAAATTTTTCATAAATACAAACGAAGTCGAATATCTAAATGCAGTAGGGGAATTATATTGTAAATTGAGTTACCATGACCAGAAAAATATGGCAAACACTTGCACGTGACATACGCAACTACTGGTCAGGTGTTTCGACCTTATTTGGTCTCATCAGCAGTGTATACAGTGATCTCCCCGACTGGAGATCGAACAAGCGACCGCAGAGCCGAAACTCTACCACTGAACAACCAGTCCACACCAGATAGTAATTTCATTTACGATATAATTCCTCTTCTTAAAAAAGAAAATCCACATCTATTTCCTTGGGTGCCATGTGGACCGGTGACTCTGCAGTCCAGTGTTTCCGTATGTCACGCGCAAGTGTTTGCCGGAATTTCTGATTATGGTAATTCAATTTCGAATATTTAAATCGTTTAGTTTTTAAGTTCAAGTTTTATTTACATGTTAAGCCAAACATGTGGAATTCATTAACTCTATAGTCTTGATATGTAAACAGTCATGAAATTACAGTGTAATTCTAAATGTAATTCCAGATTTTGAATCGTTCAAAGAAACAATCACAGACACAAAACCTGGAATTAGCCAGAGCCATAATTCAAACGCCACCTGACTAGGACTGAAATGTTCGAAACATGTGTAGCGTAAGTATAAAAAAAATTCTAAATATCAAATTTGAAATCCTCTGTGGACCTATTCATTTGAAAATATTTACTTTTCTTGCATTGGACAGTTTCTAACAGGCAATATATATATATATATATATATATATATATATATATATATATATATATATATATATATATATATATATATATGTTTATTGTTCCTACTAGCTCACTTGGTGAGTTAATGGAGGATCAAATATTGCAGTATTGTTAGTGTTCAATATCAATGATTGAGCATATATATATATATATATATATATATATATATATATATATATATATATATATATATTACATGGTAGTGTCTGTGACCTTGGGTTTCATGCATTTTGCAATCTATTCAAATAAATCCTAAAAATGTTTAAGGGAGGCAATCAGAAACAAATTAGAATCTAAAGAAGTTGTGTCCCTTTGTTCAAATATATCAATTGCAATTAACATTTGTGCGTGATGCAACTGTTATTGTCGTAAAGCAATTAATTGACTTGATGAACTGAATTCAAATCCTGCTTGTGTTTTACTCCACGCAAAAGCCCCTGTGAAGGGTGCGAATCCCTCTCTATCTCAGCCAGGGGGGAAATACTTCTCTTGGCAGAATTATGGAATGAGCACAATGAGAGGATGTTTACTTTTTTCTTTTTTTTCACTGATTTTTCTTTCGCAGAAAAAAAAAGAAAAGAAAAGAAAAGCAGAAAATGGCTTACGAATAAAATAAAATGTTACCAGTAAATATCAGATCTAATTTCACACACATATTCTGATAAAAACTCGCACAGTTTTAAAAATTTTACCTGAAATGAGGTGGGCGATAAAGATTTGTGTTGAAGATTATAAAATCTATTTAGTTGTCAAAATTTCTGAGACGAAGCTTGATGATTTTTATAATTAAGGGTTTTTGGACTCTTCATCTTCATTGCTATTTCCACAACGTTTCGGCCGATATGTTCTCCGGCCTTCTTCAAGTGTTTGTCGAACTCGGGAACCTACACGGAACTTTGAACTACGTCCTTCAATACTGGCAAGTCCTCTTCCTCCCTCTCTTCTTGACACATATAGTATGTCAACGTCATCTCTGGGATGTAATGCCTTATGCATAGTCATTAGTTTTCTTGTTCTTTGGTCCATTTTTTAAGTTCTTCTCTAGTCCACTTCAAGAATGGTCTCGCGTATCTAACAAGAGAGACAGCCTAGGTATTTATCCCTTTGACAAGGTTCCTGCTATAGACCTTTGTCTCAAGTAATTTTCTGGTTCTTCTGAGATACTTTAAAAAATGTTTCCTTTTTATTTCCTCTTGTTTGATGGTGTTAGCTTCCAATATACCCAAGAATTTGTAGGTTTCCTTTTCTCCGAGCGTTCTGATTACTTAATTTGGTAGTTCGACTCCTTCTGTCATGTGTCGTTTGTCACTTTTCACTACTAGCATGGCACATTTTTCTATGTCAATGACTCTTCCCAGTATTTATTATTATTATTATTATTATTATTATTATTCCATTAGAGTTTTTCACATCAGCGTCAGCTGATGGTTTTTCATAAGAGTTTGAGTGACAGCAAGTCTCCTCAAGTCTCCTTGACATTTCTCAGTATTCTGGCCGTCTTCAATAATGGATGGTCTCCACTCACTCGCTAACTTCCAAGTCCTATAGGCCCTTTTATAATCCTTTCGTTACTGTGCCAAAAGCACCAATCACAATTAGTACAATCGTCAATTTCATGTTCCACAGTTTTTCCAACTCTCTAGCAAGGTCGAGATACATATCCTTCTTTTCACATTCTTTCAGTTTTATTCTGCGGTCAGCCGGGACAGCAAAGTCGATAATTTTGCAAATTCTCTCTTTTTTAAAATTATTATAAGGTCTGGTCTTCTGGCCGCGATTGGTTGATCCGTCTGTATGTCAAAGTCTCATAGGAATTTGTGTGTGTCATTTTCTAGGACAGGTGCTGGGTTGTGCATATACCATTTGTTCGTATGTCAAATTTAGATTTCTGGCACATTTCCCAGCGGATCACCTTGCCAACCCAGTCGTGTCTAGTCCTGTACTCTTTCTGTGCTAATTTGCTGCATTCGCTTATTAATGATTGATCGTTTCATCTCTGTCACCATATAGCCTACACTTGCTATTTTGTTGAGTCTTATCTATTCTCGCTTTGATATGATTGGTTCTTACGGCGTTGTTTTGTGCTACTATTTGGAGAGATTCTGTTTCTCTCTTAAAGTTTCCTTTTCTTAGCCATGTCCAGGTTTTGTTGCGTGAGATGTTGCTTATTAGTCGTTTAAAGCGACCATAGAGTTGTTTTTCTTCCCATTTTTGTTTCCTAGTTATTGTCAATCTATTATTTATCGTGTTGTCAGTATTGTTTCTGATGGCTGTAATCAGTTCTCGTTCGTGTTTTCCTATGTAGTCTTCGAGTCGTTGTATCGATGCGTCAACGCTGTCTTCGATACTGGTAAGTCCGCTTCTTTCCTCTTTTCTAGATACATATAGTCTGTCAACGTCGTTGGGATGTAATGCCTTGTGCATGGTCATTAGTTTTCTAGTTCTTTGGTCCATTTGTTTAAGTTCTTCTCTGGTCCACAAATATATATTCCTTTGATAAGGTTTCTGCTAAAGAGTTTTGTCTCAAGTAGTTTTCTAGTTCTCCTGAGATATTCTTTTTGAATTTTATCTTTCATTTGCACTTGTTTGATGGTGTCAGCCTCCAAGATTCCCAAGCATTTGTAAGTTTCGTTTTCTCCAAGCGTTCTAATCTTGTCTTGATTTGGTGGTTCAATTCCGTCAGTCCTATGTCGTTGGCCACTTTTTATTACAAGCATGGTACATTTTTCTATCCAAATTCCATTCCTGTGTCCTGACTGTATGTTCTAACTGTGTGAATTAGGGTTTCCAGATCTTTTTCATTTTTTTTGCAAATAGTTTGATGTTATCCATGTTCATAGGTGATTGATCTTTTTTTTGCGATCTACTAAGTTTGTATCCGGTTGCGCATTTTCTGAGTCTTTGGTTAAGTGGCATCATAGCAATTATGAATAATAAGGGTGATAGTGCATCTCCTTGGAAAATACGTCTTTGGATCTTTGTTTCAGCCAAGCTTCTTCTTCCTGCTGTCAATTCAACTCTCCAGGTTTTCATGGTTTTCTCGATGAAGTTTATGACTTCATGTCATATTTTGTATATTTTGAGACAGTTTATTATCCAGCTTTGTGGAATCATATATACTTTTTTGTTGTCAATCCAGGCCAAAGCTAGATTTTTCTGTCTGGTCTTGCTTTCATTTAGGATGTGTTATTATTATTATTATTATTTTACTATAACATATTAAGTGGTACGAGGGAAACCTGAAGTGAGAGAAATCTGAGATGATTTTGATGGTAGAAAAAAAAATCCGTAAGGATTTTAGAAGAACAAAATGAGTACATTGATTTTAGAAGAATGATAAAATACGTTGTCAAAATGGAAAAGCAAGAAATATAATTTATTTTTTGGCAGGGCAGAAAAACGAAATATGGGAATTGTTTTTTTCTTACCAGAAAGAGAAAAGAGAGAGAAAGTTGAATATATATTTTGAATTGTACTAGAAGTGTCATTAAAAACAGCGAAACCAAAACAAATGAGGTCACATAAAGGGGTCAATCGCGAACCAGGTGCAGATGTGATTTTGTTTGGGGAAAATTTCAAACCCTGAGGATGGACTCTGTGACTTGCATGACGTGACGTATTAGTTATGTGACGGAGAGGGCCGCTTACTGCGGGGAGAGGGCACAGTAGCTGACACGTGGAAATGGGAAGAAACCCCCTCCCCCTTTAAGTAACGGTCACAGAGAGTCACGGTTGAAGTAGGAGATGAGCAAGCATGGCTGGATTTAATTACTGAAATGTAATTTAGAAGAAAACCATTGATGTATGCTATAAAAATCTGTATTGGACTGTAAGTTTATATATATTGGAATAATTAAAGAGCTGACGAGGCCCTCTAGCATTGTTATAGCAACTGGTTTAGAAGGAAATCTGTAAATTTAAAAACTGAAGGGCATTGTTTGGGAGAATCTGTGACACATTGGTGAACTATTCTTCTGTTATCAGCTCATGTGTCTTGTTCTACACAAGGTTTATCACTCTGAACAAATCACCCGTGTAAGTAGGCCAACATCTCTAGCTGAACTGTTTGGACCTCATATGATGAGATGAATGGGAGATTCCATTATCTATCTATCTATCTATCTATCTATCTATCTTTTAGATTATTAGTAATTATTGATTTCTATTCTTTATTTACTTCTTTACTTTATTTTTCTTTTTTTTTTTTCATTTTTATGTTTCAGTGGTTCAGTTTGAAGCTAGTGAATGATCTTTCCAGCATTTTTCACATGGCTAGACTTGATAATTATTCCTTAATGCATGTAAATTCAAAGAGATTAATTAATGATTTATTTGAAACATACGACTTTTGAAAGAGTTTATGATCTGCAAATTTTTTGTCCAGATTAAACTCAGTATAAAAAAAAAGAAAACTTGTAAAAATTATCTTAATACAAACAAACACAAAAACAAATAAAAAGCAATAAAAAATTCAGTGAAAAACTGAACCATTCTTTATTATTGCCACAAAAGTTTATGAAATTACAATGGCTTTGATATGCTTAGGAAGTAATTATTTTCCTTGATTTGTTGTAAAAGTTCCCTTATTTCTGATCTTTTGGTACTCCTGGGAATTTAAAAAAAAAAATGGACCTTCCATGACAATGGCAGAGAAGCTTGTTTCTTTCAAGGCCATTTCTTTGATTCAGATTCCTATAGTTTAATTTGAATGTTGAAAAATATATTGATCAAATACATTATGATAAATAAGCAAGAAAATGAAGATATTTGTTTTTAAAAAGTGTGTAATGGTGATGCATCTGTGAGAGCAAGTTTATTATCACTTGTTTAAAGAATGCTGATATTTGATATCAAATCACCGTCAATTTATAGGGATTTTATTATAATTGTTTGAAAAATAACAGCAGCAATGGAACATAAACAGTCTAAAAAATATTGCCAAAAATCAAAGAATAAAACTCTTTTAAAAAACTACCTACTTTTGAGGATTTTGTTTTACATTGTAAATTTTAACATTGTACATGTTCAGTTTTGAAATTTACTTTGAAGGTATAAAACCAGCTGATTAGCCTAGTGGGTAGTGTGTTTGCCAATGATCCAGGAAACCTGGGTTCAATCCCAGGTCATGTCATACCAAAGACTTTTAAAATGGTACTTGATACCTCCTTGTTTAACACTCAGCAATATAAAGTACGTATCAAGGGTAAAGTGGAGCAATCCAGAGAAAAGAGTAACGCCCTTCCCTACACTTCGGTGTAGTAGCTATTGAAAAGGGAGCTTTCTGATCGCCCTCGTCTACTGTATCTAACTTTACTTATATTGGGAGTTATCTCCCTTGGTCAGATATACAAAGATTTTTTTCGATATCATGAGTACACATACAGAGATTTCATCATCATCATCATATCGTGCTGGCAGCACGGATATCCCTGACCCTCTCTCGCCACTCCTCCCTATCGTTCATCGCCCTAGGTAGGTCTTCAGGACAACAACCTGTATCCTCACATAGCTGCTGAATGTACGTTCGTGCTGGTCGTCCTGCTTTTGCGCGGCCGTGTGTGGGGATCCATAAGAGTACATCTCTTATGAGTTCATCTCTGCTTCTCCAGCAATGTCCTGCATGTCTGGTTCGCCTAAATTGTAAATTGGTTTGAAAATTTCCTTATTTTCTGAGTACATTTATTTTGATAGTATTATACTAAAAAAATTTCACAAGGATGAGGAATTTTTACTGTGTTAACACAGAAATAAATAAATATCAGATAATTCTAGATGGATGCTATCTTTCATACAACTTTGCAGATCAAGGTAACCAGATTTATCTCCTCTTCACTATGTTTCAATATCACTAAGCAACCTATGAATCATATATATTTGTTTATACCTGTATTTCTTTAAAGGCTTCTTAAATTTCACAAATTATCTTGAAAAGCTAATCTATTCACTGCCTTTCACGTATCTTGAAGGGAAAAGAAAGGAAAATTAGTGTTTTAACATAACCCACTTTGAAAACTTTTATACAAAAAAAAAGGAAGATCACTTTAAAAAAATACTTGTTTGGTCATTAATATCTGATTCATAAAAAAAGAAAGGATGTTTATTTTGTTAATATTTGTATATTTACTTACTTCATCCTTGCTGTATTATATCCATATTAAACGAACTGAAAAACTTGAAAAAAGAAGAAAAAAAAGAAGAAATTTGAGATATTTTAGTTTTGATATTTTCAAAGTACAATGCGACTGCCAAAGATTAAGAAATAAGAACCTTTGGTAGGAATCTCCCCCACAAAAGTTAACATTTCACATAAGCATCACAGTTGTCTAATTATCAACTTGTTACAGAGATTCATACCACTCTATTGCATATGATCATCAAAATCTTCTTGTGTTATTTACAGTTATGTATTATAAATGATATATCTGAAGAAGTCAAAAATTTGAACACTTGTAAATCATCATGAGTTCAAAAAAAGTTAATACAGCTTAGCGCCAGTCACAAAGAATGTTAAAATGAAGTTGAAGACAATGTTGAACTGCTTTAGGGAGTCCAGTTTCAGTTTTGGAATTTAGATTTATCATTTTCATGGACTGGTTGCCTACCAAGACAATTGTTAATGTAAATAATGAAACTGTGATTAGACAAGGTTCCCACTGAGAAGAAATTCTAAGTTGTCTCCCTTGAATTAGATTGATTTTATTTTGAACATTTTTAATAGTAAAATTTTTTAGATCTTTGTAGCAATCAGTGTAGCCATATACATTTGTTTATACCTTCATGGCTTTAAATCTTTTTTAAATTTCTTCAATTACATAGTGTCTTTAAAAGGGTCTATCAATATCGACTAGTATTTTCTATAATATTAATTTTTTCAGTTGCTTTTTTTAATTGTATCTAATTTGGATCCATATAATAAAAAAGGCAACCACAAACTTAAGATGAAAGAAAATAAAAAACATAATTAATAATTAGAATGATCTATGCTGCTTAATCTAAAATAGAATAAATAAAAGATTCTATTTATGCAACTAGTATAAAAATGATTACAATAAAAATGACACTGAAAGAAATCAAGAAAAAGGGAAAGTTTAAAAGGTTACATTTTAGCTTCTGCCAACACAGATGGGTAGAACAAGCTGGTCCACTTAACAAGACTTTTCCTGAGACAAAAGGAACATGAGTTCAATTCTCGCTAAGAGCTTACCTTTTTTTTATTATTTCTGATCACCACAGTTTCCTTGTTGCTATAGATTGATCACCTGAACCAGTTTTAATGAAAAAGAGACTAGAATATTTATTTGTCTAAAGAGATGAAGTTTTATAGTTTTTATCATTTGGAAAATTGTCTTCATTTTTATTTTTCACAATGTTTTGCCTGATGCATCCTCCTTTTGGTGTTTCCTGTTGAACTCAGGAGTCTTTATAGGCTACAAATTTTTTGCCAATGCATCCTTCAGCCTTCTTCAGGTGGTTCCAGTTGAACTTAGGATCCTACAGGGAAGTTTTGATCAAAGTTTTAATCCATGAAAGTTGATTATTCTAATTCCATTAACCAGGTAAAAGTGTTAAGATATAGTAAGTATTCCTTCTTATTTACCAGTTGTCGGGATTAAAATTGCAACCTTGCAAAAAAATAAAAAATTGCAAAATGACCAAAGGTAAAAATCAAGCATAATTGTTATAAGTTGTATTGTGTAGGTTGATAAAGACATTAGGTTTATAAGTCAAAAAAATTCACTCTGCATTGTACTGCAGGACAAATGGCGTAGTGGAATTTGGTTTAAAATGCTTTCAAGTGAAATTATTTGGAGTGTTCTAATTTTATCAGAATTAGAATTCCATAAATTCCATGGAATAAGAGGTTCCTCCTCACTCAAAAAATTCCTTTATTTATTGAATAACCCTCATATATATGATAGGTCCCTCATTCTTAAAAAAATCCTTTATTCATTGAATGACCCTCACATATATAAAAAGATCCTTTATTTTCTGAATGAGCCTCATATATATATATATATATATATATATATATATATATAATCGGTCCCTTCCCACTAAAAAATCCCTTATTCATTGAATGACCCTTATATATATAATAGGTCCCTCCTCATTCAAAAATTTTTTCCTTATCTGTAAGTATATTTCATTTCTTATCTAAAAAACAAAAATGAAAATCAACTAAATATCACATTTTCATTCAATTACTCATGGTTGAATTATATGACATGTTATGTTAACTACAGAATTTCTCATTACTTTGTTGTGAGATTGCATGACTAATAAATTGCACACACACACACACACACACACACACACACACACACACACACACACACACACACACACACACACACACACACATATATATATATACAATGATATATATATATATATATATATATATATATATATATATATATATATATATATCATTGTATATAATTACCTAACATGTGTATGTGTATCTACATCAGATTTGGGCAAAATTATTTTTGTAATTAATAGAAAATCTCAAAATTACTGAGTGATAAAGTTTATTTTAGTTTCAAATATTATTCATACAACCAAAGTATTTAGAAATTAAAAGAAATATAGAAATTAAAAGATTCGAGTGATGTTGCTTCATAAATGTTACAGGAAAATTATTCAGATTCTTCATGCCATTTGTACAATTGTATACAATTCTGTATGACAAGTTTGTTGTCATCAGGATTCAAAATTTGTGCAAAATAGAAAGCAAATTTAAGTTTGTTAAGAGAGACTCTTTTTTGATTTGTTAATGTTTTATACATAAAAATGTCTGCTCACATTTACAGATTGAAATGCATACATTCTTCTGGCAAATTTCTAAAAAAAACTATCAAATTTCTCTCTATTTGTACTATAGGACCAACGTTTTGTGCTGTAAAGAAAGAAGTCCGCAGAAAAAGAAATACTCAAACTCGAAGGTAAGGGCAGAAAATATAGCAGTCGTTTATTATTCAGCTATGATTGCTGCAACTCGAAAAGTTCATTTTAGTTGCGTCCTTCTTCTCCCTTCCTTTTGGTGGTGACGGGGTGTGGGTGAGAGCTGGCTGTTTGACACATGCCAGACAGATAGGTTGTAGCAGACTGGGGTAGGACGGGTCGGGGCCTCCAGAACCTTTAACGCACCCGTTTTGACAACTGCTTTCAACTCTGCTAAAATCTTGTTACGTGTTTTCTTATATAGAGATTTTGGAGAACAAATTGAAGATCCTCGAATGTTCGATGTCACCAGTGAAACATGTGATAATACATCTGTGATTATTTTAAAATCACGTCTAACTTTGCTGATCATTCTGCCCGCACGCGCTAGTCTTGTGACACCTTCACTAATTGACAACAGCGCCCGTCCGTAATATTACATATTGAGTGAGGCATGTCAAGGGTGACCTGAAGGCTCCCTTTTCAATAGGTACTACACCAAGATGTAGGGAAGGCACAACTTCTTTCCTTAGATTGCTCTATTTTACCCTTGATATGTACCTTATAATGTTGAGTGTTAAGGAAAGAGATATCAAGTACCGTTTTTGGAGTCTTTAGTATGATGCGACCTGGGATTGAACCCAGGTCTCCCAGACCATTGGCAAACACTCAACCCACTAGGCCAATGAGCCGGCTATATTTTGAAAAATTTTCTTCAAAATATTGTTTTTCTTAGAGAGTGATTTTTTCCTGGTGATTATTCGATATGGCTTCAATATTAGTTATCTAATATTGAATAATTGGCAAATTGAAATATTCTTTCAAAGATTTAAAATCAGTAAACAGCCTTAAAAAATCCTCTTTTAAAATAGATAACTGCTAACTGTATTACTCTAAACAGAATTGTGGGACAGTTTGTATCACTCAGTCAGCAAGTCTTCTGAAGTTGCATAAAATGCCCTACTCCCAAAAAGGGTTGTTATGGGTCCAGCATTAAACTGCATCCAGTTCTGCAGCTCTGGATTCCCTTATTTGTTGTCATTACTCTCAGATCTCTTCTAATCCAAAATGGTAATACCTGTTTGGGTGCTATTTATTGGTCAAGTAGATCTTTTGGAAAATTATTAATATTTGATAGAAACATTTGATACTACGTAACTGGGCAAATTATTCATATGAAGAATAATCATTTAAAGTAATAATTGTTTATTAATGATTATAATCTTTAATTACTTGAAACCATATAACTACTTTAAAAAAGACTGACTTATCATTAAATAAACCAATAAGTTTTAGTATGCGTTGAAACCAATCAACAAATCAATTAAACTTGTTTTTGCAACTAGAGAAAATATATAAAGTTGTGCTCACTTGGTTGTTTGGAAAAAAATGCTAATATCATTTGAAATGATCTAATTTTCATAACCAATGTGTAAAATCATTCTTGTCTTCTATCCAAATTTTTAGTTCATTCATATGCATTAAGCAATGGAATAATGATTCAGTGTAAAGTGGCTGTACCTTTATTATTTCACCATTAAAGTAGTTTTATGAGGCCAGCTTGTTTTCCTGTCTATAAAACTGGCCCATTTGTTATGAACTTGTTCCAGTTTAAACCAGATCTATCCAAGCAATCTTTAACATTGTCTAAAAAATCATAGGCAGTTATAGTTTCCTTTAATGGTTCAACTGACAGCAACTTTCCATTGATTGCAAAATTATTATCAGTTCCTTTAATAAATATTAATAGTTATTCTCTGTCTTGTGCATCTCATCCAGTGAGTACCAATTGTTAACCTCAAATATTTGCTCTTATTGATCCTGTAAAATGGTATCAATTTATAATTATTTAGCTTTGGTTTTTACTTTTACTTCTGGGCACTCAATATGAATAAAATTAGGGGCCTAGGTATGACACTAAACTATATTCGGTGGTGAGGCTCCAGTTCTGGAGCTTTAAGTAGTGTGGATTCAATCCTTCTTTGCTATTACTCTTAGTTCCACTCTGATATTACCACTTCATGGTAATATCTGTTAGAGACCCATCAATCAGTTAAACAGATCTGTTTAAAAATCATTAGTATTCGATAAGAAGGCTTGAAATCATATAACTATGTGCAAACAAATAATAATTTTCATCAGTGTATATAAATAAAAAGTGTGATTGAAAAATTTTTTTCAATGAAACCTTAAAAATATAAATAGTTATGATAACAATCAAGTATTTACAAAGGAATAAAAGCTGGGCATCAAATACCTCATAAGGGGTTGACATGACATTAAATAAACCAGACCAAATCAAAGCCAACCAATCAACAGCATTAAGTATACATTCCTTTAAAAATTCTCCTTCAGAAAATGCTTTGCCTTTGTGGTAGCATTTTGTATAGTTGTATTTTTTATAAAGATTTTGCTCACATCTGGTGTCTGTATATATATATTTATATATATTTATATATATATATATATATATATATATGTTTGTGTGTGTGTGTGTATATGCATAATACACACACACACACACACACACACACACACACACACACACACACACACACACACACACACATATATATATATATATATTTGTGTGTGTGTATATACACAGATACATATATGTGTGTGTGTGTAATTTTAAAAAATCTCTTTTGATATATAAATAATAAATATACAGATGTATGTGTCTGTGTATATATATATATATATATATATATACACACACATATATATATATATATATATATATACATGTTTATGAAACATGTAGTTTGTTGTAAAATTGTTGGTTTGTTTTATCTTTGCCTATATAAGTAATTTTCTTTATTGTGATTTTTAAATTCATTTTCTGGTGATTATTTTAATTTTTTTCCTCTTTTAAGACTAGTACTATATCTGTTCTAAAATAGTTATAGTATTTGCATCTCATATAAATTTCACATACTAAATGTAACAACTATTATGAAGGAGGCAGAATAAACTGTAAGATATTATTATTTTTTGAAAACTTTTTTCATAGTTTTCCTGGAAGAAGAGACGAAAATTTGCTGGATCGAATTCAGATTTTATTTAAATTTATTTCCAGAAATAAAGTTCAGTGATAACTTGTAATTTTCTTTTTCTCCCAAATTATCTAATTTGATGACTCCAGATTTTAAAACATTCCTAACTATTCCCTTTGTGGAATAATAGTATATGACCTTACACACCCTGTCATGAGTTCTTAGTGAGTCTTATTCTCTTCAGGAATCTAATATTTTTAACCCTGTTCCAGACTAAGATATGTTTAAAAATTAATTCGTTATTGATTATGAAGCTAAGTTCTAGAAACTTGTCTAACAGAACAAGACTTTTTAAGTAAATTCAGTTTTTAATGGGAGCTGCACACTTGTGGTTTTATGTCAGATTTCAAAACATCACTAAAAATATTGTTATTTATTAAGTTTTGCTTAATCTGGTATACATGACTTAAATTATAATCATTTGTTCCTTAATGGTCATCCATTTAAGTTCTGAATAGGCTTATTGGTACTTGATGGGAACCAGTGCTTTCAGTATGACTTGACTGTAAGTTATCATTTATAATATGCTTCTGAAATTCAGGAGGGAGCCCCTATGGCATTGTGGCTAAAGTGCTGAACTGCAGTCTTGAAGAGAGCAAGTTCAAACTCCAGTTGCACTATTGGATTCACTTTTGGATTAATATTCTTTGGAAAAGTATGAACCCTTTTATCACCAGTTCTGGTTTTAATAGTATCACTGCTGTTCTTCGACAGGGCTGGCTTTAGTATTAAATAATCCAGGAAGGTTGATATGCCATTAAAAACAAACAAAACTGAAATTCATTACATTTGTATTGAAGAATGCAGGAATTTTCAGAATCAGTTTTTATTTTGCAGTCCTGTTTAGTATTAATATTCATGAAGTTTGCTTTTGTCAGGCTCAAGGCCATAAAAGTCGGCTTTATTTTGTTACATATGAAGCTTACCTAACATAAAAAGCCATTAATGTCCTTGATATGACACTAAACTGCATTTGATGATGAGGCTTCAGTTCTTGTGATCAGGGGAATATGGAGTACCTCTTAATTGTCATTACTTCCAAGTCCACATTGACCTGAAGAGGTAGTATCTGTTAGGATCCCATCTATTAGTCAAATAGATCAGTTTATAAATCATTTGCAAATGATTGGACCTTGAGCCAAAAAAAAAAATGAATAAAATCTTTTAAGAAACAACAAAACAAAAATATGAATATGAACATACAATGAACGTGATTCCCAAACCTCTTGGCATAAAATAATCCTAGACGGGTTGACCTGTCGTTTGAACTATGGTGTCCCTGGGTCAAGCTGTGTTGCCGTTTGCTATCTAACTCTATTCCGGGTTATTCTATTCCTATCCCACTTTTGTTTTGTTGGTTTATATTTCTTGGATAAGAAGGCCATGAAAGAATTATATGAAAGAAGATAGAAACAGAAAGGAGACGAAGACATTTTTTAAATATTTTCCCTTTATTTCTGGGTTCAACAACAATTCAGTGAGTGAGGAAATTCTTCCTGAATACAATTGAAATGGTTGAATCCTTCAGACAAGGTGTTAAAAATGCGTTATTCGTTTTTTGTGTATATATCTGTCCTTATTCGGTATTTAAAGCTTTAACAACGTGTTCGGTATATAAAGCTTTTGCGATGTGTTAGTTACTTTTGGGAGTTCATCTAAGTACGGTGTTTTAGTCATGGGTCGGTAGTGAAAGATACGACTACTACCAGTGGAAGGGTTAGTCAATGCGCCGTGTAATGATGGGCGCATGGCGTCCCCCACCAGTTAGCAAGAACGATCTAGGTGTTGGCACTCCGCTGGTCGCTGCTGAAAAAGAAAGAGATTCCTCTTTTTGTCGGGACGGTCCCTTTTCTTTGCGCATGTGTTGCCCCTATTCCAGTCAGAGGCCTCTGGGAGCTTCTGCATATTTTAATTATTTTAATTCAATTTAATTTATTTATCTATTTATTCTCAACAAAACCAACCAAAGCAATTAAGATACACCTTTCTGTCTCTGTAAAGTTTTTTAAAGACACATCGAAATAAAGTAGAATTCTGTTTTTCTCAAATAAAAATAATTTAGCTGAAATGTTAATCAATTTAGTCAATCAAGTGTGACATAAAATTGATCTAATTATCATTGATCATGATTTAAATTTCAAGCAAAAATATGAGAAGTGAGATTCTTGCTTAAATCCATGTTTAGTTACGATCAAAGTTTAAACTCTAAAGATTCTGTTTGAAAGGTGAATTTAGAGTGTTAAAATTAATTTGAGACTTTACGAAATGAAAGAGTTTGAAGAATTGTGGTTTTAGGACGACAGCAAAACAAGAATGTTGGTAATTAAAATTCTCATATAATTTTCATTATCTAATCACTCGTTCGACTGGACAATGGTCAGGCTTGATTTGTGGACGGATTTGACCAACTGAAAAAGAAGAGTTGTAAAACTTATCAAACAAAACGATTATATATTGGTCTTTTTAATCATTGAAATTCCATTAACGACACAGAAATGAGCTGAACTTTGGTAATAGAATGAGATGCCTGGGGTACATATTCCGTTTTTGTTATTCTGAGATTAAAAAAATGACTTTTGACGAAAACTAGCTGTCGGCTATTTGACAAAGACAACGATCAACTGTGATTGGCTGTGTGTGTGTGTGTGTGTGTGTGAGTTGGATTTAATATCTAGAGATGAAAAACTGTAATTTGAACCTGTGATCATGTCAAATAATCACTTTAATAACTGTCATGACTTTTTCAGCCTGGCTTGGATTGAAAATGCACAAGTAATTTTATTGGGCTGTACATGACCATTTCAGCAAGGCATTCACAGATGTAAAAATGAAAGGGAAATGCAAAAAAAAAAAAAAAGTGGGAAAGATAAAATTCAAGAAAAAAAAAAAACAATTGTAGAAGCGATAAATGAATAAAGTGACAAAAAAAGATAACGACAAGAAAATGTAATAAACATTGACGAAAAGAGCGTAAAAACATGAAAGAGAAGAAAGAAAGAAAGAGAAAAGGAAAGAAAGTAGATGTAGTAATAATTAGGAATAAAAGTAGAACTAGACGGAATAAATAAAAGACAGACAATAAAGAGAGAGAGAGAGAGAGAGAGAGAGAGAGAGAGAGAGAGAGAGAGAGAGAGAGAGAATCAAAAAGAAAATGTAAAGAAGGACGACAAAAATATAAGAAACGAAATGAAGTCCAACGGAAATAGCAAAAAATATTAGAAAATAAGAAAGAAATTACAGAAGAGAGGTTGAAAAAAGAAGGACAAAAGAGAAAAGTAAAAGAGCTAGAGGGGAAAAAGTTCGTCTTTACATAATTTTGTTGGTTTCTCAGTTAAAGTGAAAAGTGATTACTGAGATCGAAAATCACCCAAGGAGAATTTCCATACCACTGACAAAGTGACATCGCGGTTTTCAAGCACCGATCAAATTCAATAATACGGACAGTTTTACCGTGTTCTCGATGACAAAGTAGTTTTTGTGAAATGAATTTGAGTTGAAAAAGTCAAATTATGAGGGTGGTTTAAATTTCAGACCAATCAGATTTAGCACTGAAAAATTTAACTAATAAAAGCGATTTGTTTGTTGTTTGGTGTCAAAAAAAAAAAAAAAAAAAAAGAAAAGAAAAAAATCAAACAAACAAACAAACAAAATTAGTTAAAAGATACCGCTGAATGAATTTTTAAAAATATCAACGATAATAATCTAGTTTGAACTTAACAAAAAGTAAATAAAAACGAGGAAAAATATAATGAAATCAAAATTCAACAGTGTTTTTTGTTTTGTAAATTTCTTTTATGAGTAACGTAGTCTGAAAATTTATATAACTATAACGGTGACGTGCGGACAATATAACTGCAAATAATGGCGACATTGGAAAATTGTTTAGTTACTAAGGAAAGGATAAAGAAAATAAAAGAAGGAGAGAAGGAAAAAATATAAGAAGTGAGAAAAGGATCAATGAAGAATAAAAGAAAGAAAGGAAAAAATGGAAAAAGAAGAAAGGAAAGAAATAAAGACAAATAAAGGGTGAATAGAAAGGGAAAGAAATTAAAGAGAAAAGAAAGGGAATTACATAAAAAGCAAGAGGTGATAAAAAGAGAAAAGAATAAAAGAAGGAAGAGAAAAAAAGAAGAATGAAAGAAGAGAAGGAAAAGAACAAAAATAAGAGAAGGAAAGGAAAAAGTTGAGAAAAAAAAATGAACGAATGATAGGAAATAAACAAGACATATAAAAGAAGGAAATAAAAAAAAAAGTAAAAAAAGAAAAATGAATGAACGAAAAGAAAGAATCAAAACTGACCAAAAGCCAAGAGAAGTAAATCAAAATTTTCACTTGTATTTCGATTGCTTTTGTTTGCAAATCTCATAATATGGCCCCCTCGGGTGGTGTATGTATTTATCAAGCCCTCAGCACAACCAGGATGCGATACAAGGTCATTTTTTTATGAGGCGTTTTACAGGTTTGAATTCAGAGTTTTCCTTCTTCAAGACCGGTTGCCATACCAAAACTAAAGAGCTCAGTCTGCCCAACTATTTATACCCATAGCTGAAGGGAGAATTGTTGGATTCATACCTTTCCCAAGAGTATATGGGGTTTCAAAGGTAATTTATGATTTTGTTTGCTATCTGACTCCATTCTGGGTTATTCTATTCTTAACCACGTTATCTTGCTGGTTTAACTTCTTGGATATGAAGGCTGTAAAGGAATTATATGAAAGAAGACAGAAAAAATAGGAGACGATGATATCTTTTATATTTTGCCTTTATTTCTGGGTTCAACAACCATTCAGTGGGTGAGGAAATTCTTCCTGTGTACAAATGAATGGTTGCCTCTCCCAGTCAAGGTGTTAGTCGTCCTTGGGTATATATGTCAAAATTTGGTATTTAAAGCGTTAACAACGTGTTAGATGCTTTTGTCTAAATCCGTTGTTTTCAGTTGTAGTCGTTAAGTCGTTAAGTTATATGGTGTCTTAATAGTGATTCTGACGAGTTCATTCATTTGGTGATTTTAGCCGTGGGTCGTTGGTAAAAGAGGCGGCTGCTACTAGTAGAAAGGTTAGCCAACGCGTCGTCTAAAGACGGACGCATGGCGCCTTCCACCAGTAGCAAGAAAGATTTTGGCGTTGTCACTGTTCCTGTCAGGGGCTTCTGGGAGTTTCTGCATATTTTTAATAATCATTTTTAATTTAATTAATTTTTTTATTTTTCTATTCCCTACAAGTATTAGCGCTATTTGAAATGCAAACAGCCTTGTCCAGGGTTTGAACTCGGGTTGCCGTGTCTACTTCCTCCAACAATATTTATTACATCACAAGTGCCTCGCGTGGTGTACGGATTAACGAGTCAGGCTAGCAGACCATTCTTAGCGAGTTTGATTCTCTCTGAGTGTTAAGTACTTCTGGTCTTGTGGTCAGCTCATCTAAACTTGACAAATGAAAGCTTTCACGATCGTCAGGCCAAGCACACTCGTTAAAGTCAAAACAACAGTTTCTGACTAGAATTATGTTGTAAGGTGCCCTGAAATGTGACGTTTGGTTTAATTAGACAAAGTAAACGGTAATTTTGGTTGATACTTAAAGAAAAATGAGAAAGTAAAGAGATGTTAAAAATAGAAGTTGCTCTTTTGTCGAACTTGGTTTACAGTTAAGAAAAACAAAGTGTGAAAAATGTCTATGGCATATGAGACAAGTTGACGAATCAGAAGGAAGAAAAAATTGGTTAGATATTCCTAATTTATAAATGCCGATCCTGAAATGGTGGAATTTGAGTCATTATAGTTGAGTCATTTTTTGAGTCATTATGTGTTAAGCAACCGTTTCTTACGAGCAGGATGCGATATTAGATCAATATTTTATGCGGAATTTAACAGGTTTTAATTAAGAGTTTTCCTTCTAGCCCGACTGACAACAAGGCTAAAGAATTTAGTCTGCCCTACTATTTATCTATTGGGAGAATAGTTGGATTCATACCTTTTCCAATAGAATTACCGCTATGTGAAATGCCTCATTTTGGATTTGAACTCGGATCACCGTGTCCATTTCCTATGACGGTAACCAAAAGCAGCTCCACTAACAATAGTATTCTGGATTTTTCTCCTCGTTTTTTTTTTTTTAAGAAAATAATGAAAATAGATTCAAAGGAAATATAACAGATATATATGCATATCAGTTATGTTAGATATCGTTTCGACATAGTATTCATATTGTAAATTGGACAACATTTTAAAATCGATAACAATCAATATTTTTTAACATCGCAGGAAGAGAGTTCGGTCTTCTATATGCTGAATGATAAAAGTTTTTCCGAAAAAATTTCCTAATTTCTTTTTATGGCTGGACTCTGCACTAAAATATCATATTTACATTTTTGTTTCAACTTTGGTTTCAGTCTCCTTAGCAGTTTTAATACAATGTTTGCTCATCGATGAATGCTCCAATAAACAAGTCTAAGAGCACACGAACGAAATTCTTGAAAAAGTTCGACGGCCTTTCAGAATTGAAAAATTTACAATAGCGTCACTTTAAAAATTTTTTTTACGAAACGGTGAAAATAACTGATAGAAAAATGCAAATATCTTATTTTCCCAAATAAGTAGCTGTTATAAGTGATGCAATGGTTATCGTAGAACAAAATTCTGGACGAGACTGTGTTTCACTCTACGATAATGCTCTTAGGAAAGGTTTGGTTTGGTTTGGTTTGGTTTTATGGCACATCAACCATTGTAGGTTATTAATGCCAAATTCATTTTTCTACATATAAACAGTTCTATTTCAAACAATTCAGTTTAGCATAAGTACAGTTTCAATATAAAAAAACAGTTCTGTTTTAAACAATTCAGTCTAACACTTTAAATATCAAGACAATCCTATTTCAAGCAATTCAGTTTAGCGTAAGTATACAGTTTAGTTCTATTTGACCCATTGATAGAATCCTTTCAGGTTCTACCACTCCGGACCAGAGTGGACCTGGGAGCGATGGTAATGAAGGAGTACTCCAAATTCCCCAAAGCTCCAGCATTATTGGAGCATCACTATCAGATTGTTTAGTGTCATATCCAGGACACACGTAATGGGGAGTTTTACCCCTATGCAGAGAAGCAGTCGGTGTATTCTACAGCTCCAGGCGACTGGGCGAAGAAAGGAACGAAGCCAACTATTCTTCACCTACCCAGCGAGGAGTAATATGTTAGGACTGAAAATATTCTCTCGTCTAGAAGAATAAAAAAAATCTAAATTCAGAATCAAGAGCTGGAGTCTTTAAGCTAGTCCAACAATATCTTCGGCCTCGTTTTACAGCGACTGATGCCAAGTTAGTTTATAGCTCCTGGCCAGTATCCCTGGAAGAGCAAGGTGTCGTTGATGGCTTGTACCAAGACAGATGCCATAAATATCAGCTAAGAATTAATCTTCCGCATTATTTTCCTATTTTTAAGTTTTTCACACTTGTTTATCGGGTGTTTTTTTCCACAGAAATCTGTGTGACAGCAAGTCTTTTCACATCACAGACTCTTTTGAGTATTCTAGCCGATCTTACAGTGCTGTGGTCTAGATGGTCTCGATACTTTGTCCTCTAGATCTCATCGTCTCTTTTCTTGGCCTTTTTCGATCGTTCCAAGGGCACCAATTACAATTCGTCACACCATCACCTTAATGTCCCACAGTTTTGCAGCTCTCTGGTAAGATCCAAGTATTTATCTATCTTTTCGCTTTCTTTTATTTTCCCTCTGTGGTCTGCTTGAAAAGAAAAATCTGCTAGATGATAAGTTTTCTTTTTCTTTTTTAATACTGTCTGGTCTTTTGACCGGGATTGGGTAATCTGTTTATCACTCAAAGTTCCAGAGAATTTTATGAGTCTCATTTTCTAGAAAAAGATTCTAGATTGTGCATATACCAATGGTCAAATTTTAATCTCTTGCACAATTCTCAGTGGATCACCTTTTCCAAATATTCGTGCTTACTCTTGTATTCCTTTTGTGACAATTTCCAACATTCAATTATTATTATTATCTCACTCCTTTGAGAGTTTTTCACAGGTTTAGGCGTTTATCACCCTTTTCACTTTCTTTTCAGTTTTATCCTGTCG